>CANIUD010000141.1:357500-704749 GCA_947470075.1 Closterium sp. Yama58-4
ACTCTCCACCAACACCTCTCCACCCCTTCCTCCTCCTCCCACCATCCCCTCAAAACCACCAAACCCTTCCGCACCCCTCTCTCCTCCCCACCCCCCCTCCCCTCCCCGCCTCCCCTTCTTCCTCCCAGTCGTCTGGCACACAGCGATGCAAGTCTTCTCCACAACACTCCCTCCGGGCGTGCAAGTATGGGTAGACGTAACCTCCACCGTTGTTGCCTCTGTAACTAAACCCCTTTCTTGGGCCCCCTCGTAGCATGCCTTCTCTGGTATGCCCTCTCCAAGCATGCATGACTGAGTAACCTGGTTGGACTGGGTAGGCTGGATACATTGAGTCACCTTTACAGTCACTCCCTCTGTAAGAACCCCCGCTTCCTTCCCCCCATCGCTGCGCTGCTTGCTGCACTGCCTGCTGCTGCGCTCTGTAGAGGCTTGGACTCTCCCAGGGGAGCCTGATACCACCGACAAGGGAGCGCCAGCAGCGGCTGGAGCAGCAGCAGGGTCAGCCTCAGGCTCAGCAGCAGCAGCAGCAGCAGCAGCAGAAGCAACACCAGCTGTAGCAGCAGCTCCAGCTGTAGCAGCTGTAGCAGCTGTAGCAGCAGCATGGGGGCGGCCAGCAGCACTGCTGCCGCAGGAGCTTCGAGAATCAGACACCCCTGTAGCACAGCCAGTGGTCGCAGCACACGAGACAGCATCAGCAGCCGCATCAGCAGCGGCAGCAGGAGCGGGGGCGGGTTGAGGAGGAGAGGAAGCAGCGCTGTTCGCATCTGTGATCAGCACAGCTGTTTTCCGAGCAGCCGGAGCAGACTCAGCTCCATCAGAACCATCAGTACCATCATCCTCGTTGCAACCGTCATCAAGGTATGAGTCAGGACCTAGCAGCGCCAGCAGGTCTATCTCCTCTATCCCGCTCACCTGCCCTATGTCTATACTCGCGGAAATATCCCTCACCGCTGCCCTCTTTGCTCCACCTGCTGCTGCTGCTATTGCTGATGCCTCTGCAGCAGCAGCAGCAGCAGCAGCGGCGGCGGCAGGAAGGGCCTGTGAGCTCTCTTGCACCACGCCCTGCAGAAGCTGCTGCTGCTGCTGCTGCTGCTGCTGCTGCTCCGGTGTTGGCTGGGCCACTCTGACTCCTACAGCAGTATTAGCATCACCAGCATCAGCAGTATCAGCAGCTGTAGGGGCGAAGGCTGCAGGCGCAGCAGCAGGGACAGAAGCAACAGCTGATGCAGCAGGTGCAGCGGGTGCGGCAGCACCAGCAGTAGCAGCAACACCTGCTGGGGCAACAGCAGTCGGCGCAACGGCAGCAACAGCAGCTGGTGCAGCGGCCAGTGGTGCAGCAGCAGCAGCAGCAGCAGCGGGGGCGCCTGACCTATTAGCACCTCCCCCGCGGGCAGCCACGCGCTGCAGCCCGCTACGGGCGCGCAGGAAGTTCCTCTGAGGCACCTTGCTTCGTGCTGCGAAGCTCTCGTCATTGGCCGCGCACTTGGGGTTGCGGCACCTCACCACTGCTCCACCCACTCCCACTCCTGTGCCTCCTGCTGCTCCCCCTGCCACTCCAGCAGGATGGGAATGCAGGTGCGGTCCCGAACATGTGTGTGCCACCACTGGTGCCGACTCTGCTAATGCTTGTGTTGGTGCGTGTGTCTTTGGTTCCGTCGCTGAAGAGCCTGGATCATTAGCAGCAGTTTCACCAGTAGCTTTAGCAGCAGCCGCAGCAGCAGCAGGATTCCGTCCCTGTTCCTTCTTCCTCTCCATCTTCCCCTGCCTCTCCCCCTCCCTGCCCTTCCTCTCCCTCACCCCCTGCATCACAGCCTTGTGAATTCTCAACGGCGCCACAGACCGGCGCCTCAGCTTCGCACCAATGCCAACCCCAACTCCTGCACCAATCCCTACTCCTCCAAAGCCACCCCCACCTGCCACTCTCCCAGACACCACCTTCGCTGCTACAGCCTTTCCTGCTGCAGGCTTCCTCGCTACAGCCTTTCCTGCTGCAGGCTTCCTCGCTACAGCCTTTCCTGCTACAGCCATCCTTCCATTGCTGCCCCCGGCTGTAGCAGTAGGGCCAGGCGCCGGCCTAGCAGCAGCAGCAGCCGCAGCCGCAGCAGCAGCAGCAGCACCAGCACCAGCGGTTCTCTGACTCTCCACCTCCCTCTTCCTCTGCTCACGCTCCTTCCTCTCCCTCTCTGCCTTCTCCCTCCGTTCCCTCAGCCGCGCACCCAAGTCACTCCCCCCAGTACTTCCCTGCGCCTCTTCCGCGCCCCCACTCCCCTTCTCCTTCCGCGGCAGCCCCAGCCGCGACTGCACCTGAATCCCCCCTTGCTGCCTCACTCCCGCGCCCACTCCCCCTCCAGCTCCCCCTCCCGTCCCTGCCCTCCCTCCCTTCCCTCCCGCACCGTTCCCCTTGCTCGCCTGCGTCTTTCCCAACGCTCCACTCTCCGTCACTCCCACCTTCCCCTCCGCGTTCCCCTTGCCCTTCCCTTTCTCCTTCCCCACCTCTGCAACGGGCAGAGCACCTCTCTGGGACTTATCTATCAGCTCTTGAATCTCTGCCACTTGCTGCTTTACCAGCCCTACTGCATTCACACCCTCTCCTTCCCCCCCGACTTTCTCCTCTCCTTTCTCCCCGTCCTTTTCCTCTCCTTTCCCCTCTCCCTCCACTCTTGTACCTTCTCCTTCACGCGACGGACCCTCCTCCCTTACTTTCTGCGCCTCACCCTCCCCCACATTCTCCTGCTGCTCCTTCTTCCCTCCCTCGTCCTTTTCCCCTACGTCCAACGATCCAGGCACGTTGCTTCCCACCGACCTTGTCCGTGCGAGCAGCCCTGACCCGCTCCCACTTCCCACCCTCCACCTCCTCTCCTTCTCCACCCGGGGAGAACCAGCAACGCCACTGGCAGCACCACCAGCAGCAGCAGCACCAGCACCAGCAGCAGCAGCGGCAGTCCCAGCACCCCTGCCAGCACCAGCAACAGACTCAAACGCCAGCACTAACGGTCGAACCAGACGACTGTTGCCAACACCACCTCCCCTCACTCCTCCCCCTCCCCCTCCGCCTGCTGCTCCTCCTCCCTCACCCCATCTTTTCCTCTCAGACCCTCCTGCTCCCCTGGCGTAGCTTGGGCTCACCCCTCCTCCCCCTCCCCATCCCATTCTCTCTCTCCCTCCTCCTCCTCCTCCGCCTCCTCCTTCCCCTCCTCCTCCAGCCGCCTTGCCATTGCTAGCAGCAAGAATCTTCACCACTGCTGCCACCGAACCAGGCCGCACCACCGACCCAGGCTCGCCGAGCCTGGACGCCGGGCCTGGAGGCGCCGAGCCTGGCGGCACGGGCAGCAGCGACGCACCAGCACCACTTCTGCCACCAGCAAGAGACATGCCGAACCGGTTAACAGACAGTGGGGTTACAGGCGGTGTAACCACATCAGCTTGACCAACGTTCCCTGCCACGTTCTTCCTGATAACCGCAGCCGAATCACCAGCAGGAGAAACAGCCGCAGCCACAGCCGCAGCTGCTGCCGCAGCAGCAGCAGGAGCAGCAGAAGCAGCAACAGGGGAAGCTGGAGGAGCAGCAGCGGAGGCGGCAGCAGGGCCGCTAGCCCCTGGTACCGGTGACAGTGTCACAGCCTGCCACCTGCCAGGGCTCTTCTTGACATAGGCGGACGATGCAAGACCTGTGATTTTCTGCCACAGGGACCGACCAGATGGCTTCGCAGGCGCAGAGGCAGGCGGGGGGGCAAGGGGGGTAGGCGCAGCAGCAGCAGGCGCAGCGATACGCGCTGAGACAGGCGCGGATGCAAGGGCGGAGGCGGGGACAGGAGCAGGCAGGTTGCTGCCAATGCCGCTGCTGTTGCTGCCGATGCCCTGCCCTGCACCAAGGTTGGGGTCCGTCGCACCTCCTGCTGCTGCTTCTCCTGCGGTTCCTGCTGCTGCCGATTTGTTATGCTGATTATGGCGCCTGAAGACAGGAATCCCTGTCATGCTGCTGCTGCTGGTGGCAGCGCCGTTGTTGTTACTGCCGTTGTCACCACACGGCTCTTTATTCTCTCGCCCTCGCGAGGCGGACGAGGGGAACGAGGGCTTGAGTGGCTTGGACGCGGAATACGCATGCGCATGTGTTAAAGCAGAGGCGGTAGAGGCAGAGGTCGCATGCACTGTGTTGGTGCTGTCTGCTGCCACTGCAGGCCGCTCAGCAGCAGGAGTGGCAGGAGTGGCAGGAGCAGCAGCAGGAGCACCAGCCGCCGCAGCAGCAGGCGCAGGAGACAACGCCGCAGGAGCAGCAGCAGCAGCAGCAGCAGCAGCAGCAGCAGCAGCAGCAGCAGCAGTGGCGGCGACAACCCCACCACTCTCCACTCCCATGACAGCAGAAGCGCCAAAGAACGCCCCGCTGCCATCGCTGCTAGCTCCACTCCCAGAGCCCGAACCACCAGAGACAACGGGGGTGAGAGCAAACGCGGACGCAGCCAACAATCCCCCTCCTGCTCCTCCTCCTCCACCACCACCACCTCCTCCTCCTGCTGCTGCTGTGCGTGCTGCAGCAACAGGCATGCCGCCCGGACTGGCCTCGACAGGGCTGAGGTTCGGGGAGGTGCGGAAGAGCGCGTTATTGCACACCATCATCATTCTTCCGCCCGCCCGCTGCCCCGCGCCCGTGGCTGACGTGGAGCAGCTGCTGACACCGGGTGATGACACGTCAGACAAACGCAGCGACGTGGATGCACCTGTGAACTGCACGTCTTCACTCTGCACTGTTGGATGCCTGATTCCTGCTGCTGATGCTGCCGGCGCTGCTCCCCCTGCTGCTGGTGCGGCTGGCGCTGCCCCTCCTGCTGCCGACGCCGCCGCTGGTGCTGCTGCTGCAGCGGCAGCCTTTCCAGTGTTCCCAGGCGTCGCGAGTGCCCCACCTGCCTCTTTTGCTGCTGCTGCTGCTGCCCGTTCCGCCGTTGCTCCGCCTTGATTCTTCTGCCTCCCACCACCAACACCTGCAAAACCAGGCGTCCCAGCAACAGCACGTGTCTTTTCCACCATATCCGTCACCACTCCTAGGTCCGCTTTCCTTGCTCCGTCTCCCACGCATATCCTCGCGCTCGCCGTCGCCGTTGCTGTCGCTACAGGCGTCCGCCCGCCGTCATTCGCGGCGCCATTCGCGGGCGGCGCCGCTTTCTGCGACGACTCGAAGATCGACGCGCTCGCTGTCGCCGTCGCCGTCGCCTGCACCGACCCCTTGGCGACGGCGGGCGACGTCACCGTCGCCACCACGCGTCGCCCGCCAGGCGACGACTGAATCGTCGCTTGCGCTTCCACCTTTCCGCCGCCCCCCCCTCCGCCTTCCCCTTCCGCCTCCTTCCAGATGGTCGCTTCCGCCTGTGCGCGAGCATTTGCAGCAGCGGGGATGGCGGAGTCCTTGCGCGCGCTCGTCCCCTTCTCCACGTTCTTCTCCCCCTTTGCTTCCGCCTCCGCGCATTTAACTGCGCCCTCTGTTGCGCATGTCTCCTCCGCCCCCTTGCCCTTCGCTTCCGCGCCCTCCACCTTGCTCTCCGCCTTCTCTCCGCGCGATTCCCGCGCCTCCTGCGCCGCCGCAATGACCCGCGCGCGGAACGACGCGCTCTTGAATGGCGCGGGGTTGAGGGGGACTCCGCGCACGCGGGATGGTGTTCTGTGGGCGACAGGGGCGCGGGGGAGCACAAGCACAGGCGAGGGGGAGAAGTGTCGGGGATAGCAGCAGTTAGAGAGAAGAAGACTAAGGGTAACGTGGCAATGACATGGCACGATGATATAATGCACGTGGAACACCTCAAACGGTAGCAAGAGTACGGCAACGATCCGTCTAACGATCGTACAACGACAAAAAGCCACGTCTCACTGCCACGTGGCACTCACCCGTTGGACTTCTCGGACGAGAAGCTGAGCGAGCGGGAAACTTCCGACGTCGTCGCCGTCGCCATGGCCGTCGCTGTCCCTGTCGCAGCAGCAGGCGATCCAGTCGCCACACTCCTCTTCCCCTTACTCGGCGACGCAGCCGCAGCAGCAGCGGCCGGGGAGGCATTACCAGCAGCGGCAGCGGCGGCGGCGGCACGGGCGCGTGCGGCGGCGGGGGAGGAGGAGGCTTGGCATTTCGGGGTCGCCTGCTGCTCCTCCTTCTCCTCCTCCTGCTGCTGCTGCTGCTGCTGCTTCCTCGCTTGCTTCTGTTTCTCCGATGCCTGTTGCTTCCGCTGCTGCGACTCCATTTCAGCCGCCGCCGCTGCCTCCGCCACTGCCGCTTCCGCTTCCGCTTGCTTCGTCGCTGCCGCTGCTGCGTCTCCATGCGCCACGGCAGCGGGCGGGGTTGCCGTGATCGCGGTTAATGCGGCGTGGATAGCCCACGCCGCGCTGTCCCCATCGTCCGTAATCTCCGCGTCTGACGGGGGGCAAGGATCAACGGCAGGGAAAGAGCCACGCGAGCCGCGGGGGAGAGTGGCATGAGACATAGAGGCGGAAGAATAAGGGCAGGAAGGGAAGGAAACAGAAGCGATTCACAAGGGACACCTGCTGGCAATCAGTTGATGTTCAAGTCTTTCAGTACCTTGCACGATCAGTGATTAGAACGAGTTGCTGAGCCACCACCATCGCTCCGCGCAGGTTCTCGCTCCAGACCAGGTCCTAGCTGGATTCTCCTTGATTCTCCTGGATTCTCTCTTGAGAGATTGCCTCCGGACCCTTTTGATTCTCTCTGGAACCTCGTGACTCTTATACGCCTTGCCTGTGCCTTTCTCGTGACTCTTGTGTCGCCGTTCTATTACCCCCCTGTTGCCATCCTCCTACCCTCCGCTTACCCTCATCTTACCTTCATCTTCATCTCATGTTGCCGTCCTGACACACTCCTGTGCACCTTGATCTTACCTCCATGCACCTCACTCTGGGTGTTCGACGTCCTCCTCACCACAACGTAGCGAGAACTCTCATGATCCAGGTGCTCTTAGAGAGGAGATCCGCCGAACCGTCGAGCTAGTCGAGCTAATAGGAAGGATCCCTACCTCCTCCTTCTCGCTCTCTTTCACTCTTTCTCTCTCTCTCTCTCTCTCTCTCGCTTTCTTCTGGCGACGAGCTACGGACACATGGCAAATCATGAAGTGACAAAGAGTCTGACCCTATCTCTTCTCTCCCACTCTCTCATTCTTACTCAATCTCGCTCTCACTCTCTCTCTCATTCACCCTCGCTCCCACTCATTCTCTCGCCTTTCTCCTCTTATCTCTCACCCTGCGCGCCGTCGAACCACGAGTCTCCGGAGTGCAGCTCCTCTTCCTCCTCCTTCCGGCAGAAGTTAAAGTACTTGGGTGCATGGATGTCCTCATACAGTGGATCAATGTACTGCGATGCTCCCCCGCTCGACGACGACGATGCCGCTGCTGTTCCTCTCCGGGCCGGACCGGCGGCTCTGCTTCGAGTGGGAGTTCCCACCGGCTTCATCTTGCGGTTTCCGCGCTCGCTATTGCGAAATTACTGTGACGGCACGGAGGTCTGGGGTCTTGCTCGTGTTATCGTTGAATGTGATTTGGTTGTAAACGCTAAGAACGGAGCTACGATGTATAGCTGCGTGCAGGAAAAAAGAGAACTGGTGCTAGATGGACTGGTGTTCTTAGAGGAGGCCGTTATCTGGAAAGCTACGTGGAGGAAATTAGAAACTACTACTGGTTGGTTGGTACGACGGCTCAACGGTAAGTGCTGGTTGTAGGAAGGTGCGTGGCCTTGCGGTTATCAAATACATGGAGGAGGAAAGTCATTATGGTGGAGTGCGTACAGCAATCGGCAACCGTAGCTGGTGCGGACGATTCGGACAGGTAAGAATTTATGTCTGAAGCTACGTTGAGCGGATGTCGCGGGATGCGGCGAGATGCCGAAACGAAAATAGGAAGAATTATGAATAACGGAGAAGTAACGAAGCGAAGAAAGGCAGGCGCATGGAAGGATATAAGCCGGCTGCCGATCCAGTACTGAGTGCATTGCACGTGGATTTGCCTGGGGTGGAAACAAAACCAGCTGCACAAGAAAATCTGAATCAGCTGCATTACTAGGAGCAACCTTCTGTTTGCTTCATGCTCGTGAGTTCCTCGAGCTTAGTTTGGTAGCAGACAGAGCAAGGCTCGTTGTAGGAATTCCCCTTGGGAATGGTGTATCGGTGAGGCAAATCCTCCGCTGCATTCCCAAGTGCGCCGCGCGTATCCATCAGCCAATTTTGCCCAAACAGGCGGAAGGGAGCACCAAGACAAAAGCCGCAGATGCACTCCGCATGGCATTGCAATTTGCGGGGAAACACCTTGGCGCAGAGACGCGTCGCATCCGGCAATTTTGGGCGAGTGAGTGTGCCCCATCGAGCCGCACTAGTGCTGCGAAGTTCTGCTGCAGACCGAACTCAAGCGCGCAGAGAACCGATTGGCTGACTCTGCGCTGACATTTGCGATATTCCCTGCCATTGGGTTGGGAAACGTCGGTTGGCGGACGCAAGGAGGTGGAGCAATCTCCGCAGGGGCGACGGGAGCTCAACTGCGCAAAGCTCCCGAGCGAGTGAAATGAAAGGCGATTTGGGTTGGGTGGGAGTTGTGGGGGAAGGGTTGATGGAAACAGCGGTTGCTGGCTGGCTGGCCGTTGATCCCGACCGGAGCTGAAACGGGCGGCTCTGAACTGACAGGTTTCCGCGCGAAAAAATGGCGAAATTTCAAATTTGTCCCGCGTCCCAGTTTCCACAGATGACAGGCACCGCCGTTTCTCTGAACCTACACTTCCGTTATAAGCTTACTATTAATAGAAAACATACGCACCTAATCCTATCTATTGCAAATGGGACTGGTAAATTGTATGCATAAATTTGTAGCAGAAGATCTATGCACACTAATTTTCTCTGCTCCGCAGCGCAATAGCTAGACGCGTACACGCGTTATTTCGTGCTTTTTTGTGTGTTAGTATGAATTCATGTGCTTTTCCCTGTCTGAATCGCCATGCTGCGCAAACTACCATATCATGGATTCGACTCGCGGCTTGTGAGTCAAAATAGGCCCCCAAGGTTGGAGCTGGCATGTGTGACCTGTATATGTAAAGGTGCCTTGCACGAGTTTCCATACCAAGGTCCAGACCAGTCCAGACAACCCATTGGTGTGACAAATGGAGTGCTTGTTGGCCATGCAGTATGTCCCATCTTGATCCGCTCAAGCCCAACCTGTTTTCATATATTCTATCGTCTGGATAAAACCTTTGGCTTGTAATTTGAAGCTCAGTGGTTCAATCCAATAACAAGCAGAGAGGCAATAAAATCAAATATGACAGCAAGAATAAAGCATGCAATAAGTATGGTATCATACATGATGGATACAATGGCACCAAACCTACGGGTAGAGAGATAACAAGCATGCACAGCATTCTCTACAAGCCAGCCCTAGTTAGCGTTACCTACCCCTCAGTCAGAGTGAAGACGAGCAAAGCAGCATACAAGACAGCTCCACGTAACAAACATCCTCCACGTAGCTCCCCTCCCAATAACTAAACACCTCAAGCCTTCTTCTTCCCTGCGAGAATGCGAGAGATCTGCAGGCCCCTGCTGAATGCCTGGTTGAAGAGCAGGCGCGTCTGGAACTCCGATACGAAGGGGAACCATGCGAGCACGGCGATGGGGATGAACAGGATGAGCCCAAACAGGTACTCGTACATCCGTGCCAGGCCCTTGACTGAGTCCCACATGCTGCTGGGAATGATGGGACGAATTGCCTGTGCGACCTGTTTGGGAAGATGTGCAACACGGGCCAGAGGAGAAGGGGGGCAGAGATAGTTGAGTCAGTAAGTGTCAAGCAATTGTCACGGAAGTCGGGGCACACAAGTATTCAGCATAGATTCACAGGAGCTGCAAGCAGCATAATGAACAACACGACAAAGAAAATAGATGATTCAGGAGTGGTTGACACACCTGGAGCATGAACCATCCAGTGGGGATGGCGGCGAGAATGCAGGCGAAGAGGTCTCCCCAGGTGAAGGAGGTGAGTCCGATGATGAGAGCAAGCGCAATGACGAGACAGCAGAAGGTGACTGCCTTGATTATGCGGAACAGCAGCTGCAGGTCTGCTCCAAAGCGCTTGCTGCTCATAGACACGACCTGAGGGGGAGTGAGGGGGATGGGGAGGAGAGGAGGGAAGAGGGATAGGAATGAGTGGAGGAGAGGACAGGAGACAAGAGGGGGAGAGGGAAGTGCTGAAAGTTGTGGAAGGAGAGAAGTCGGGGAGGGGAGGGGGGAGTAATGAGGGTAGACGAGAAAGGGAAGTATGGGGGCGTGACTGGCTGAGAGCAGAGCAGCGATCACCAAGCCCAAGGAGGGAAGGATAAGCGTGCAGTGCATCCATGCCCGCAGAACCAGCAGCAACAGCAGCAGAAGCAGCGGAATGAGAAATAAAACCAAGGTTCAAGAATTTTCACCTTGAAAACGACCAGAAGCCCGAGCACAACCAGCCATGATATGCCATAGATCTGCACACACAGACACACAGAGACAACGATTAGGGAAGGGATTGGGCAAAGATTGACCAAAATAAGTAGGTCAACTGTGTGAGCCACATATTCCTAGCCCCCTATTTCATCCCCTCCACCCTACCCACATGTCTCACCTCCTCCCCCTCCCCCTTTCCTCTCTCCTCATACCACAGTTCCCCCTGCCTCCTGTCCCTCCCCTCCCAAACCTCTCCCCCTCGCCCTCCCCACGCTCCCCCCAACGCACCATCAGGCTCGTGCTGCCATTATTGACGTCCAGAGTGTACACAATCCCGTACTGGTAGATGAGAAAGCGCAGCGACAGCACCACCTCCACCAGGCGCCCCACCCACCCCGTGTGCACCAGATGCTCCTGCTCCTCCTCCCACCACGACTCCCAACTCCTGTCGCCCTTCACTCCAATCCCCCCATACGCCCCAATCCACCTGTGCCAGTCCTCCCAATCCTCCACCACCTTCTGCCACTCAAACGCCGACGGGTTGAACACAAACGGTGCAAACAGCCACGAGAGGCAGAGGAACCACATGGAGAACGTCACCAGGAAGTAGCTCAGCCCGTTGCTCGAGCTCGTGTTCTCGCCGTAGATCGCAATCACGATCAGCATCAGCAGAAACTCCAGCGCGACGGTGAAATGCGACCGTGCAAACAGCCGGTAGTTCTCCGCAAATTTCTCGTGCCGCACCACAAACCCGCGCCCTGTCGGCCGGTACTTGGCCCCCCCGTGCATGATCGTCCGCACAAAGAAATGCGCCTTGGTCCCCAGTGAGAACGTGAAGAACACAGAAGCGAGCTGCAACTGCATGAGGATAAAATCCACCATTGCAGTGCGGAACCCCCTCTCAAGCCCCATTTCCATGAGCATCGGCAGAGCCATTAGCAGACCCAGCTGCACGAGGGCTTGCGAGGAGAGGGCGGACTGGAGCGAGTCAGAGCCGGAGATGTTGGCGTTGTTCATTAGAGATCTGCCCACGCCGCTCAGCGACAGGTACACACGGCCGTACAAGAAGGCGTACACCGTCAACACCACGATCTGCCAGGGAGGGGCCGGGGAAGAGGGGAAGAGAAGAGGGCAAGGGGATGGGAAACAGGGGATTCTTGAGTTGACAACAGAGCAGAAAGCCACACCCTCATAAAACGAGAAGAAATGGAAAGAGAAGAAAACAACCCTCATATATGCCCCAGCAAGCACAGGCACCAGCAACCACAGCCCTCGGCAACCACAGCCTCCAGCAACCCTTTCCACACAGAAACCCTCATGCGCCACTCACCACTGAGCTGACATAGAACCCCACGGTCGTGAAATACGCCGAGAGCGAGCGCATGAAGTCAAACCGCGTTCCAATGCGGTAGATATCCCGGCTCAGCGCCTGCTCCCCGTTCCCATTCGCCACCTTGGCCTCAAACAGCGAGATTTGATTCAGCCCCACGTCTCGCCCCTTCCCCACTTGTATGTACTCGTGGTGCGTGACTGCTCCGCGCCGCAGTGTGCTGTTGATGCCTGCGTAGATGTCCTCGCTCAGGTTGATGCCGCGTGACGCCTTGCTCACGCCGCCGCGCGTGATGTGGAAGAGACGGTCGAACACGTCCGGGTGGCCGTAGTGGAAGCGCACTCTGTTGGGGGTGGAGGTGGGGGGAGAGGAGGGAGGGAGGGAGGGAGGGAGGGAGGAAGGGTGGGAGGGGAAACAGGGGAAACAGGGGCAGTGATGAGGAAGCAAGGAAGAGACGGTCAAACACGTCTGGATGGTGAAGGTGGTGGAGGATGGGGAGGAAAAACGGAACAAAGAGGAGGGGGAGAGGGAGGGGCAGAGAACAGGGACAGGGGCACGGATGATAAGGAATTAAGGAACGTGTGCATGCCAGAGCAAACACAGCAGGAGCAACCAACAGCTAGAATCTTACTTGAGAGGCCAAGCGAGAATCCTCTGTCCGATCGTCACAAAGCTGCTCTCCTGGCACGACATGAACCACCCCAGAGAAGAAACCGAGCCCGTGAAAATATGCTCCCGCACCCCCAGAATCGTCGGCGGTCGGGACCCCATGCACCGCGACAGCACGCCCTCCCCGCCCCCAAACTCCTGGAGCAGGTTCCGCATCTTGAACGCCTCTTCCAGGTAATTATCCTGGTTCATATCAATAGCCTGCAGCGCCTCTCCCCTGGTGAAGATGATCGCAGCGTTCTGGTTCTCCGGCTTGCCCTCGCCCAGCTTGGCTTGCCCTGGGCGCACGCGGTAAATCTCCTGCTCCACGCCCCGAGACACCTTGACGAGCACGGAGAAATACTCCTTGCACACGCGCCCCTTCTCACGCCCCGAGACACCTTGACGAGCACGGAGAAATACTCCTTGCACACGCGCCCCTTCTCCTCCACCTCCACCTCGTCTATGTACGCCACCCTTAGGGCATCGTGGGCTGGAGGGAGGGATGCGGGAGTGGGAGTGGGGGAAGGGAGGGAGGGGCAAGTTGGAGAGGGCGCGTTGGGCCTCACGGCGTTTGGACGATGTAGGAATGGAAACAGGGCGTAGGAGGGAGGGGGAGGGGAAAGGATAAAGGGGAGGGGATGGAAGCGAATGGCTTAGCAGAAAGAGCACATGCACATTCAAGGACGAGCGAAAGAGCTAGAGAGATCTAGGGGACTATATCTGGTTGGAGTGAGCAGGGACGAGTAGGAAACATGGATTGGGCAGCACAGGAGCAAAGGTAACTCCGGGTTTCACCACACCCCCAGTCAAGTCCCAATCCCCCTCACGTTCCCCCAATGCCTCCCCCTCCACTTCCCCAAACCGCCATCACCTCCTCTCCCCTCTTGTCCCACCCCCCCCCCCCTCCCCCACAACATACGTTTTCATGAGCTCGAAAATGTCAGCTGCCCGCTGGTCGCCCGCTTGTTTCTGCTGCCCGTACATTTGGCAGGCGACAACGTAGGTGAACTTGAGATCCGTGACCGCCTCAATCTGCTTCCACGTCGCCCTGCTGCTGACGTCTCCCTTGCGCGCTGCCTGCTTCAGTGCGCGGTAACCAGCCGAGAACTCTGATGGGTGGTGGAGTGAGACAGGTGTGGTTGAGGCAAGTGCGTGAAAGGAGTGAGACGCGTAGGAGCAAGGATTGAGAAGAATGGGGAAAGGGGCACACAGTATGTGCGATGCATAACGGATGAAGGGGTAAAGAGCAAAGAAATTAGAGCAAGAGCAGAGCAGGATAGTGGGCTCCAGGGACTTCGTACCTTGGTCTGTGGAGATGTCTAGGAACGCCTGTAGCTCCATGGCCCGCTTGTAGTACATCATGCCACGCACTGTGGACAGCAGATACAGTCACACATAGGTACAAGCACAGGCAAGGGCAGAAAGAAAAGCACGGGCACATGCGGCACGGTCACAGATGGCACTCAGCAGGCATGCGGACCGGCGCGACGGAGGGAGAGGGGCAGAGAGGAAGAGAGGTAGAGAGACACAGAAATAAAAGGGATGTAAGAGCTATTGAGAAACATGAGCATGTAGGAGCATTGGAGTATTGTAAATGTCAGTGTACCACCGTCATCCCTCCCACCTCATCCCACCGCCCTCATCCCACCAACTCCAAGCCACCTCCCCCTCACCCTCCTCCCCACCCAACCTCCCCATCCACCCCCTCCTCATCCCCCCACCCCCTCCTCATCCCCCCACCCCTCTCGTCGCCACCCACCTGTGCGCCACAGTGTCTGCCCGCGGTTGGAGGCCCACGCCCTCAGCTCCCGGTCGCCATTCTCCCTCGCCACCACCTCTTCCTCTGACTCGCACCCCATGCGCTCCAGGAAGTTGCTCCACTCCTCTGCACGCATGCACACACGCACACACATGCAGCACGCACACATGCACACGGGCAGCCAGGCGGACACACGGGCAGGAGTGCAGACAGGCAGGGGGGGGGGGGGAGGGGGGAGAAGGCATACATGCAGGCAGGCATTGGGGGGATAGGGAATAGAAGGACGAGAAGGAAGCGAAAGAGAGAGACATAGTTTAGGATGACAGATCGGCCGTGTGGTTGCAAAAACCGAGAAACGGAATACAAAGACAACGACATATGTCGTGGGAAAGTAGGAGGGGAGGGGGTCGGGGGGAGAGATCTGCAAATGAACGGGAAGACGTTTACACAAGAGAGCATGTTAGCTGCAGCTCAAGCGAAGCCACTTGCGCAGACTCACCTGGGTAGATCTTCTGCAAATAGAACAAGATCGACACGCCGTCTTCATTCTCCTCATTCAGCTGCCTCGCTCCATACATCACATCCTCTGAGTAATACGGCGTCAGCACGCTGAACGATGGCATGAACCGCACGCGCGGCGCATGCGGCATGTCCATAAACAGCGAGTTCGTGAAGAAACAGATCCTTCTGCGCGCCTCAGGGTTTGTGGGGACGTCCATTGCTGCTTCCTTGCACGTCAACAGCAGGAGAAACCGCTTCACCTGCTCGCACCAAGCCGGGGTTTTAGGGGGCGGATACAGCACCCCCACTCTCCCCGCTTCCTGGTTCCTTGCCCCTCCAGCAGCAGCAAAGAGCTGAACCGTGCGTGCCTCTGAAAGTGGTCCTCCATGGGCGGACATGGCCTCTCGCATAGTCTGAGAGATCAGGTCACAGGTGAAAACTTCAAACAGATCCTGTAACCCTCGGATTAACGCACTCTTCCTGTCCTTCTCCTCCTGACTCCCTGCCGCCCTGCCCCCCCCGTTGCCCTTACTGCTCCCCGCCTCCTCCTTCTCCTTCTCCTTCCCCTTCCCCTTCCCATCTGGAGACCCTCCCCCTCCACCCGGAGTACTGCCAGTTCCTGCCGACCCCGGTGTAGCGGGGCGGCCGGCAGTCTTAACCCCGTCTGCCTCGGCAATGTCTGCCAGCAGCTGGACTAGCTCCACAACACTGGTGATGAACGCAGGGAGGGCCTTCATGCGCAGCGCAGTGAAGAGCGTGCCATTGTCTATGTTGCGCTTCACCTCCTTGAGAAGCCCATTCACCACACTGCGAGTTGGGAAGGGAGTAAGGAACAGAGAGAGGATGAAAAACAGACGTGTGCATTGGGTATGTTGGATGGAGCAAGGGTTGGTTCAAGGGCACACACTGCACCGCCAACGCAGCTCACAATTTCTCCATAGAGAGAGCACCCCACAGCGAGACGAAGGCCTCCTTGGTTCTTGTGGTGCCCAAAAAGCTATCACAATCTTGCACCAAACACCCGGACAACACAGCTTACAATTTCTCGTTCTCTCCAATGAGCAGGGTGGTCAGGATGTGCTGCAGCGTGGCAAACGCCTCCTCAACGGCAAAGCGCATGTACGAGTCTGCCGAGATGCGGTGCCACACATCGCTGTCCCGGCCCTTGGCCCCCTTCACTGCCATCTCCACTGCTCGTGGTACCTGGTGAGGCACATAGAGGGAGGGACGAGAGGCAGACAACAAGGGAGAAAAAAAAAAGTGGGTTCTCAGGTAGGGAGAAGCGGGGGAGGGTGCAATTAAGGGAAGAGAAGTGATAAAAAGATTATAAACATCATGAACTAGGAAATGAGGTGGGGTGAACACGATGCCAGCATGCACGTATACTTCACAAACGAAAAGATAAAAAGGAGGGAGGGGGGGAGGGGGAGAACAGGGCTCAAGAAAGCAAGGAAAGAAGCAGATGTCAGAAGTGTTACCTTGCTAGCGAGGAGGAAGGGCGGCCACTGCACGATGGAGAGGTCACCAGAGGAATAGGGCACCATCATGAGATCCATCTCCCTGTTACTGATCAGATCCTCCTCCCTGAAGCTGACAATGACTTCGTTCCACAGCTGTGCAAAGCGCGCAGCCTCCTTGGTGTTCTTGTCAGGCTCGCGGTACGTGCGGGCGAGAGAGAATGCACTGCGCTGCAGGCGTTGCGCCGGCACCAGGTTTGCGTTGAACGCACCGGGAAGTGAGCGGAACCGCTGCCGCAGCATCTTCAAGTTGCGAATCTGAGAATAAAGGGAGGGGCATGGGGACAGGAGGGGAGGGGAGCAGGGAGAAGGGAATGTGAGAGGAGAGAAGGCGAGGCGGCAGTCGAAAGGGGAGGGAGGAAAGGAAGGGCAGGGAGGGGCATGGAAGACGTGGAAAGGAGAGATCAGGTTCGAGGCGCCACACCACGCCCCACCACACCACACCACACCACACCACACCATGAAAAATAAGCTCCCAATCCGATTAGTTCACTAAGGCACCTTTGTGCCCGTCTCCCCCACTGGCACTAACCTCTCCCAGACGCTGGAACGCGCCGGTTATGCCTCCAAGCAGCGTGGACATGACAGCGTACCAGATCTGCGTGTCCATGAAATACACCTGCCACCATGCAACAAGGTGGATGTGGGTTATAGGGGAAAAGAAAGTCGAGCGAACGTGAGGAGCAGTAACAGCAACAACAGCAGCAATAGCGTGTACAAGCGAAGGCGCAACAAATCACCACACAAGTACCCACTCCAGCACAAGATGCAACAGCCATGACCAGCAACACCCCACAACTCCTCTCCACCCCACCAAACCCCTTCCATTTCCCTCATCCGTCCTCTCACCAGAATGATGGGCGCCCAGAGCGTGATGACAGCGAAGATGTTGAGGTCCGTGGGGATGAGCTTGTGCCACGAGTACACCACGTTGGTGGTCGCCATGATCTGATCTGTCGGCGCCACCAACGGCTCGATCTGGAACTTGTAGCTGAATACCAGCTTTGCTGCTATCAGCACCACCCAGAACAGCGTGTAGCTGAGGAGGCGAATGGGATTTGGGGTGGTGTTGAAGGAAAAGAGGAGGAAAGGTTAGGGCGGAGTTGGAAGGGATGGCGTTTAGTTGAGGCAAGTGAGTGCCCGAGAGGGGTAGAGGAAGTGAAACCCACAGTACGTGGCAGCAGACTAGCAGCAGCAGATTGAAGCAGAGAGATAGCTTACTTGAGAATGGTGACCTGTGACTCCTGCATACCCCGCCCAACGTACTCCGCTGGCTGTAGTGGGGCCACAGGCAGAAGAAAAGCAGAACATGCTTCTTGAATGACACGACAACCAACATTCAAGTCGCCTCATAACCAGGTCAACACGAAAGCAAGCCACTTCTATGCAAATTGAAATGCGTGAAGAGAGCATATAGAGTGAGACTCATGCATTCCCCTTGTACAACAACCTACCATCCAACACATGCCTTGGACCTCATCCATTCCCCCCACCATCACCGCGCCCCTCCTCCCACATCCACACACCCACACCCACACCCACACCCACACCCACACCCACACCCACACCTCCCCACCGCTTCCCACCCCAACCCATCCCTCACCACTCAAGCACCCACCTGCGACCACCAGAGGATAACCCGGAAGATCATCCAGTTGGAGTTCTCCAGAAACCGGTGAATGCAGGGCATGATCCACAGCCCCAGCGCGAGCACGTACGGCACCAGGTACAGCACGCACACTGCAAAGTACACGTTGGGACTGCCAGTCACGCCTATCCACCCCTGCACCGTGGACACTATCCCCGTCGCGTCTGTCACTGCCATGGAGTAGGAGATCGCGAGCACCACGAACCACCCCGCAAACCAGATCGTCTTGAGAAGCAGGCGGATGGAGGACGTCCATGGTTGTGTGCGGTACAGGCCGATGCTGAGGAACACGTCCGTTAGAGCTGCATGGCAAGAGGGGGGGCGGGAAGTAGGGAGGGAGCGGAAGGGAAGGGAGGGGAGGGCAGTGACGGGTGGGGGAGGGGAGGGGAAGGGAGGGAAGGGGAGGGGGGGGAGGGGAGGGGAGAGACGGGTGGGGAGTTGAGGGGAAGGGAGGAGGGGACAAAAGAGTGCGGTCTTAATTTTGGAGGCAGAGCATCAGCACAGAGAATGGTGTATCTCAAGCATTGAAAAACTTGAATTGAGATTACTTTGGAAAGGTAAGAAGCTTACATTTGAGGAAGTAGATGCCTGCGAGTGTGATGAAGATGCTGGTGACTCTGCGGAACTTGTCAATGCTCGTGAACGTGCTGTACCACGGCGGGTTCCACGCCATTATGATCATTGCCTGCTCGCACAGGGAGAGGGAGCAGAGGTGGCAACTGAGGGGCGAATGTGGGAAGAATGTATGCATGCGAGCACATGCAGATACATTCAGATGCACATCGTGAAACTATGTGCTCGTGTAAGTGTATCTGCGAGCACACGTTCGCACAAATGGAAGCGTGAGCATAAGTGTGTGATGGGATAGAGAGGCCCTGGCCAGAGAGTGGAGAAAAATAACAGGAAGAGTGGCGGAAGACAGAGACTTTGACACAGTAAGGGGGACGAGCACGCCGCTGGGATTGAGAACTTGAGCACCGGGGCACGCAGGAGACACCTGAAGTCACCTGAACTCACCTGAAGGCAGCAGATGAAGAAAGCCCACATGCGATCAAAGTCGCGGAACAGGTGCAGGCAAGTGCGGTGCTCCACAAACCCCTCCTTCCCCATGCGTTCGCTCCCTGGCAGAGGGCAGCAGTTCACAGCTCCCTAAGAAGAGACATCACCAAGGGAAAAGCAAGACAACGGAGAGGACCAGAGTTATAAAGAGCCACTCAAGTTCTACTTAGAGCACGAACTGGCAACCTGCCAAATAACACGCAGGAGAAGCGACATTAACTTGGTAACATAAGGTGTCTTATGACATACCTTGAAGCTTCCCGCATGCAGGTTGGGTGCTGGTCCTGCAAAGAAGGGCGAGCTGGCGTTCCACGGCCACCCCAGCTCGAAGCAGCTCTTGGACCAGAAAAACTCGTTCAGGTCGTCGTAGTTCCGCCAGGACGAGTGCGCCGCGCCTCCCACGGCCGCCTGGGCCTCCTTGGACGCCACGTCATACACAGGCGTGATGACGTAGCGGAGGAATCCCTCCGCCTCGCGCCCGTACGCGGGCAGGCGGGACTTGGCCTCAGGGCCCTTGCCTCGCAGTACAGCTAGCAGCTCCGCTGCCATCTGTGGTGCATTAGTGGCGGAAGGGGATGGGAAGAGGGACGGAGAGAGGGCCGAGGATAAAACTTGAGAGAACATGAAGGAAGAAGGGGAAGAAGAAGACAGGGGAGTTGGAAACACGAAGCATGAGTGCGGAGCAATGTTCAGGCTACGGATCATCGTGCACCTATCAGCCATTGGATTGACGTGACGGAGAACTGCCACAGAGTGCTATGACGGAGAGTGCTGCCATGCACTGCTGCCATGTAGTGCGTGTGTTACTTACGTTATGGTAGATGTAGCAGAGGCATTCGGGCATGAAGCGCAGGTTAGCTGCTTCCCCCCACACGAGCAGGAATAGCGCCGTGAAGAGCACCTTCCTCTGCTGCTGCTGGATGGGGGTCAGCCCAGGGTCCATGCTGCACGCGCAAAAAAGCAAGAAAACCATAGAAGAAAAGTAATCAAAGAGAATAATTCCTTTGTGCCACTGTTGTACTACGACGCACTGGAATCTAACAAGCACAAATACGGCAACCATGATCGTGCTCTAGCCCAAGCCACCATGGTGTCGTGCCACTGCTAACTCACGTGACGTTGCTCTTGCACTTGATGTAGCGGCACCAGCTGCGGTAGTTCTTGATCAACCCCTCCAGTACCTTGTCCACTGCTCGGTTGTCCAGCTGCAGGGCGGACACAGCAAGGACAGGGAGCACCAGCACACCGCACATGCATAGACATCAAATATGAACTGACAAAGCGTGGCAAGGCATCTTTAGGGGATCCGAACGTGCAACTCAATGCCTTTCCTCACGGCATATGCGAATCTATTCCACTCCAACATCCCGTACTTTCGACTCGTGCTTGAACGGTCTATGTCCCTCATGCGTGTGCGTGACTCGGGTGGCCTTCCTGGTTCGTACCTCCTCGAGAGGTTCAGGCCGAGGGTTCTTCAGGCTGATATGCGCGTTCGCCAGCAGCAACACCAGATGCTCACGCTGGTTGCGAACGTTGTCTTTCTGCAGGGGGGAAGCAGTGTCATGCGGGCGCACACACACACCCGCATGCACACGTACGCACAGAGGCACACGTTCACACTCGCACGCGCACGCAGAAAAAACGGGGGAAGAATAGACACTCAGACGAAGCACGCAACGTTCCCTTCCCCAATGCTCACACGGACTTGTCATATGGAAACAACAATCTTCGTCAGTAGTACGATGCGCAGAGCACTAATATGACGAGAAAGGCGTTTCCTGTCACCTGGAAAGCAAAGACGAATCGCAGCCAATCAAGCGAGTCAAACTGCTTCAGCTTCTGTCCCGGCGGCACCTCCCACAAAATGGGAAGCCCGCTAACGTTCGTCACTCCACCCATAGCGGCCACCACCTGCCATCACAATGAGACGATGCATTAATATGCAGCCATTCAAGTTGGTGAAGTGAAGTCGGCTTCTACCCACTAGCAAACTTGGCTTCATTCGCATGAAAATCCAGCTTGAATTTCCACCTCCCTTTCTACTCGTAGTTACTTTTAAGTCACACGGACTGCTTGGATCCATTGCGTCATCAGTAACCGACCGGTGCGCGTCTTAACGGCGGCGACTCACCTCTGGTAGCTGCATGATGGGTTGCTTGGCACTGGATGGATCCAGAGGCAGAATGTTGAACGCCACGTACTCTGCCTTGCGCTCCACCACTCGCTGACCCGCCTCCATAACCTGCGGTTCCCACAATGGTTCCATTAGCGGTCAGTAACGCGTTTCGACGTCTACTGAGACGCTAACGGCGGGGTTGCTGAAGAATAACGCCATCTGATGTCGAATGTTCTGATTGTAAAAATGATGGAAAACGGGTTAGCGTCCACTGCAGTCACGTTCTTAAGTCTCGGCGTGCGTCGTACCTCCGGCGCGAGCTCCGACTTTTCTGTCTGGTTGATGGCGCAGAGCACCTCGAACAGCACGCCTGCAGTCTGGTACGCGCGAGCGAGCTCCGCTCTGCCATGAACAGAACCAAGTCGTGTCAGCGTTCCATTCAACCGTGATTGAGCCAATGATTCTTAACATCACTTCGACAAGGAATAGAGAGAGTATCGAACAACAAAGCTGGTGCGTGAGAGCTGATTTACCGGTCGACGTTCTCTGCGTCATCCATGGCCTTGACATAGTTCTGGTAGTACTGCTGGTAGAAGGACGCGATTTCTCGAGCATCGCTGCTGCGTTGTCGCTTCTCCAGAGTTATCGGGTTGTCCTGTGACAACAGCAAGAGACGGCAAAACAGAACACATTCATAAGAGAAGGATGTGCGAAGACTATTCAGCGCAAGGATAAACTGAAAAAGACTTCAGACTGAAGTTAAAGTATCAATGACAGCTAGCGACCCACGGGAGATTGGTTGGGGTGAAAATGCCAGCGAGTGTCGTGAAACTCGTACCCTCTCTAGCCGCTCGAGCAGCGCTGTCTTGAACTGGCGAACTCCGCGTCCCTTGCACGTGGGATCCAGGCGATGCGCCTTCTCGAAAGCCGAGAACCGACCTGCGCAAACCGGTCACAAAGAGATGCGTCAGGATATCAGCTACTTTTCCCGAGCTTTAAGAAGTCATTCTTAGATGGTCATCGCAATACAACAATACTCGTTGTCACGATACGAAATCAAAATGGACGGTATCAAATGCCTATATCGAGCCCGAAATGAAGAATACCTGCCTCTAAAAAAAGCTATATTCCGTAAGAGGTTTCGGAGGGAAAGTCGGCTCACATAGGTAAGCAACTCGAGGCCGTTGGGATTCGATCTCATTAGCAGCCCTGAGGTAAGGCTCGATCTCTGACAACGTTGGCGGAACCATCTCAAATGCCTGAAACTCCCGGGTCCCGCTACTAGGTAATCTCGTCATTTGTCTCCGTGCCATCGTGGCTGGACCTGAACTCGGACCAGCTATGATATGCTGTTACGACAACTCAGTTAGTTTGCAACCATCAGCTACGGGTTCGTAGACACAGCGAGCTAATTACGTCCAACGAAGCGTTGGACCTGGCTCGAACCACGTGCTGAATCCTACGGATGATAGTGTGAACGGAACGACGCAATGAAGCGAAGAGGTTTCGCAGGCGAAAAGGCGTGACTGAATTCGTTTTGCTTATGGAATGACGGAGGAACGAGGCGGTGCTCTCAGCTGTGACCAGTCGCTAGTGCCTCGGGGAAATCCCCTGAGTCTGATTCTCGCCGTAGAGTGCCAGAACGAGGTTCTCTGATGATGAATGGTCGATCGCTGCCTGGTGATGCTGCTCGTGCTCCTGCTGCTGCTGGTGGGGCTGAGCTGAGCGGTTTGGGTTGAGTGGGGCGAACTAGCAAGGGAAGCCTTGGGAATGTCGAATGTCCCTGTCTGCTCGCTGATTCTGCCTAACGGACGTCTCCAGCGCTCAGCTATGATTGGCTGATGTTACCGTAGTGAATTGAAATTGGCGGTAAATTTCTGGAGCCGGATCGCCTTTGTCTGCCTGAACAATCGAGGGAGCACTGGGACTCTCGGAGTTCTCAGTCTGGGGGACTCGGTCTCCGTGAACTGAATTCGACGGTAGACGGAGGGGATTACCGACAGGAACTTTATCCGTCTGGCAGCCCTGACGGTCGCACGCGGTTTGTGACGTGCTCAACTGAATTTCCCTGCCCAGCTCAGGGGTCCTTGATACCTGCATGCACAAGGCACCATCTGACGGCCCCAGGAATTGCCGATTCGACGACTCACGGCGGCGCCCCTGAAGAAAATTCAGCTGGTCTGACGGAAAAGGAGTTGTCAGATTGTGATAAGCCGTTTTCGACAGTTCGCATCGCATTTATTCAGTGGGAAGATGATATCCATATGCCCAAAGTTGCCAAGGTTTTCCTTTACAATTACCTCCTGATACCGTAGATATGCAAGGTAGAAGGCAGGCATGGCAAAGGTGATGATTTCCATTGTAAACGGAGTACCTTGCAAAACATGGAATTTGTTGCATTGATACAATCAATTAGCGTCCTGCATGAACTCCTTTATTATATTTAATCTGGAAAGATGCCACTAGGAGGTTTTTTGCTTGGATGAGTCACTCTCTGTTCTACCAGGCAAAAGTACATGGGCGAATGTAACGCCAAAAAAGAGAACACACAAATAAGTCGCATTGATAGCAATGGCAGTGAGTGGTGGTTGGGATAACGTATCCATGGTGATGTTGACAAGCCCTGTCCCTACATTCGCCTGTGAAACAGAATGAATGGCAGGGATAAGACAGGGAGAGGACATACACACATTTTGTATGCAAAACCATGCTAAAAACAAGTTCACCCATTTCCTGGTATACGCAAGAGAACGACAGCGAAGCACTCACTATGCATACAAGCAAGAAAATTACACTTGCCCCAGTGCCCCAAAGCCCCAATACCCTGATAGCCCGGTGCCCCAATACCCCAATGCCCCAGTGCCCCAATGACCCAATGACCCAATACCCCAGTGCTCCACTGCCCCTACGCACTGGTGGACCTATGGCCCAAATCCCAATGACTCCCCATGTGTCCCAAAAATTACCATAGTGCCCCAAAGCCCTGACAGTGACCCGTGTGTACCATGAGGAAGGTGGGGAGCATGAAGCGAGCAATGGCTCGGAAGACAAGCGAGGGAGAGCGACAGGTGAGCTCCCCTATGAGAATAGCCTGGGAGAGAGACAAGAGGGTGGGGGGGAAGAGGAGGATGATAGTGGGGAGGGAGAAGACAGATGGTAGCAGGGGACAGGGGAGGAGAGGACAAGGGAAAGAGAGGAGGGGGAAGTCGGGGATATGTGAGAAATGGGGAAGGAAGAGATGCGCAAAATTGTGTCTTAAAAGCACAGTGCAGCTACTTTATGCGCGCGCCAGGCATGTGACTGCATTCCATGTGGGGAAAGTGGGGTGGGTGGATGGAAGGAGATGCAGGCAGCGAAGCGACATGTGGGTCCAAAACCCAGAGGAGAAGGTTGGCTTACGTGAACGCCTTGAGCCAAGCTCCAGCACACGAATGCAAGATTACACTGCCGAGTAGAGCCATGCAACAAGCCATACCATCCATCCCATTCCATCCATCCTCCCGTCCGTCCGTGTGTCCGTCCGTGTGTCCGTCCGTGTGTCCGTCCGTCCATCCATCCACCAATCCATCCACCCGCCCAACCCATTCACAAGGCAAGAGCGTGGCAAAAGGAGGGATGATGATTGTGGCAAGGGCTAAGACACAGGGACAGCGACTGCAGAATGGGGCGTGATGTCCTGAAAGGGCAGGAAATGCTGAATTGAAGAACAGCACGGAACACAAGTAGGTAGACAAAGGGAAAGCAAAGAAAGAAAAGAAGAAGGAAAGAAAGAGAGGAGAAAAAAAGGTACGAGAGACCTGATGCTAAGAAGTAGGAGGAACAACAAGCAGGTAGCAAGGGAATTGGACAGAGCTGAAGAATCCGGGAAGGAAGTGGGAGAGGCAAGAAGAAACTCACGGAGCGTCGGGAGGTTTGCTCGATGTATTGATGCGCTACTAGGGTTACCAGCCTGTGGTGTGGCCCGGGCAGCAGGCAACAAAGGGGGTGGATGGAAGTAGCAGAAAGTTAATGCGCACATGAGTCATGAGGATGCAAGCAGAAGTGAAGGTACAAGGAGTGAAGGAGGAGTGAGGTAGGAGTGACGACAGGGAGGGGAGTGAAGGTAGGAGGAATGAGGGCAGGAGGAGTGAGGTAGGAGTAGTGACGGCAGGAGGAGTGAAGATTGCAGGAGTGAGGGCAGGAGGGGTGAGGTAGTGGGAGTGACGGCAGGATGAGTGAAGATAGGAGAAATGCACTTGGAGGAGTGAATCAAACCTGGTGCTTCACACAAACATGATAGCGTTTCAATCAAGTTCATGCGATGCCTTTCCTGATAGAAGAACGAAGATAGGCGATGTGTGGAGGCAGGAGCAGCAGGGTCGGGTGCGTGCGTACCAGAGGAAGAGGTCGAGGGGCAGCAGCTGATTGACAATGGCGAAGAGAGGACCGTGCGCCGAGCGAATGGCCGCTGATGGCAGGGAGGGAGGGAAGGAGTTTGAGAAGGAGGGAGGGAGGGAGGGAGGGAGGGAGGGAGGGAGGGAGGGAGGGAGGGAGGGAGGGAGGGAGGGAGGGAGGGAGGGAGGGAGGGAGGGATCAGAGGGATGTTGGCCTTGCAGGTGGCTCACACTCACAGGAGGTGCCCATCCGAAAAGAGGGTGGTAGTTGGGACGAAACGATGGTGGTTTGAGTGAGAGGATGGAGGTTGGGGAATCAGGGATCATACAGCCATGTGCTGAGATCTACACAAGATGCAGCAGGAGCAGAGAAGGGCAGAGGGAGCGGCTTACAGTAGGACGAGTTGAGAAACGTGCCAAAGTGAAGAGAGATGAGGTAGAGACTCAGGTAGCCTGGAACACACTCACGGGGCGGGCACAGACAGAAATGGCAAGTGGGGACGGGCAGATAGAGGCGCAAATGGGAGATGAGGGAAGCACATCAAAGATGAACATGGGGGATGAAAGCCAATTCAAGGTAGCCAGCCAGTTGGTAAACATGGGGGTTTCTGCGGAGCCTCGACGGAGGATGAGGGAAACACAGCACGGGTGCAAGGCAATGCACGGTATTCAGGCAGTAAACGGGCAAATGCCACGTGCGGAAGGTTGTAGCTACAGATGTGCACTTTTAACATAGACAGTGAACCCTCGCCACCTGTTGCGCTACAGACGCGCCTCTCTCTCCCTACTGCCAGACGCCCCCCTCTCTCACCTACTGTGCTACAAATGCCCTCTTTGTTGAGCGAGATAAGGGACGTGGCTTCCCTGTCATCTGACAACACCCACTTGCTGCCTCCCATGCACGATAGCCATGCCTGGTACCCTGCACCCAGCAGACACAAGCAGTAGGAAGATGAACAAAAGAAAAGAAAAGTGTTGAGAACCGAGCGGTGGCAGGAGAGGAAGGAAAGTAGCGAGGGAGTGACACACCAGCATGGGTGGTGGATACTCTGCTGCTGCTGCTGCTGCTGCTGCTGCTGCTGCTACAGATGGCCTGACATGACATGTCATACAAAGCCCTCATGGCATGGCACACAGCAGCACTGGCAGCAGCAGCTACACCAGCAGCAAGAGCAGCAGCAGCAGCAGCGGCAGCAGCGGCAGCAGCGGCAGCAGCGGCAGCAGCGGCAGCAGCGGCAGCAGCGGCAGCAGCGGCAGCAGCGGCAGCAGCGGCAGCAGCGGCAGCAGCAGCAGCAGCAGCAGCAGCAGCAGCAGCAGCAGCAGCAGCAGCAGCAGCAGCAGCAGCAGCAGCAGCAGCAGCAGCAGCAGCAGCAGCAGCAGCAGCAGCAGCAGCAGCAGCAGCAGCAGCAGCAGCAGCAGCAGCAGCAGCAGCAGCAGCAGCAGCAGCAGCAGCAGCAGCAGCAGCAGCAGCAGCAGCAGCAGCAGCAGCAGCAACGGCGGCGGCGGAAGCTGCTGCCTCCTGCCGCCGTGCCAGTGGCCACAACAGCAGCAGCAGCAGCAGCAGGAGCACTGACCGATGAGAAGCAGCACGGGCGGAGTGAGGCTGCGGAAGAAGACTTTTGAGTCGACTCAAAAGTCAACCCAGTGGCCACAACAGCCGCAGGAGCACTGACCGATGAGAAGCAGCACGGGCGGAGTGAGGCTGCGGAAGAAGCCCGGGGGCAGTTGCGAGGGGTGACGGCGGACAGGTGTGGGGAAGAGGCGCGCGAGGGAGAGCACAGCAGCTAGGGTGAAGAAGAAGTTCCAGTGCACGCCGTACTCGCTGCTGTGCTCCTGATGATGGGGGCGGGGGAGGGGAGGTGGTGGGGAGGTTGAAAGTATGTGTGTCTGCGTGTGGGTGTATGAGCAGGAGAGAGGGCGTTTGAGGGAGAGCACAGCAGCAAGGGTGAAGAAGAAGTTCCAGTGCACGCCGTACTCACTGCTGTGCTCCTGATGATGGGGGATGTGTGTGTGGTTAGGGAGAGCATACCAGGGTGAAAGAGGCATCCAGTAAGATAGTGCTTTGTAGTTCGGTATCAAGAGCATCTGGCAGCAACAAGAGCATCTGGTAGCATTTTTGAGACGTCTGAGGAAGAACAGCAGCAGTAGTACCTGGTAGTTGGTGACTTTGGTGAGCAGCAGCCGTCCAATGGCAAGCACTAACAGAGGCAGCAGCTTGCGCGAGAATCGTTGGCTGGAGGGGATCGTGTTGGGCAGAGATGCAGGAGGAAGTTGATTGAAGGGGTGGGAAACAGGGGTGGGCAGACAACCCAGGTGGGAGAGACCATTGGGATTATGGCAATGGCAATAATAGATTGGATGGTCAATGGACCAGAAAGGGCACAGAGATGAGTGGCGGCAGCTGCGGCGGCGGCGGCGGCGGCAGCAGCAGCAGCAGCAGCAGCAATGTATGCAAGAGCGAAGGAGTTTGAGACTAGAAACATCTACATAGTTGGGGGGATGCTGGCAATAAACTGGTTAGAATACCCTGCAAGGCGTGTGTAACACGTACGCAGTCTCATGGATTGATGAAACTCACACGTCTCATCTCATGCATGCATGCACTTACATGTAGGGATGAGCATAAATCCGGGCTGGGCCCGGCCCGGGTCGGGCCGGCCCGGAATTGCCCCGGGCCGGGCCTCAGATTTTGGGTTTCGGCCCGTAGCGGGCCGGGCCGGCCCTGCCCGGCGGGCCGTCGGCGGCCCGACTTTGGCCCGCCAATTTCGGGCCGGGCCGGCCCGGCCCGTGTCGAAGCGCGGCCCGGTTCGGGCTGTTCTGGCCCGCCTATTTCCCCCCCGGCAATTCGCTTAGTGAACTCTACTTTTAAGCTAATAATGTGCTGGTCGAGTAAACCCTATGAGTTGATACCCTGTCGACTAGATCTCAGGCCAATAAATGCGGCCAGATCTAGTCGACCTGGGTTGGAATTTGATGGACTGGTTGGAAATTCTAGATTCAGTGCGGTGAAATCCGGTTTCTGTTGTATTTTGCTGGCATAATTTGAGATTTGAGTCAATTTCGTCAAATCTCAATCACGCGGGGATTTGACCCTCCCAGCAAATGTCGCGGGGGTCAAATTTGAGCTGCGCGAAACTTTGCGCAAGATCTAACGCAAGCTTACCCCTAGCTTCTCGCCATGTATTTAGATCTCACCTAGCCTGTTTTCTTAACTTAGTGTTAGTTAACCGTTTTAAAGTAACGGTTATATGAAAGGGTGGCGAAATAGTGCGTTTTAGCTTAGATCAGGTTAAGATTTAAGGCATTCCGTTTTCGAAAATCATGTGTGACTATATCGGAAGTGCACCCGGGCCGGGCCGGGCCCGGTCCGGGTCGGGCCTTGCTTGGCCCGGGTCGGGCTACCCTGGCCCGAGTACAAAATGGGCGGGCTCGGGCCAGGGTCTTGGTCATTCGGCCCGGGTCGGGCCGGGCCAGGCCCGGCCCGGATTTTTGCCTGGCCCGGCCTGGCCCGACCCGGGCCCGGCCCGGCCCGGCCCGTGCTCAACCCTGCTTACATGGATACATGTGTCTTTCTTGCTCCGGCTGTCCTGATCCTGGATGATCCGAATTGCGAGGCTGTGTTGGCGATGACAAACATGCCCACTCCTAGATCCATCTGCAGAGCAAGCAAGAGAGGAGGAAGAGAGAGGAAGGAGAGACGAGGGACGCAAAAGTGAGGGGGGGAGTCGTGAATTGAGAGGTTGTGTTGGCGATGACAAACATGCCCACTCCTAGATCCATCTGCAGAGCTAGCAAGAGAGGAGGAAGAGAGAGAGAAGGGATGTGACATGTACTAGGTTGTCACTTGTGCAGCATGGTATAGCAAAATCTCCTTGGACGTGACATGTACGTTGATGCCATCTTTATAAGGTTGCATGCCTAGGTATACGCGCTTGCTAGGAACTGCCGTTGCCTTGCCTGTACCTTATACACACATCAATGCAGGACTGCTTGAGTAGGGATGGATGGATGGATGGATGGATGGACGGACGGACGGACGGATGGATGGATGGATGGATGGATGGATGGACGGACGGACGGACGGACGGACGGATGGATGGATGGATGGATGGATGAATCGACTGACCAGGGAGGTGCCGTATCGTTCAGTCTTAGCATAGTTGCGTGGGAAGATGTCAAAGTCCACTGCTAGAATGGCCGTGCACGTCAGCAGCATCTGGTGGGCGCCAGCGGTGGTACGGGAGAGAGAGAGAAGAGCGGTGGTAAGGGGAGAGGACGCACGAGTCAATGCAAAAATAGTGGGAACATGTCATAGTGTACTGCCAGGATAGCTGTGCATGTCAGCGGCATCTGATGGGTGGCAGCGGTGGTGGGGGAGAGAGGGAAGTGGTATGGAAGAGAGGGAAGAGGGGTGGTAGGGGAGAGAGGGAAGAGGGGTGGTAGGGAAGAAAGGGAAGAAGGGGTGGTGTGGGGGAGGGGGAAGAGGAAGAAGGGTTGTCAGAGGAGAGAGGGTTGCCAGGCAAGGCAGGAACAGAGAATCAGAGAAACAATGGTGGAAGTGGTGTCGTAGATGCATGGACGCTACAAGGTACATTTATGAGACAGGTAGCATATATGTGCTGTGTGGGAAGAGGTGGGGGAAAGGGGGGGAGGAGGTGGGGTTCAAGGGACGGTGCGGGCGGGGGGGTGGGAAGGGGGAAACAAGATAAAGAATCTGGCGGGGAGCGGTGTGGGTGGGTGGGGTAGGGGGGAGGGGAGAGAGGGGAAGAGAAGTGGGTCTCACCAGGAGTGCTCTGAAGGTAATGACTGAATCGGTGACGGACGGTGGGGAGAGAGGCCACGAGGAGGTGTTTAGCAGGTAAGGACTGTGCGGTGTGCATATGGGAGCGAGATAGAGGGGCATTTAGAGGGGAACATGCATATGTAAGATGATTTGTAATATACATACAGATCGATAAAACTGCCCTTGAACAAATCATAAAAGTGACAAAGATGGTTTTCGAGACGTCTCAAGAGCAGCAGAGACTAGCGCGTGCACATGTATGGGCGAGAGGGGCGTATGCTGCTGCGAGGGGGGAATGTGTATGCATACATGGACGAACAAAGCCGTATACACACTAAGGAAGTGGAGGAATGAGTCAGTTGAGTCACAGGTATGGCGAATGATTTGCAATCCACAAAGATATAGCACCGGTATTAAGTCAAGAACAAGCAGTGGCAGTGAGAGGAGGGAATGGGAGGAAGCTGGCGCTGGTGAAGGAAGAAGGGAGAATTTTTTAGATGTCCGAGAATAAGACAGAGGGAACGGGAGTAGGCAGGGAATGAATGGAGGAAGCAGGGGAGAAAGTGAACGCACCCTGTGGTGTTGAGGGTTGCCAGAGTTGCTGTTGTTGTAAGAATGGCTGCGAGAAGAATGAATGTGATTGTAAGGTGGTCCTTTAAAACCTGTGAGTCAGCGAGCAGGTATGACCAAGAAAACAAGTGGGTGTAAGAGGGGGGTGCGAGAGGGGAAAAAGAACGAGAGTTCAATGGAGGGGCATGGATCAAATCATCGGCAGTGGCGAAGAAGCAGCATGAGAGTTACGAGGCAACGGACAGGCATCAAGACCCTTTTTGTGACTGTAAAGAGGGCATGTGCAAATGGGAGAGGAGGGCGGGGAAAGCGGGGGAAAGACACACAGGAGGTGCTCGGAGTGGTGGTACCGTGAGGGTGAGGAGGGAGGGGATGATGACGAGGAGGGCATCTGCTGTCACTGATGCAGCAAGTTGCAACCCAGGTGTGGGGAGCTGCAGAGACAGGGCGGAATGCAGAGAAGGAAAAGAGGGAGAGATGGAGGAGAGATGGAGTTGGGATGGAGTGGGGATGGAGGAGAGATGGGGAAGCGGGTATTAAGAGGGAGAAGAGTTGGAGAAACTGAAGGAAGAAGGGGCAGCATGCACGGACACCTGATAAGAGTGCTGTCTTTCTGTCCACCTAACTTGTGTGCGTATGTATCCCCCTACCCTGTGCGCCTACGTGTGTGCCCTACCGCACCTCTGGAGGCCTTATGCAGGGTGGCAGGAAGGGCAGTAGCTGGCGCTGCGCGGAGAGCATCTGCAAGCGCACGGGGAGCACACGGGGAACACAAGGAGAGTGCTAAGTGCAGGGAATTCAGGGGATCTTGAGAAGTCTCGAAACTCGAAGGGTAGGGAGGAGGAGGAGAAGGGGAAGAGGGTGGTGATGCACCAGTATCAGATGATCCATCGAATCTCATTAAGCAATGCAATCGGATCAATTCAACATCCTGTGGTGCAGTAAATGCGTGAAAGGACAGGATGGCTTATGCAGTGACACTGCTTTTGGCACTATCGACCACCATTGGTTGCAAGAGAGTGCACGGAGATGTGGTGATGTGGCAGGGTGGTGGCGTGGCGATGCAGTGATGCGGGGGCAATGAGAAGCAAAGAAGGTTCAAATAGGCTGCTGGAGGAGAAGCACTCACGAAGACTATGGTAACTAGAACGGATACGTGGAACATGGACGTCCCCGTGTGACCGCTCACGAACCTGCACCTCCAAGAAACGCCAACAACACCGCATGGCACCGCAAAACACCGCAAACCGCCACTCGGGCATAGAGTCTCATGCAACAGTCAAACAATGTTGGAACGCATAACCCCTCACAGTCACGCATATGCAGCACATACAGCCCCCGCTCATGCCCATACACACAACACACATACACACATGCACAGCACGCACGTATGCACGCACATACACACACGCACACACAGACGAACGTGGTGGCAACCAAAGGAATAAACAAAGTACCTTTTCACATTGTCCAGGAATATCCGTACAAGGCAAGAGAATTGGGAAAGGGAAGTGACCAGTGACAAGTGGCAGGGATTCAACAAGGAGATGTGAGCGTACAAGGGGAATAACCTAAAACGGAAACAAAAAAGACTACGAACATTTCACGTTGCTCCTTAATGTGACCCGGAAGGAAGGTCATGGCTCGAGACAAGAGCGAGGCCATGACAGGAGCGCTCTCGGATCGCGACGCCATGGCGGGAACGAGCAACAGGCGTAAGGGGGGAACCTGTGCAGGGGAGATTGATATGGTAAAATGGTTTCGGACGCGGGTACGCGTTTCAGTGGGAAAGGTACGAGAGATGTAAGGAGATGTACAACAGTGACAGCATGCGATTTAAGAGATTCCGGCAGTAGTGACGAAACGCGCGAGATGTTAGCACAACGAGAGAACGTACTTGGCGACGTAATCTCGACGTCACTCCTCCCTCCTGTGTGATTCAGCGAAGGCAGAATAATCCTACGCGTACAATTCACCAGCCACAATTCCCTTCAAACAATTGTCAAGCTCGAAACTACTACGACTGATGCGCTGCCATTCGGCTACTGCAGCTTCTATTGCCTCCGTAAGAACGGCTTCCGACACAATGGCTCTTTCTCTTTCTACGCAGAAATGTCAAGACTTTAGTTCGAATTTACGGGAAAAAGGCTTCAAAACTGAGCCTACACGAGCCTAGAGCCCAAAAGTCTTTGACCTACAAATAATAAGGCCTGGAATTGAGACTCATACGACCTGCGTCATCTGCGCAGGTTATCGCATCCCCTGCGCGCACCGCCTCTTCAAGGCTCTACCTAAGAGTACTGGAAAATTAAACGAGTCGTAATGAGTGCGACCGCCAATAGGACCTCTCACGGGTACAGTCACCGCCTGGCAACAATAGGACCGTAACGTACGGAGCCATAGCCGTTATACTCTACACTCGATCCGGCATTTGGCCATAAGAGGCATTAAAATACGACCTTTACCTAGGCTATACGTTATGACAACGCTGCTATCACACTTCACTGATACCGAGAGTCGACCATCTCAGGCAACGCGCCCAGGCAGTCGTCGAAAACAATCGTTTGCTCAACTTCTCGCACTCGGCCTCAACCAATAAATTTCCTCAGAGGGCCGTTCAATCCGAAGCTCCGTCGCACTACGGTAGTTACTAAGGAGGAATCTAGGGAGGGAGGGATGTGGTGGCGAACTTCAGTTGGCCAACACGGGCTTCACTCGTCGCCACTGGAACTGTACAGTATTCTAGAATTCTAGAATCTAGGTGTCAGCTGGTGGTGTGAACGAGCTGTACTGTTTATGATCTCATCGGCTGAAACACGCGGGCCACAGGGGACGATCATGGGGAAAGGAAAGAAAGTGGAGGCTGTGCTGTATCGGGTACAATCACAAGGGATGGCAAACCGTCTACAGTTTTGGATTTACTGCAAGTGATTTTGACAAGCACCATTTCAAGTACCATCATATTATAGAAGCTTTTATATATAACAATATCTTATTACAAATGAAAAGCACTTGGAACACAGCCATTCTATCATAAATAACCAAGCTGATGGATGTTGCATAAATAACCAAGGCAGCAGAGCTGGCTGCTTGTGCAGGAGGAGAGAAAGGGGGAGAAACGGAAATGGTGGTTGAAGGTGGGAGGTGGTGGAGTGCCAGCTAGGATAGATAGGAAAGGGCAGCCAGCCATAAAGGAGAGGCACTGCTGTAGCCAGCAAGAAAAAGAAAAAACACAAAAAGGGTAGAAGGGGCCCTAGAACCAAAGAGAAGGAAAGGACAGGGAAAAGAGGGAAGCACAGCCACAGGGTAGGAGTTGAAAAGTGTACCAGCAAACCTAGGCCATGATGGCACCAGCTAAAACCATCGTGCATGACTCATAAGCTGAGTACGGAGCTGATGATAGCCTGTGGACTATGGAGGTAATAATACCGTATAAGAGGCGGTATGGCCAGTAAAGTGGCCTTGGGTGGCTAGCTACGAGATGGGCACATCCCCTTGAAGAAAGATGGCTGCTGCTGCTGCTAATGCTGCTGGTGTGATCCACATGTCGATGGCTGAATCAGCATAAACCTCCACCCGTGGCAGCAGGATGAGCTGAAAGCGGGGACAGTAGATGCTGGTGCAAGCAAAGTATCAGGTGGTCCGAGGGCGAGTAAAGTGTGAAACAAGCACGCATGCGCCCAGTATGAACCAGACTGCAAGGAAAAATGGACACAGGAGCAGCAGGAGGAGCAGAAGGACAGCAGCGGCAGGAGTAGCACGAGTAGGTAGGACGTAGCGGTGGTGTAGCAATGTGGTGCCGGGGTGTGCCAGGGTGTGGGGGGATGGTTCCCTGTGCCCAGGAACCAAGAAGCGGCTACGAGTCCAGGAAAAGATGGTCGGGGATTTCTGCTGGGGGTGGCAGCAGAGCCACGCCTTCGAACTGCAGGCACAGGAGTGATTGGAAGGAGGACGGACAGACAGAGATACATGCTGTGAGAGATGTGGCCCGCACATCAACAGCGAGCGAAACGGAGACAAGGGCGAGGTGAACAGAGAAGGAAGGAGGTGGTAAGATAGTGGGAGGGAAAGAGCGCGAGGGTGAGCGTGGGGAGTGGCTTGAGGTGATGAATGAATTGGCACCTTAGGCTGGCGGTATTTCTCCCGAATGGCAGGGAGTGTGCAGCCTTTGACGTTGCGCTGCAAGTCATAGAGCGCCATCACCGCCTCCTTGAGCTGTGAGGGCGTATACCCCGTGTAGTGCTGCAGTGTCGCGTCCTGCCACCAGAGAAAGTCAAGGGACGGGAACGCAATACCAACGCATTGAGCACAATGCAAAGGACAAGAGTGGGACTGCTACCCAGGGGAATGAAAAAATGAATGAAGCAATAGCAAGCACTTTTTTAGACAGAGGAGTGTACTCAAGCAAGGTGCGGGGCTTACCCAGGGTGGAAGGGCCCGGTAGAGCGTGAGCTTGGCAAGGAAGACGGCTGCAGCAGCGATTTGCGAGGGGAGGAAGCGCAGGCAGGGGTAGTCAACGAGCGTGAGCTCTGCAAAGTAGTTGCCCAGGAACTCCAGGTGGTGCTGGGGACTCGGCTGTTGGGACAGACGCACAGGGAGCAACAGAAAAAAAAAAGTGGAAAAGGGACAGAAATGAAGAGCTTTGAGAAATAAGGAGCATATATCAGGATGGATAAGACCTGCCTGGTGGGCATGAGGGCATGGATGATGAAAGGGGAAAGATAATTAACTGAGTTGAGCAGGAGAGGAAAACGACAAGAAAAATACGTTAGATCACGCAAGGAAAAACCAGCATGGCAAGGCATGGGATGGGATGCAATGGGACGGGGTGGAAAAAAGCGTGATGCTGCTGCTGCTTACCGGAAGGGAGGCTTGGGCGGCTTTGATGAAGCGCCTGAGGAAGCTCTTGACGGTGGGCGTGGAGAGGTCGAAGTGCAGGGTTTTGAGGACGTGGCGCTCCATGAGCAGCACCTCGTGGCGACGGTACGTGTTGTCCGTGATGTAGCAGAACTCGTCCACCTGCGGCGCGTATATCTCCTCGTACTTGCTGCCATGCCATGCCATGGGGACACGGAGGGGCGGAGGGAGAGGAGGGGGCAGGGAGAGAGAGGGAGAGAGGGTGGGGCAGGGAAGAGGGGGAAGACATGATTAGACTGACGAAAAGCAGCGAGTAAGGAGTGGGTAGACAAGGTCGTGGAGTACGAGGCTAGGCGGGAATGGATGGAGAGGAGCGGAAAGTATGAGGGAAGGTGGGTGGGACGAGGCAGAGGATGCTTACAAGGCCATGAGCAAAGAGGAGGGCAGAGATTCTCACGAGGCGATGAGCATGGCGGCGATGCCGAGGAGCTGCAGGTGGTTTTTGGTGACGGTGGCGTGGGAGAGGAAGCGGTCAATGTAGGCGGCGGTGAGGAAGAGCGTGTCGGGCACGAGGCGGTACTCCTCCGCCACCTCCACCAGCCAGTCCATCAGAATGCCCCGCATCGCCGCGCTCACCTCGCCCCCCCGCCCCTCCTCCAGCGCCATTGTCGGTCGGTGCCGCCGCTGCAGGGGTCGCGGGGGTGCCGGGGGTGGTGGGAGATGGGGGGAATGGGGAAGGGAAAAAGAAGGGGGGACGGAACAGGACGGGGAAGAGTGGAAGGAGTTAGTAAGAAATCAAGACAAGGAGTTAGTACTCCGCGTTTTGCAGCCGCGAGGAGGCATGAGAGAGCGAGAGCTAGCTGTCAAGTGCACGAGGGTAGAGCGAGGGCGATGAGAGGCAGAGCGACTAACCTCGCCATCTCTCAGGTTCGCGTAGATCTCCGCGGCATACTTGGTGCACATCTGCGGATCCCCGTGCGCCGAATCAATATTCCTGACCGTCGCCGCATCAACCCCCGCGCCCGCGCCCGGAGCGCCAACACCCGTTACTTGCTCCGCCTCCGCCTGCACGTCCGCACCACGGATCTGCACCGCTTGCGCCCACTGACTGCTGTTGGCGGAAACCGACGGATGAGCCGCTTCCGCCAGCCGCGCTTCCCCGGACGTCCCCTCCCGCGGACCCTCCGTCAAGGCCCCTTCCATGTCGCCCTGGCGCTCCCCCTCTCTCCCGGGATCGACGCTGGAGATACACAACACCCGCTCCGTCTTCCGGTTGATCGAATCCATTGCCGCCGCGCTCGCTTGCGCCTGCGCCTGCGCCGCGCTTCCCACTACGTCCCCCGCGCCACCCACGCTCCCCGCGCTGCCGCCACCGCTGCTGCTGCTGGGTAGGAGAAGCGTAAGAGTCGTCGTCGGCGGGACAGCCGCGTTGGCACTCGCGGGAATGGCGGCGGAAGGAACGGCAGAAAACGGAACGGGGTGGTGTAACGCCGCTTCTGCCGCCAACGTCGCAGTCGACGCAGCCGCTGCTTCTGCCGTCGCCACTGGAACAGAGGAATCGCTGAATCCGGTCGATCTGTCCGTTGCAGCCGCACCGCTATGCAGCGGAATATGCGCCGTGAAATGCGCCGGGCCATGGCAATAGCCATGCTCATGAGAGAGGGCAAAGACCACCGGAACTGACACGAAGCCGTCTGCGCTTTCCCCCGCCGGCTCCGCCATATCCCCATACCGCGCATGGTGCCTCTCCGCGGATCCGCCGATGCTGCCCTCAGTAGAGAGCAGCGCAGCTTCCGCCAGGTACGCCTGCTCGTGCGCGCGCCAATGAATGTGCTCTCCCCCCGGCGCTCGCGCTGGCGCGTGCGCATGGTCGTACGGATGCCGGTGCTGCGGTTGCGCTTGCGCTTGCACTTGCGCTTGGGGCTGCGCGAACGCAAACGCCGCTGCTGCGGATCCCGCAGCATGCAACTCCGGGAGTAGCAACCCTCCGCCATTCACGGCGGGCATTCCGGGGCATGATGACTTCGCATCAAATCGGAGCCATGTGCCATCTTGGGGTTGGGAGTGACCAGCAATGGCTCCTTCGGAGGTTGCGGAAGCGCCTGCTAGCTCCGCTGCGCCTGGCGCGGCGACCGCGCGAGCGCGAGAATGGGAAGCGGGAAACGCGATTGGCCCAGGGAGATCGCGGAGATCAGGGAGTCTTCCACCGTTACAGTGACTACGATCCGACAACTGCTGCTGCTGCTGATGATGATGCTGATGTAAATACTGGTGCTGGTGCTGATGCTGATGCTGATGTTCATGCGACGGTCGCTGCGCCTCGCCTTGTGATGCAGATACGGCGACGACCGTGTGCTGCTTCCGTGCGACGGCTTGCGACGCTTGCTGCGACGTCGATCGTGTGACTCTGGTGCATGCAGCCGTCGCTGCAGCTGCTGCCGAACCGTGACGCTTCTTGGCCGACCGCGTATGGCTTGATCCTCGGGTCTTCTTACGTGTCTGATCCTGGAAGACGAAGGAAACAAGCCACCCGTCAGATGAAAGCAGAAGCGGACGAGAGAACGAACGAAAAAGGAGGTTAAGAAAACGTGCCGAGAGTGTTTTATTGCACTGAACAGGAAGGCAGGCAAATCAGATTTAAGAGCGATCCTATCATACGGGTCATTGACGAGCATGAACTCTATCAACAATGGTTGGCTTGCGGTTACCGGATTCAGCTGAACAAAACATCGCTGGTCAGAGACAAGCCGACGGAATGAGACATTCCGGTCTTCTAAATAAGTCCAATGAAATAGCATCACAGATTTCGCACAAGTCTGGATTCTGGACCCAGCGATTCAGCGAACTAAAAACCCTAAAGTTTCAAAAACGAGGAATCGCCGGTCTATTTGGAATACACGTTTGGTCAATGATCAAGTTGGTCAGTGAAGCGGTGCACGACACGGGATCATCGCTTCAATGCGAGCTTTACGCCATGATTCAAGCCGTGTAACATGCAGTCGCTTGAAAGGATAGGAAAATGGCCTGAGGACTAACTTGGGATGGCGAGATGACAGCTGACGGAGCAACGTGGTTCGTCCGATTCGATAAAGCTTGACGCTTGTTGTTGGCAAACGAGGCATCGGATGGTCGCTTAGCAGAGCCTCGACCCCCAGCATCCTGAGCCTTGCTCGGCGGGCTGGGAGTCATGGCACGAAACGACGCCATGAAAGGTGTAAGAAGCCTGAGGAATACGGTTCGAGAGCCAGAGTCCGCTAGAACGCTACCAGGAGCAGGTCCAGCATTAGGTATGGCTGGATGTCTTGTTTCAGACAAGCAGCAATCAGATGGATAAAAGACGAAAAGAGGGAGCAGTTTGCACTCGACGATGGGCAACCCCAACACCAGCGGCACCCTCTATGTTGCTCTTGATCAACCCAATGCATGGGAGAACCAATTTGAACATGAAAAAGTCCCACCCAAGTCAGGGTTCCGTGTGATGTGAAATGGTCCGTGATGAAGGGCAGAGCGGCTTGTGCAGATCAAGGGCGACAAAGGCGGGGAGTTCAGGTTCAGGCTCCAGAGATGGTGGCAGAACCAAGGACTGAAACCAAGAGGCGCGCCAAGACAGGAGGACAGGCAGGACGGGTGAGTGGTTGGGAAGAGGAGGTTGCGGGGGAAAAGGACTGGCGGGGGCGGAGCGTGCCAGGCCGGGCCAAGCCAGATGCAGGAGGGCAGGGGCGGCGGAGAAGAAAAGTCTTGCAGCCTTGCCCAAAGAGGGATGGTTTGCAGGTCGGATGATGATCCCCCCACCCGATGGATGGCGGCGCTTGTGGAATCCTTTTCCCCCATGCGGTGCTGCATGGCAGAGTCCGAAGATCCAGTGAATCATCTGCCAGGCCTGAGGGAGTTTCCAGCTGTACCCGGAAGAAAATGTTTTTCACCAAAATCAAGGCAACGCGGTATATACTCCCAGGGACGAAAGTCTCGTCAGCACCATTCTGGGCCACCCAAAGCTTCGGTTTGACCTGCGTTTTTCGTGAAACATAGCCAAGAAGTGCCCACAATGTCTCCTGCCCATTGTTTAACATCATATATAACTATTATAACTACAGAATCACGGTCTAGTTACCTTTCTAGTTCTCTACATATCCATGCAGAAATTCCACGTAGGCAGTAGACATGGCGTACTACTCAGGGTCCGCGGAACGCATGGTTCACTGCGGACCAGGCGGCCCAGTCCGTGGGCAAGTACCTGTGGTCAGCTTGAGACCAGGCCAGTTCAGCATATGGTTACCACATAACTTAAGCAATATCTTCTCTGGGTCGAGCTATTTTTAATTCTTCTACGGAAAGTGGTGCTTGGTCCGTAGACAGGTCCGCGAGGGAACCACTGAGGCCTCGTTCGGGCTGGTCCGTCGGACCACCCTGTGGAGCACGGGTTCCACGAACCCTGGGTGGCTGTTCTGAGCACTTACCAGACCCAACGAAGCGATAGGGTGACAACCATGCTGGAGGTTTGACCCAGCCAGAGGATGCAGGAAACTGACTCAGAAAACTATGGGCGCATTTTTCAATGACTGATATAATCGTGGGGTGTCATGCTGCAGAAGTTTTCTCTCTCCGGTTCGGATAACAGCCGTGTGGGTGTTCTCGCATTGAACTCTGTTTTAGATGAAACCCGGTGGAAAGGACAGTTATGAGCGACTCTGGTAGTGTGGAGTTTCTCATCCCTCACGTGTCATTCATTCTTTGAAGAAAACATGAGCGCCGTCCTCCTTGGAGGGTCAGCTACTTTTAACTCTTTTCGGTGACTGCCACCGTCACAGGTATACTAATAATCGGGGTGTATGGAAGGGACAAGTTCCACTTGCTGCTCAACCTCCAAGTTTCCGATTGTGCCGCCGCCTGGTTGATCAAACACCAACATTTCGGTCCACAACCGCATGGCATTCTTGGAGACATCGGTCCGCGACTCCAAGTCCCTGTGGTAGAGACAAGGTGCAGCAGTTTCCCTCCATTCTCTGCCCCAAAGCGACTGACATTAGGTTTGGAAGCTGACACAAGTCCCGCCAAACCGAGAATTCCCACAAATCGAATTGTCCCCAAAGCCGCACCTCCATTCTAGACCAGTAAGAGTCAATCCACACCGCCCACCCCGGCCAAACAAAAGCGGTACACATGATGCCCGGTTGAGCCCCCCAACTTTGGCCTACCCCATGTGCGTATAAGTGATTCTGCATTTCGCGGTGGTTTCGTCAATTCGCGTCGGGCAAAAAGGGCTTATATAAAAATTTTGTAGCTCATCGTTGACTGTTTGACTGCAGTCTCATCAGTCAGACTTCCGTTTCTGTGGCTCTTATTGGTCGACGTGCTTGTAACGTAGGTGCAACTTCGCGGCAAGAAACCCACGGGTGCAAGGTTTCTGGAAAATACAAGGCAATTTTGCGTGCAAGGATTGGGCATCGACTGTACATGTAAATAATGTAGGTTTTCTGTTCTCTCAGGACGTGGGCCCAATCGACTTTGATCGGCTCTGATCGGATCAGGTTGGATCGGATCGAATTGCTTCTGATCGTTTTCCTCGAATGTTACGCGCTCTTGCATGAAAACTCTCGGCCCATTACCTGGTAGTTGCAGGCCAACTTTGGCGAGAATGACGAATCTCAGTATCGTGGTAATGTCGCCATGGCATGCATTTCTCGCCGATCTGGGTGTAGTCGCAAGGATTTTCGAGACCCCATGGCGAGGCGTGTTACATTTCGCGTACGTCGCCCAGGTGCCCGATCACATGCAATCAAGTGATTGGGTCTGATTGTGTCTGATCGGGTCTGATCGGGCTGTTTGAGGCGGTTGATCGAGTTGGAGCGATCAGCTGATCGCGATCAGCTGATTGCCCCCGATTGCCTAAAATCTGCTTCCTGCCTTCCTCGAAAGTTTGGATCGCCTCTGATCGCGCCGATCAAAGTCGATTGGGCCCACGTCCTCATTCTTTTCCGCGCCTCGTTATGTCAACTGTTTTGTCCGTGACCCTCGAGCTCCTTGCTCTGCTTGTGGAAACAAGCGTGCGTAATTTTCAGAAGTTACAGTCTTGAACAGTGACTCGAAGAAGTTTTTGAGCTGTTCAGCACGAAATGTAATGCAGCGACAGTTACAGTACAGCCACATCGCATGCAACATTTCTTTCACCATACAGTATTTTTGTGCTGCACCATACACAGGCGCGCGGATTTCCTCGGCTGTGGGTGATTGGTGTGCGGGGCTCGATACAACGAAATACTTATCTGTAATTGAAAATGCAAGTTGCTTTGTTTGACCTTAAGTGTGTGGCTTCCTCTAACAAATATGCTATTGCTGGTTCAAAACTGGACATTCAACAAAGGCCTCTGCAAAACAATTTGAGGTACCCAAGCTATGTGGTGACAATGATAGCGGGTTTGGACAGAGTTGTGGTACGCGATATCATACGTGCACCAATTTTCCTTACTTCGCGACACTCCACACATGTTCGATCGCTCACTTAGGGTGCATTCCTGTGTCGACACAAATGTCTCAATCCCTGTTTTCCCGAGTCGCGTCAAAACATTTTGGGGATCTCGCGTCACAAAAAATCAATGTATCGCGAAACTAGGCGACCATGCGAAATGCACAGTTGGGCGCAATTGATTGGGTGGAAATTTTACTGTACACCCAAATCTTCAATCGCGCGGCTGTGGTGTGGTTTCGACACGAGGGATTCTTTCCCGCGCAAAATTGGCATTTCGGGACGACCAGGTGCATTGACATTTCGAACCGCATGCGATTTTTTAAAAATGACGAGTCAGTTGTTAGAATAGTAGCCTTAGGGTTTGGGGTAGCGTGAGCGAGAGAAACAGGAAGGTGAGGTTCACTACAGCAAGGTTACAAGATATAGCAAAGAAAGGTGAGCACATTGGTGCACCACCACTGTAGCTACACTAGAACACACAGCAAGCAGGGTATATAACAAAACTTAACACACCCCCTTAACCTGCTTGCCGTGATAACTAGTACAGGTACACGTGGCGCAGCGGAAGAGGGTAGAGAGGTTAGGAAGGAGGAGGAGGTGAGAGGAGAGGAGAGGAGAGGAGAGGAGGGAAGAGAGAGAGGGATGAGGAGAGGTGGGGGGCCAGGAGCGGCGGACCCGCTTACGAACCTCCTTTTACAAAGGGGGTTGGGGAGGAGTGAGGGAAAAGGAGAGAAGGTGGGGGGCCAGGAGCGGCGGACCCTCTTAAGAACCTTCAGAAGGTGGGGGGCCAGTAGCGGCGGACCCTCTTAAGAACCTTCAGAACTCAACTCAACTCAACCACCCCCCTTTGACCTCACTCCATGAATCTGCCATCCCCCCAATGCTCACCCTCACACTCCAGTCAACTTCACTATCACCACCCCCTCACCTTCTGCACTTCTCTCCCCCCCCCCCCCCCCCTTCTCTACGGCGACAATCCCTGCAGTAAGAGAGAGGGGAGGGACGGGCTGCAGGCAGCTCACACACGCCACCCACACATCTCCCCCTCCTCCCTCCCCACGACGGAAGAGCGGAAGGGAGGGCGGGCGGGGGGGGGGGGGGGGGGGGGGGGGCGGCGGTAGCTGCTGCTGGCGCTGGCGGTGGCGCTGGCTGGTGCGCAGGCGCGAGCAGCTGGCCGCGGTGCTGGCGTCCGCGCTGACGGGCCACGCTCGCGCTGGCGCCTGCGGTCCGGGCTGGCGCGGGCGCTGGCGTCCATGCTGGTGCTGGCGCCCGCCGGCGCTGGCGTCCGCGGCGACGAAACGGGGGGCCGCGGGGCGACGAAACGGGGGGGGGGGGGCCGCGGGGCGACGAAACGGGGGGCCGCGGGGCGACGAATCGGGGGCCGCGGGGCGACGAAATGGGGGGCCGCGGGGCGACGAATCAGGGGCCGCGGGGCGACGAATCAGGGGCCGCGGGGCGACGAAATGGGGGGCCGCGGGGCGACGGATCTGGCCATTGCGCAGCTCGCCACCGTGTCGATCAGCAGCGACTCGAGGCGCCGCCATAACGAGCATAAAACTAGGCCTAGGAACGGCCTGCTCTGATTACCATGTTAGAATAGTAGCCTTAGGGTTTGGGGTAGCGTGAGCGAGAGAAACAGGAAGGTGAGGTTCACTACAGCAAGGTTACAAGATATAGCAAAGAAAGGTGAGCACATTGGTGCACCACCACTGTAGCTACACTAGAACACACAGCAAGCAGGGTATATAACAAAACTTTGTTAAGAGAACTAGGCAAGAATGAATGAAAGGAGAGGGGTTTCACTAGCAGCAGTTGGGGTACATATAGCAAACCCTAACTGGGTTGTACTCGCTATAGAGCACCCCACTACAGGCTAGACAATAATAACATTCTGACAAACTTAACATCAGTTTCCAATTCGTCAGCGACGTCAGCGCGTTTCACGCTGACCAATAAAAAATACAGTAATGGTCGCTAGAAAGCGACTCGCGTTTGAGACATTGTACGTTTTATGTCGTTTTTTTCGCGTCACAAACGCTTTGAGACACAAATGTCGACACAGGAATGTACCCTTAATTGCACTTTAATCTAGACACTATAATTCCTGAACACTTCTTTTTTTTTAAGTCGTCAGAACTCCCTTCACTAAACCACTTGGATAAATGAGCTTGTTTGTGTAGCGGGTTAGTGCGCCATAACCCCTAAGACTAATTGGGAATCTGCATTGTTACGAATAGTTAAATGAGATTGTGCACTCCTAACCGCAGCAAGTGAAGCACACAATATTGAGGCAGACTGTGAAGAGTCAGAAAAGGCACGAAGAGTCGCGTATGGTTACAGAGCATCCGGACCGTCCAGCAGAATGCATCGGGCAGCTGCAGAAGCGAGGGAATTGGCGGGAACAGTTTCGTAACTGTTCGAGTCGCACGGTTGGGGAGCTAGGACAATTGGTATTCCCCTGCACTACTAGTATAAATGTCTATTTGCATGTTTATATTATCTCAAGCATTTTACATTCACTGTACTCTGAGGACAAAGGCCCACCACTACCAATCAACATTGTGCGAACCTTTTCGAGGTGATCCCAGAGTCAATCAACATTTGATTCTAACATGGTATGAGAGCGATTCAAAAATCCTTCGCATTGCCACCTCCGAAACCTTCGACGAACAAAAAGTGGCGTCCGGCACACGATCACGTATAAGGATGGCCGGAGGATCTGGTGGTCAGACGAATCTGACGGCTGAAGCACAGTCCAACCCGGCTGTGACAAACGAGGTAACGACATGTCAAACATATGTGCTGCATACTGTCTAGGCTGTAGTGGGGTAGCCCATATGGGGTACAACCCAAATTAGGGTTTACTACTTGTACTCCTGCATGCTGCTAGTTCACTCATTCCTGCCTGTTCATTCTGACATGGTATCAGAGCAGGTCCTTTGCTAGGACCGCTCCTAGGGCCCACCGCTACCTACCTACCTACCTACCTATCGTGCGCCCTCGTGCGCCCTCGTGCGCCTCTCACTACCGAGCGCCCTCGTGCGCCCCTACCTACCGCGCGCCCTCGTGCGCCTTAGCGCCCTCGTGCGCCCCTACCTACCGCGCGCCCTCGTGCGCCTTAGCGCCCTCGTGCGCCTCTACCTACCGCGCGCACGCAGCCCGCTAGCCACCCGCGCGCGGCTCGTTTTTAACGCGCGCGACTCGCTAGCCGCCCGTGCGCGGCCGATTTTTCGCGCGCGCGCCTCGCTAGCCGCCCGCGCGCGGCCGATTCTTCGCGCGCGTGACCCGCTAGCCGCCCGCGCGCGATCCCTCAGCCGCCCCTTCGCGGCTTCGACTTCGTCTGCAGCAGCTGCCGCCACCGAACCTGCAGCAGCAGCCGCCGCCGACCCTGCAGCAGCAGCCGCCGCCGAGCCTACAGCAGCGGCCGCCGCCGACCCTACAGCAGCAGCCGCCGCTCGACCTGCAGCAGCTGCCGCCGCCGAGCCTACAGCAGCGGCCGCCACAGACCCTGCAGCAGCTGCCGCGGAGCTCCCTGCTACGACCTGGCCCCGCCCCGCTGTTGCAGCGGCCACGCTGTCGCCACTGTCTTGCGCCCGCCGCACCAACCACTGGTGAGCTTTGCCGTTACTGCTGCTGCTACTGCCTTTACTGCTCCTGCTGTTGCTGCCGCTACTGCTGCTGCTCCTGACGTGGCCAGATGCAGCTCCAGCAGGCTCGTGAGTGGTACGCCGGCTTGGGCAGTCGGGGTGGCCGTAGTGGTAGTCGCTCTGGAGTGCGTCGTTCGGGAGCCTCTGGTAGTAGACCGGTGCAGCAGACGTGCCCTCTTCTGCTCCAGCAGGCTCGTGAGTGGTACGCCGGTTTGGGCAGTCGGGGTGGCCGGCGTGGTAGTCGCTCTGGCGTGCGTCGTTCGGGAGCCCCTGGTAGTGGACAGGTGCAGCAGCCGTGCCCTCTTCTGGTCCAGCAGGCTCGTGAGTGGTACGCCGGTTTGAGCAGTCGGGGTGGCCGTAGTGGTAGTCGCTCTGGCGTCCGTCGTTCGGGAGCCTCAGGTAGTGGACAGGTGCAGCAGCCGTGCCCTCTTCTGCTCCAGCAGGCTCGTGAGTGGTACGCAGGTTTGAGCAGTCGGGGTGGCCGTAGTGGTAGTCGCTCTGTGAGTGAGGCAGCCGCTCTCGGTGCCAGTACGTCTGTTGCCCTCGGTGCAGGTGAGGCTACCACTCCCGGTACTCGCGTGTCTGCTACTCCAGGTGCTGGTGAGCCTACTACTCTAGGTGCTAGTGCGTCTGCTGCTCCAGGTGCTCGCGTGTCTGCTACCCCAGGTGATGGTGAGGCTGCTGCCCTAGGTGCTAGTGCGTCTGTGCCCCCTGGTACTGAGTCGACTGCAGCACTGCACACCTTCACCCTGGACTCAGGTGCTTCTCGCTCTTTCTTTCGTGACCGCACTGTCCTTGAGCCACTCGCTCGGCCAGTTGCTGTCTCCCTTGCTGACCCCTCTGGGGGTCCGGTCATTGCGACCTCCTCCACTGTCCTTCCTTGTCCTGCGGTCCCGTCCGGCACGCTGTCAGGTCTCTACCTCCCCTCGTTCTCTACGAACTTGGTGGCGGGTTGTGCGCTCCAGGACTCGGGTGTTCACCAGTTCACCCCTGCCTACGAGCGCGTGACACACTGCACGTGTGCTCGGACGGGTCGCCACCTGGCTACTTTCACTCGAGAGCCGGGGTCGGACCTGTACACACTGACCACTGAGTCCCCTCAGGTAGCTGCGTCTGCGTCTACGTCTGCGTCTGCGTCAGGTCAGCTGTCCGCCCCCTGCTCGTGTCGCTCTCTGGCGCATGAGACTGTCCTTTGGCACCACCGCCTTGGTCACCCGTCTGTGCAGCGCCTTCGGGCCATGCACAAACGGGACCTTGTTGCTGGTCTTCCCAGGGTGCTCCCTCCCCTCCCGACTCACCTGCTCCTCCCTGTCTTCCCTGTGTCGAGGGGCGGCAGCGCGCCGCTCCTCACTCCTCCTCCTTTCCCCCGACGACTGCTCCTTTGCAGACACTCCACATGGACGTGTGGGGCCCAGCCCGCGTCCGTGGTCAGGGTCAGGAGAGGTACTTCCTGATTGTTGTTGACGACTTCTCGCGCTACACCACGGTCTTCCCCTTGCGCACCAAGGGTGACGTCCCTGATGTCTTGATCCCTTGGATCCGCAGATCTCGTCTCCAGCTTAGTGAGCGTTTCCGCTCCGACTTCCCTGTCCTGCGTCTGCACTCTGACAGAGGTGGAGAGTTTTCCTCTGGCCTCTTGGAGGCCTTCTGTCAGCAGGAGGGCATTGAGCAGAATGGGGTTGCTGAGCGCCGCATTGGCTTGGTCATGGAGGTCGCTCGTACCTCCTTGGTTCATGCGGCTGCCCCCCACTTTCTGTGGCCGTTTGCAGTCCGATACGCTGCGCATCAGCTCAACCTCTGGCCCCGTGTCTCCTTGCCCGAGACTTCTCCGACACTGCGTTGGACGGGAGAGGCTGGCGATGCGTCGCGTTTTCGGGTCTGGGGATCCCGAGCTTTTGTCCGCGACACGTCCGCGGACAAGCTCTCCCGTCGCGCTGTCCCCTGCGTCTTCCTTGGCTTTGTCCCGGACGCCCCTGGTTGGCAGTTCTACCACCCCACCTCGCGGCGTGTCCTGGCCTCTCAGGACGTCACTTTTGACGAGTCCGTCCCCTACTACCGCCTCTTCCCCTACCGCACTACCCCGCTCCCCCCCCCGCCTCTCTTCCTCGCTCCAGGTGCTGAGGTACCAGACCCCCTCCCCCCTCAGGGTGCCGCTCCCTCAGGTGTGTCCCAGGTAGACCCGGATGAGCCTGTCGAGGTAGCTGTTGACTCTCGTCCTGCGTCTAGGGGTGCTGAGCCTGGGGGTGCTGAGTCTGGGGGTGCTGAGCCTGGGGGTGTTGAGCCTGGAGGTGTGGAGCCTGGAGGTGCTGAGCCTGGGGGTGCGGAGTCTGGGGGTACTGAGACTGAGCGTGCTACACCTGGAGGAGCCCTCTCCTCCCAGCAGCTGCAGGAGAGGTACCTCGAGTACTGCCGCCTCCGGAGAGGTGCTGCTGGAGCTCGTCCCGGTACTTCCCCTCCTACCCAGGAGCTCCCCCCCATTCAGCAGATCCGAGAGTGGTACACGCGACGCTGCAGTCTTCGGAGTGGTGCTCCGGGTGCTGCGGACCCTGGGGGTGGCACTGCTGCTGGTGCTGAGGACCCGGGCTTTGGAGCTGCTGCTGGTGCTGAGGACCCGAGCGGTGGCGCTGCTGCTGGTGCTGAGGACCCGAGCGGTGGCGCTGCTGCTGGTGCTGAGGACCCGGGCGTTGGGGCTGCTGCTGGTGCTGAGGACCCGGGCGTTGGAGCTACTGCTTGAGCTAAGGACCCGGACGGTGGAGCTGCTGCTGGTGCTGCGGACCCGAGCGGTGGCGCTGCTGCTGGTGCTGAGGACCCGGGCGTTGGAGCTACTGCTGGAGCTGAGGACCCGGGAGTTGGAGCTGCTGCTGGTACTGAGGACCCTGCCGCTGGTGTCTCTGCTGGTTCTGGAGACGCTGCGCGGCCGCGACCGTACTTCGTTCCGCTCCTTCAGCAGGTTCTTGGTCAGGCTCCTCCTCCTTGTCCTCCTCCCTCCGTAGAGTGTCCTCCGCCTGTCCAGTCGCAGTCACAGTTACCGCCTGCCTCGCCTCTTCCTCGTCCCTCTCCTTACACTGGTCCCACCGGAGGCCTTTCAGAGCGTCGTGAGCCTGCGTCTCGTCCTGCGTCGCCTGTTCGTACTGCTCGCACTGGTCGTCGTGTCCCACGTGAGCGTCCTCCTCCTGTCCCTGGCACTCACTACATGACTCTGCGTCCCTCCACTGCTCCTCAGCGTGTCCCTCTGCCGTCTCCTCCTGCGTCCTCTCTACCTACTCTTCCTGACCCGGAGTCTGACTCCCGTCGTGCTGCCAGTCCCACTGTCACGCGTCTTCTCGCCACAGTTGTCACTGACCCTACTTTTGAGTCCGCCGCTGCGTCTGCTCTGGTCGCTGAGTTGGTTGACTTTGCTGCTCGCTGTCGCCTAGACTACGCTGCTAGCCTTGTTGCTGAGTCTGAGTCTGCGTCTGCCTGTCCTCCGTCCGTCGGGGGTGAGTGTGCTCTTGGCACGGACGTCCTTGAGGACAGACAGGAGGAGTTCCAGTGCTTTGCTGCTGCTTTGCCCCACCTCGTGTCCATGCTAGTTGCCCCTGAGGGAGACCCGGATGCACCAGACATCCCGACCCCGCGCACTTACGCTGAGGCGATGGCGGGTCCCTACTCCTCTCAGTGGCAGACAGCCATGGACGCAGAGATGGCTTCCTGGAAGTCCACACGCACCTACGTCGACGAGGTTCCCCCACCTGGGGCGAACATCGTCAGTGGCATGTGGATTTTCAGGGTGAAGCGGCCGCCGGGTTCTCCGCCTGTCTTCAAGGCGCGTTACATGGCTCGAGGCTTCAGTCAGCGAGAGGGAGTAGACTTCTTTCAGACCTTCTCCCCCACCCCGAAGATGACTACTCTTCGGGTGCTGCTGCACATAGCCGCTCACCGCGACTACGAGCTTCACTCACTTGACTTCAGCACTGCTTTCTTGCAGGGCAGCCTGCACGAGAAGATCTGGCTGCGCCGCCCCCCTGGCTTCACTGGGTCGTTTCCTCCTGGTACCCAGTGGAGGCTTCAGCGGCCGGTCTACGGTCTCCGCCAGGCTCCACGTGAGTGGCACGACACACTGAGGACTACACTTGCGGCTCTTGGGTTCGCGCCTTCTACTGCTGACCCGTCGCTGTTTCTGTGCACCGACACTTCGCTGCCGCCGTTCTACATCCTCGTGTACGTCGACGACTTGGTCTTTGCCACTGCTGACACTGCAGGACTCGCCTACGTGAAGTCGGAGCTGCAGAGGAGACACACGTGCACAGACCTGGGTGAGCTGACAAGCTATCTTGGCTTGCGGATCACCCAGGACAGAGCACGGCGCACCATCACCCTGACTCAGTCACACATGGTGCAGCAGGTTCTCCAGCGCTTCCGCTTCACGTACTCCTCGCCTCAGTCCACTCCTCTGCCTACCGGTCACTCGCTCTCAGCTCTGCCTTCGGATGAGTCCGTAGAGCCGAGTGGCCCGTATCCAGAGCTTGTGGGCTGTCTCATGTACCTGATGACCTGCACTCGACCTGACCTTGCATACCCTCTTAGCATCCTTGCACGCTATGTCGCTCCTGGCCGTCACAGGAAGGAGCACATGGATGCCGCTAAGAGGGTGTTGCGCTACTTGTGCAGTACGTCGGGCATGGGGCTAGTGCTTGGAGGGCGAGACCGAGTTGTGCTCACTGGACACTCAGACGCTTCTTGGGCGGACGACCAGGCTACTCAGCGGTCGTCTCAGGGTTACACCTTCAGCCTTGGCTCTGGCTCAGTTTCTTGGCGTTCCACACGCTCTTCGTCTGTTCTCAGCTCCAGCTGTGAGGCTGAGATCTACGCCACAGCCATGGCGGCCCAGGAGCTTCGCTGGCTGACCTACCTGCTGACCGACTTGGGAGAGAGGCCTCGTTCTCCTCCAGTACTGTACGTCGACAACAAGGCTGCCATTGCCTTGTGTGAGGAGCACAGACTGGAGCACCGAACGAAGCACATCGCCCTGCGGTACTTCCTGGCTAGAGAGCTACAGCAGCGTGGTCAGCTTTGTCTGCGTTACGTGGCCACTGAGGCCAACACTGCTGATGTGTTCACCAAGGCGCTCCAGCCTTGTGACCATCAGCGCTTTTGTACTCTTTTGGGCCTTGTGCCTACTGGACCTCACTTGCTCACTTCTTGACTTTGCTTGTACTGTGATCTCTTTTGGGCCTTGTGCCTACTGGACCTCACTTTGCTTGTATCTATACCTGCATGTTTACTCTTGCTAGGTTGTGATCACTGTATCTCTTGCTCTGTTATAAACCTGCATGTGAACTGGTCTTGTGACCGCTTGCTTGTGCTCGGAATTTGTGTGGAATCCTCGAGATCCACCCTGAGCCTGTTTTGCCTTGCTTTGCCCTGACTGGTCTTGTGACCCCTTGTTCTCCCCCACTTTGCCTATGGGGGTGTGTCAAACATATGTGCTGCATACTGTCTAGGCTGTAGTGGGGTAGCCCATATGGGGTACAACCCAAATTAGGGTTTACTACTTGTACTCCTACATGCTGCTAGTTCACGCATTCCTGCCTGTTCATTCTGACACGACAACAATTGGAACCGCCGTCCTCGCACATATACTTCAGCGACCCACCAGCCTGGAGCAAGGACTCCAAACATTGCGGAATGGCGACGCGGGAACATCCTTCCAACCCTCTCAACTGGCCTCGAACAGTCAGAACACCGCCCCGCACACCTTCTCCCTCGACACAAATGGCTCAACACCCAAGACTCCCCGTCCCAGCGAAGAAGCAATTCTCTCTGCGCAATCAAGGTTTTCGAGTATATAAAAAATTAAGACAAGTGGCTATTTTGACGGCAGAAACTTCTATACATGAAGCTTTGAGCTGGAGTTGGTGCTGCAAAACGCGTAGATATTCCACTATTTTGGCGAGAGCTACGCGTGACCTACAGAAGACACCGCTGACGCCATGGCGCGTTATTACAACGAGTCCCTGATGACATACGGCGTCTTATTGCGCAACATGTCGCCAGCGGAGCAGCTGAGCATACGCTTGTACAAGACAACACCTGCTCTAGCCCTCAACGCTTGGCGCCACCTGAACGAAGTTTACCAACCAAAGGATTCGGTCTCTTCTAGCCACCTGCTCCAACAGCTACTGGGGACTAAAATGGCCCCTGGGGAGAAGGACAATAGCTAAATTAACCGCTGTCAGAGCATACGCGATCGAATCGCGAATCTGGGAAGCACGATCTCGGAGGAAATTTTCGTGAATATCGTGCTCCAAGGGCTCGGCCCAGAGTGGCGGCCTTGCAAGGCGCTTCTCCGACAACACGGAGTCATCTCGGAGGCTGCCTTATGCGCCGCCCTACTCGTCGAACAACGAGATATGGATCAGCAGTGACCAGTGTCGCGACGAGACTGGGAACGCCTCGCCTTGGACGCAGACAACACAGAAGAGCGACGGCTACGACGCCTCTACTGCAAAATCTGCAAGAATTTCGGGCACTTGGCAGATCGATGCAAATCCCGATCTCGCCCTCGCTAGGCCAACCCGAGCACCTGGTCCGACCGTCAAGATGCACGAAACGACAAGCGTCCAGCCCAGGGGTATCAGCCCCCATCGCGCAACCTGAACCCAGCAGTTCAGCATCAGCAGCAGCAGCTGACACCACCTGCTCTAGTCCGCAATGTCATGGAAAATATGCCCATGACAGGCGGATCTCGCCGTCGCCGCGTTCGCTCATCGTCACCAGAGCCAGCACGCCACCCAATCGAGGCGTTCACGGACAACAATCCGTTCAGCACTCGTCACGACTTCAGTGAAGGCGACATTCAAGACTGGAATCTCCCAGTCCTGCTGCTTGAAAGCTCCGCGCATGTACCAGATACGCGGGCGGCTCCGATCGATTGAATCTCGCGCGAATGATTTCTCATGTTTGACACATCGCACATCGTTACCCCGCAACTGGCTCTGCTCGCACGTAACGACAACAGGCGTTACAACACGTGGTACCTGGACAGCTTCTGTGGGCAGCTTATGTTGGGCTCTGAGCGTTACATATCCAACGCCATCCCACTCCCGCCGTGACTTATGTCACTGTGACCAACAACACACGACTGCGCGCAAGCGTGCAAGGGATCGTGGTTCTCGAAGCCAGAGGGAGCAGGACGAAAATCACGTAAAACCTGATTGTGCAAAATCACCGCTTCAATCTTCTTTCGACGGCGCAATTTATGGGTTGCAGAATTGACCTCAGCACAAACCCCGAGACGCGTGACATCCTGCTCCACTACAACGCGCCAAACAAGGCGCGCAAGCAAATCAGATGAGCACACTCTGAAAACGGGGTGTATATCCTTGATTTCGACATTCCCGACTGCAGCGGCAGTTCGAACGAGCTGATTGACCTCGTTCCGCTACGATTCGAGCATATTCACCGTAGAATCTGGAAACATCCCAATGGAAAGTCGTGGGTGCCGCATCAACCCCACCCACGCGAGGTAGCGCTGCACGATCCTGGCCCAGACGGCATCTGTAGGGATTGTCCTATGACCACCACATCAACGAGCGCCATCGCTGGCCGTGGTCTCGCTGCCATCGCCGAAGTCGAACGAAGCGCGCCGCCAGAAGAAGGTATGTTAGCACTAGAGCTCGAAGTGGCTACTCACCACGTCTTCGGCTCCAGCACAAACCCACTCGCAGGTCCCCCTCCCAGCAGCTTGAGAACATCCTACGTGGACAACACCGTGGAACCTTCGACGCGCGCGGTGTGGTGCGTCCTTACATGAAAGTGAAGTTCATGGAGCTATACCCCCACTGGCGCGACCCCACCAAGAAAACTAACGTGGCAAAAGAGGAAGAATTTGCGGGGCCGCGAAGCAGAAGAGCTTCGCCGAAAGAGCATTGCCGAAACGCGCAGCACATTCGCATGTGCCGCATGGGGCGCAGGGGAAGAAGAGAGCGCCTCCAATGAAGGGGGGTGGGGAAGTGCTGGAGGAAGGGAAACGAGCGACACTGGCGGATGGGGCGCTACTACTGGCGGCGACACCGCCAGATGGGGCCCCGCATCTGGCGGGGAAACAAGCGGCTGGGGCACTTCCGGCGAAGGCTGGGAAAAGGGGGAGGAGAAGCAGATACAAATCTCCTGTTGTTCCCCTCGGTCGTCCCTCGCGCCGCTCTGCACATGCGTTACCTCCACCTTAAATACAACCGCACCGCGACCCATGGGACACCATCGCACTGTTATGGACCAGACCTTTGTCCCTAGAACTGTCCTCAGGACCAACATCCCCTTCTCAATAATTCTCGACAGAGATTTTCTGGCGTTGATGCTGACGACCGTGAACGACGAAGAAGAAGAAGCAGCCGAGAAAGCAGCAGTGGAACCTGCCCCAGTCCCAGAAGAGGACCCCGAGATAGTACGCACGCGGTACATGCGCACCTCCGGATTCCGTGCTAGCGATCACCTTTGGCACCAGCGCCCGGACATCCCTCATGTGCGACGCTGAAAAACTACATCGACGCAGGAGTATTCGCACCTGGCGCACTTCTACGCCCGGATGGCACCGAAGTAAGAGGCTTGTCGCAGCCACGCAACTGTACCGTGTGCCTCGAAGCTGGCGCCGAGTCATCAGCCCCGAACTGGGAACCAACCGCTACCCCAAGCTGCACAAAGTGTACAGCGACTTCCTCAACACGGGGCACTGTGGAATCAACGACGAGCTATACACACTTTCGTCGACGCTAGGACGCACTACGTCTAGATCGTGAACGTAGAAGTGCGCAGCAGAGCATACGAATCCTTCCGCCTCGGGCTAGCACACGCGTAGCGACAATCTGGGCAGAAACTGAAAATCTGGCAATCGGACGGCGCAGCGGAATTCAGGAGCAAGGAGCTGCAATATTAATTGGTGCAGAAGAGAATTGAGCATCATACTTCCCTTTCTTACGTGCACCAGCAACAAGGCGTAGCTGAGCGCACGAACCGCACGCTCATGACGAAGGTGCGGGCGCTGATGAAGCAATCAAAGCTTCCGCTGATATACTGGACCTACGCAATGCACCACGCTGTACGGGTGCACAACCGCTTATCAACCACCGCCATCACCGGCAACTTGTCCCCCCATCTGAAGTGGACCAGGACAAAAGGGGACACATCCATGCTCCGTGTGTGGGGGTGCATGGTGCAGTTTCGCTCGCCAATGTCAACTATTGGGAAATTTGCGAGCCACGCGCGCTGGAAAATCCACCTAGGCATCAGCCACGAGCACAAGGCATGGATCATTCTAAACCTGCTCAGCTAGAAGACCACTCACGCGCGGGACGTTATCTTCTACAAACGGCTTTTCTTCGAGCAATTCCGCGACGACGAACGGACGAATGCGAACCGCGTCTACGCCAATGACGGGCACGGTTACGCGACGCCTGAAGATGAAGCAGCTGCAGCCATTCTGGAGCAAGACAATAGGGGAGAGTTCACATGAGACGATCCCCACAGCACCGATGACAACGACGACGATTCCCCTTGAGAAGGAATCGGCGGAGAAGGGGGGGGCAGCAGAGGCGCAGCACCACCAGCGCCACCTGAACCAGAGAGCGATGACGACGATGTGCAGGAGGTGATCCAGCAGCATCACCACGACAGCACCGTTTTTGGACTACAGCTCCTTGGGCTTCACACCACCACTTCAACGACGCCACGTGTCATCGAGCAGAAAAACCCACGCCAAGCTCTCACAGGACCACACTGCAAGGAACGGCATGACGCGACGGATGCGGAAATTAAGGCGCTCGAGTCTCACGACACCTGGGTGCTCGTCGATCGCGCCGCAATCAAAGGGAAAGGATCCTTTCGGGCAAATGGGTCTTCCATGTGAAGACCGTAGCGGACGGTACGATCGAATGATTTAAGGCGCGCTGGGTTGTGCGCGGCTACGACCAGAGGCACGGGATCGACTTTGACCAGACATTTGCGCCGGTCAGCTGTCACACCTCCGTGAGAGTCCTGCTCGCCATTGCTGCTGCAAGGCATCTGATGCTACGCCAAATCGACGTAAAAACACGTTCCTGTATGCGTTAGTAGATGCTGTAATCTACGTGGAGTAGCCACACACATATGGCGAAGAAGATTTGCGTGTATGCCAGCTACGAGAGTCTCTTTACAGGATCAAGCAGGCGCCAAGGCTCTGGCAGCAATATCTCCACAACATCCTGCTTGAGATAGGCTTCAATTAGATGCCTCATGATCCTGGGATGTACTGCCGTGATTTCCGCGGGGGTTACATTCTGCTCACCATCTGCGTTGACGACTTGCTCTACACAGGGTCGAGCAGCGAGCTGCTCGAGCAATTCGAAAAGAACCTGGCAGGGCGCGTTGACATTACCTGCAACCACGACATGAAGCAGTTCCTAGGACTTAACATCTCCTACGCGCCAGAAGCCATTCACCTCTCAGCAGCCAAGTATGCAAAGGAACTTGGCAAACGCTTCAACATCACGCCTGCACCGCTCTCCATGCCTTACTGCATGTCAGAATACTAGGAGTGGGGCCTAGGCTTAGTAGCCTAGGCCCACACATAGAGTAGGTAGGTTGTGCCCTAGGACTAGGGTTTGTGGTATACGAAGGAGAATTGGAGAAGTGAGAATGGGAATGATGGTTTGAACTAGCAAGCAGCAGGATACATATAGGAAACCCTAAGGGGTTGTACTCACTATTGAGCACCCCACTGCAGGCTAGACAAATAACATAATCTGACACACCCCCATAGCCAAAGTGGGGTGTAATCAGCACACGTGAGAAGTCACAGCAATAGTTCACAATTATCAGCAAAGCTAGTGGCAGTCACAGGAGGCCAGTGAGGAGGAGGAGGAACTGTGGAGGGAGAGAAGAGAGGAGGCGACGACTGAAGTTGCAGACACACGGGCACCAGGAGCACCAGGTTGCAACCTCCTCCAACTGTCTCACTCCCCCCTACACACACCCCCAGGGTCACCACTCGCTCCACGCCCACATCACCCCCCTAGCGCCACTCCCTCGTCTCCCACACATCCACCCCCGCAGCGGCAGCAGTGGGAGACGGAGGAGAAGGAAGGGGCGACGCACACGGAGCACCCCCACACCCGCCACCCCCACACCCTCCTGTCCAGGGGACCCAGGGGGGGGGGGGGGGGGCGGGGCGGGAGAGCGCACGAGGGCGCAGGCAACCGCGCGTGCAGAGCAACAGCGCGGAGCAGGTAGGGTAGAGCGCACGAGGGCGCGGGCAACCGCGCGTGCAGAGCAACAGCGCGGAGCAGGTAGGGTAGAGCGCACGAGGGCGCGGGCAACCGCGCGTGCAGAGCAACAGCGCGGAGCAGGTAGGGTAGAGCGCACGAGGGCGCGGGCAACCGCGCGTGCAGAGCAACAGCGCGGAGCAGGTAGGGTAGAGCGCACGAGGGCGCGGGCAACCGCGCGTGCAGAGCAACAGCGCGGAGCAGGTAGGGTAGAGCGCACGAGGGCGCGGGCAACCGCGCGTGCAGAGCAACAGCGCGGAGCAGGTAGGGTAGAGCGCACGAGGGCGCGGGCAACCGCGCGTGCAGAGCAACAGCGCGGAGCAGGTAGGGTAGAGCGCACGAGGGCGCGGGCAACCGCGCGTGCAGAGCAACAGCGCGGAGCAGGTAGGGTAGAGCGCACGAGGGCGCGGGCAACCGCGCGTGCAGAGCAACAGCGCGGAGCAGGTAGGGTAGAGCGCACGAGGGCGCGGGCAACCGCGCGTGCAGAGCAACAGCGCGGAGCAGGTAGGGTAGAGCGCACGAGGGCGCGGGCAACCGCGCGTGCAGAGCAACAGCGCGGAGCAGGTAGGGTAGAGCGCACGAGGGCGCGGGCAACCGCGCGTGCAGAGCAACAGCGCGGAGCAGGTAGGGTAGAGCGCACGAGGGCGCGGGCAACCGCGCGTGCAGAGCAACAGCGCGGAGCAGGTAGGGTAGAGCGCACGAGGGCGCGGGCAACCGCGCGTGCAGAGCAACAGCGCGGAGCAGGTAGGGTAGGGCGCACAAGGGCGCGGGTGAGACTGAGCGTGACTGCACAGGGTCCAGGAGCGGCGTCGCGGGCAGCTGCATGGTCGGCTGCTGCTGGTGCGGTTGCTCCAGGGGCGGCGACTGAGGTTCTGGGGGCAGCTGCAGCAGTGGCGACTGCTCCAGGGGCCAGGGGCGGCTGCTGCAGGGGCGGCTGCACCAGGGGCGGCTGCTGCAGTGGCGGGCGACTCCAGGGGCGGCCGCTGCAGTGGCGGGCGACTCCAGGGGCGGCCGCTGCAGTGGCGGGCGGCTCCAGGGGCGGCTGCTGCAGTGGCGGGCGGCTCCAGGGGCGGCTGCTGCTGTGGCGGGCGACTCCAGGGGCGGCTGCTGCAGTGGCGAGCGGCTCCAGGGGCGGCTTCTTCTGTGGCGGGCGACTCCAGGGGCGGCTGCTGCAGTGGCGGGCGGCTCCAGGGGCGGCTGCTGCTGTGGCGGGCGACTCCAGGGGCGGCTGCTGCAGTGGCGAGCGGCTCCAGGGGCGGCTGCTGCTGTGGCGGGCGACTCCAGGGGCGGCTGCTGCAGTGGCGGGCGGCTCCAGGGGCGGCTGCTGCTGTGGCGGGCGACTCCAGGGGCGGCTGCTGCAGTGGTGGGCGGCTCCAGGGGCGGCTGCTGCTGTGGCGGGCGACTCCAGGGGCGGCTGCTGCAGTGGCAGGCGGCTCCAGGGGCGGCTGCTGCAGTGGCGAGCGGCTCGAGGCGCGCCCTGGCCTGGCGCAGTCCGTACGGGCCGCGCTGGCGCTCGCGGCTGGCCGTGGCGCTGGCGTCCGCGCGGGGCGACGAAAGGGGGGGCGCGGGGCGACGAAACGGGGGCCGCGGGCGACGGGAACGGGGGGCCGCGGGCGACGGGAACGGGGGGCCGCGGGCGACGGGAACGGGGGGCCGCGGGCGACGGGAACGGGGGGCCGCGGGCGACGGGAACGGGGGGCCGCGGGCGACGGGAACGGGGGGCCGCGGGCGACGGGAACGGGGGGGCCGCGGGCGACGGGAACGGGGGGCCGCGGGCGACGGGAACGACGCGGGGCGACGCGGGGGCGACGGGGCAGAAAGCCGCCGCGCGCCTCGGGGCGCACGGCGGGCAGAAAACCGCCGCGCGCCTCGGGGCGCACGGCGGGCAGAAAACCGCCGCACGCTCCGAGCGCGCGGCGGGATGAAAAATCCGTCGCACGCCACGGGGCGTGCAACACACAGAGTAGCAGTAGCAGCGGAAGCAGTGAGGTGGTGGGCCCATTGAGGTAAGCGGCAGGAACGTGCTCGCTCTGATACCATGTCAGAATACTAGGAGTGGGGCCTAGGCTTAGTAGCCTAGGCCCACACATAGAGTAGGTAGGTTGTGCCCTAGGACTAGGGTTTGTGGTATACGAAGGAGAATTGGAGAAGTGAGAATGGGAATGATGGTTTGAACTAGCAAGCAGCAGGATACATATAGGAAACCCTAAGGGGTTGTACTCACTATTGAGCACCCCACTGCAGGCTAGACAAATAACATAATCTGACACTGCACTCCCAGACCGAACTACAAGCCTGACAACAAAGCCCTGTTTCCCGTTGGACTCCAGACTTACCAGAAGCAACTGGGTTGCCTCCTCTTTGCCTTGCGAGCCTGACCTTTTGTACATCGCGAGCCAACTGGCTCAGTACTCTCGCAAACAAACAGTTGAGAATCTTCTGGATCTGCAATGCGCTCTACAGTTATTCATGACCATGCCCAAGATCAGGCTCTGCTACTCAACAGTACCAACCCTATCCTTCAACCTCATCGGCTACGTGGATGCCGATCACGCAGCAGACCCCGACAATCAACAGTCCAGGACTGGGAACCCGTTTCGCCTCGAACCGACAGAACCAATTTCATGGAACTCACAGAAACAAGAGCTGGTTGCCCTGTCGTCAGCCGAAGCGGAATTCATCGCCGCGACAGCAGCAGTTCGCGAAGGCCTCTACCTGCAGGAACTTCTACAGGAGGCGAAAATTCCAGTTTCGCCCACCTTTCGCCTACACTGCGATAACCCGAGCGCAATCCGCATCACGAACAAGCCTGGGTTCGTCAACCGCACCAAGCGCATTGTGCTGTGGTATTTCTTTGTCAAGGACGAAGTAGACAAGGGGAAGGTCGACCTGACTTACTGCCCGACAAGTGACATGGCAGCTGACTTCCTGACGAAGCAACTACCATGTGAACAGTATCAGCACTGCTCCGAACTCAGCGGAGTAGTCAAGCAGGTCAAGTCGAGCTACGGTCAGGAGTGAAGGGGGGCTTTACGAATAGTGAAACGAGATTGTGCACTCCTAACCGCAGCAAGTGAAGCACACAATATCGGGGCAAAATGTGAAGAGTCAGAAAAGACGCGTATGGTTACAGAGCATCTGGACCGTCGAGCAGCCGGCATCGGGCAGCTGCAGAAGCGAGGGAATTGGCTACTATAGTTTCGTAACTGTTCGAGCCGCACGGTTGTGGATGAATTTGAATATAGGAATGTACCCCTTAGAGTACATGGCTAGCTAGGACGATTGGTATTCCCCTGTACTACTACTTATATGTTTGAACTTATCGAGATAGCTAGGCAAGGTTGAGATGGGACTATCGAGAAGTTTGGTACAAAAGGTAACCCTAAGGAAATGTACTTCGTACTATCTACCCCACTACAGCCTACCAAGAACAATAATAACACACATATATGTTTGACACACCCCCATAGGCAAAGTGGGAGAGAGCCAGAGGTCACAAGACCAGTCAACAACAGCAAAGCAAGCAGGCATATATATAGATCACAGTACAAGCAAGGACTACAGCAAGTGTGGAAACGTAGGCACAAGGCCTAACAGGGTACAAAAGCGCTGATGATCACCAGACGGAAGTGCCTTGGTGAATATATCAGCAGTGTTGGCCCGAGTGGCCACGTGACGAAGACGAAGCTGGCCTCGCTGCTGCAACTCTCGAGCCAGGAAGTAACGCAGAGCAATGTGCTTCGTTCTGTGCTCCAGTCTGTGCTCCTCACACAAGGCAATGGCTGCCTTGTTGTCAACGTACAGTACTGGAGGAGAACGAGGCCGCTCACCCAAGTCAGTCAGCAGGTAGGTGAGCCAACGTAGCTCCTGTGCAGCCATGGCGGTGGCGTAGATCTCAGCCTCACAATTGGAGCTGAGAACAGAAGACGAGCGTGTAGACCGCCAAGAAACAGAGCCAGAGCCAAGGCTGAAGGTGTAACCCTGTGACGACCGCTGTGTAGTCTGGTCGTCAACCCAAGACGCGTCTGAGTGCCCAGTGAGGACCACCTCACTCCGTCCTCCAAGCACGAGCCCCATGCCCGATGTACTGCACAAGTAGCGCAGTACCCTCTTAGCAGCAGCCATGTGCTCTGGTCGGTGCCTACCAGGAGCCACATAGCGAGCGAGAAGGCCAAGAGGGTACGCAAGGTCAGGACGAGTGCAGGTCATCAGGTACATGAGGCAGCCCACTAGCTCTGGGTAAGGACCACTCGGCTCTACGGACTCGTCCGAAGGTGGAGCTGAGAGCGAGTGACCTGTAGCCAGAGGAGTGTGCTGTGGCGAGGACCAGGTGAAGCCGAAGCGCTGAAGGACCTGCTGCACCATGTGTGACTGAGTCAGTGTGATGGTGCGGCGTGCTCTGTCCCGAGTGATCTGCAAGCCAAGGTAACTGCGCAGCTCACCCAGGTCTGTGCACGTGTGTCTCTTCTGCAGCTCCGACTTCACCAAGGCGAGAGCCTCAGTGTCAGCAGTGGCAAAGACCAAGTCGTCGACGTACACGAGGATGTAGAACGGCGGCAGCGAAGTGTCGGTGCGCAGGAACAGTGACGGGTCAGCAGTGGAAGGAGCGAACCCAAGAGCCGCAAGTGTAGTCCTCAGTGTGTCGTGCCACTCACGAGGTGCCTGGCGGAGACCGTAGACTGGCCGCCGGAGGCTCCACTGGGTACCAGGAGGGAACGACCCAGTGAAGCCAGGCGGGCGGCGCAGCCAGATCTCCTCGTGCAGGCTGCCCTGTAAGAAGGCTGTGCTGAAGTCAAGAGAGTGAAGCTCGTAGTCACGCTGAGCGGCAACGTGCAGCAGCACCCGAAGAGTGGTCATCTTCGGAGTGGGGGAGAAGGTCTGGAAGAAGTCAACTCCCTCTCGCTGACTGAAGCCTCTAGCAACGTAACGAGCCTTGAAGACAGTCGGAGAACCCGGCGGCCGCTTCACCCTGAAAATCCACATGCCATCGACGATGTTCGCCCCAGGAGGGGGAACGTCATCGACGTAAGTGCCTGTGGACTTCCAGGATGCCATCTCTACGTCCATGGCTGTCTGCCACTGAGAGGAGTACTCACCCGCGATCGCCTCAACGTAAGAGCGCGGGGTCGGGATGTCTGGTGCATCCGGGTCTCCCTCAGGGGCAAGCAGCATGGCCACGAGATGGGGCGCAGCAGCCGCAAGACACGCAAGGTCCTCCTGCCTGTCCTCAAGGACGTCCATGCTAAGAGCACACTCACCCCCGACGAACGGAGGACAGACAGACTCAGACTCAGCAACAAGACTGGCAGCGAAGTCTAGACGACAGGCAGCAGCAAAGTCAACAAGCTCAGCGACCAGAGCAGACGCAGCAGTAGACTCAAACGACGGGTCAGTGACAACAATGGCTAGCAGACGCGTGACAGTAGGGTGCTCAGCATGATACCGGTCAGACTCAGGGTCCGGAATGGCAGGCAGAGAGGACGCAGGAGGAGACGGCAGAGGAACAGGCTGCGGAGCAGAGGAAGGACGACGGACTACGAGGTGTGCGCTGGGGACAGCCGGCTGACGCGAACGAGGAACACGACGACCGGTACGACCAGGACGAACAGGCGAGACAGGACGCGACGCAGGCTCACAACGCTCAGCAAGACTACCTGTCTGCTCAGTGTAAGGAGAGGGAGCAGGTAGCGGTGAGCCAGTCTGTAACGGAAGACCAGTAGACGACGGGAGAGTAACAACCTGACGAAGAGCAGAGTCAGGCGGCGGCAGAGACGACGGAGACGGCGGAGCGAAGAACAGTCGTGTCGGCGCAGCTGCACCAGTACCAGCAGCTCCAGCACCTCCAGCAGCTCCAGCGCCTCCAGCAGCACCAGCACCTCCAGTAGCTCTAGAAGCTCCAGCCGCAGAACCAGTACCTCCGGCGCCAGCACCTCCAGACTCAGCGTCACCAGTAGCAGCACCCCCAGAACCGGCACCTCCAGTCCCAGGGTCTCCAGCCGCAGCGTCTCCCGCAGCAGCACCCCCAGAACCAGCACCTCCAGTCCCAGGGTCTCCAACCGCAGTGTCTCCCGCAGCAGCACCCCCAGAACCAGCACCTCCAGTCCCAGGGTCTCCAGTCTCAGTGTCTCCAGCAGCAGCACCTCCAGACGCAGCACCCCCAGCCCCAGCAGCTCCAGTACCTCCAGTACGAGCACCTCCGGGACCAGCGACTCCAGCACCTCCAGTAGACAAAGTACCAGCACCACTCCTAGCTCCAGGGACGTCAGCAGAAGTACCTCCAGCAGCAGAGCCCCGGGCTCCACACCCCCAGGCTCAGCACCCCCAGAGACAGCACCCCGAGCAGGACCACCTCCAGCAGGTGTTGAGGTCACCAGTGACCTCAACAGGCGCAGGTACCGGAGGGTCTACCTGAGAAACACCTGAAGGAGCAGGACCTGGCGCGGGGAGGGGGTCTACCTGGGGAGGACCTGGAGCGAGAAAGAGCAGCGAAGGGGGGGATTTCTGGTGAACTTGCATGTTTTTATTATCTTAAACATTTTACATGCCAACGGTTCAGATTCGCTCCAACTGTCAGCGTTGATTCGAGTCATTTCTGACCTTTTGTTTCCTGCTTCAATACTGTGCGACTCACTTGCTACTGTCAGGAGTGTATAACCTCATTTCACTATTCGTAACAAGTTACAACAAAGGTTTTGGCCAAAAGAAGAGTGTGTGCAATAGAAAACAAAGTACATATAGATCAGAAACATGCACGCAATGGTGCACCACAAATAGAGTTTGTAACAACGACGCTACAACTACAAATAATTATACAAAATATGTAGAGTATATTTTGGCACGCCCCCATAAATATTTGCATGAATAAGTGTGGTTACACCCCACTAAGGGGTACACCATACATAGTGCGTAGCGGTTGATGGCAGAGAGGCAAGTGAGGAGGGGGAGGTGAATGTCAAAACTGTCAGAATCCCAGCCACTAACCACCGGGCTTGATTTTGTAGCGTGTAAGTGCGCCCATAATCCCCCAAGCCAACATACATGTAACCCTTCCCTAGGATGAATCAGGGATCTCTAGTGCACCTCTGACCAGAACATATTTCTTCTTGTATACTTAGGCTATGTTGGGGTTAGCCGTAGGAGGTATAGAAATCTCCTCGACAGTTTCCTTGTACCCCCTCGCATCACCTAATTCACCATTCCCTAGTCTACTAAGTTCAACATGGTATAGAGCAGGTGGCCCTCTAGTACCATTTAGCTTACTGCCCCTTCCGCTGTTCATAGCGCGCCCATAGTGGGGCCTCTTCGCTGCCCGTCGCACACCCCTAACACATGCAAATTTTTCTGCTCGTAACTAGTGCGCCTTGTTGCTTGTGGCGCGCCCCTTTCCTGCCCATTGCGCGCCACACCTGCCTCGCGCGTAGCGCGTGCTTTTGCCCCGTGCGTTGCAACACGCCCCTGCTACGCGCTGCTACCGCGCGCACTGCCTCGCGAGCGCCGCTGCCCCGCCGCGCTGTCCACGAGCTGCCCTGCCACGAAGCCCATGAACTGCCCTGCTGCGCAACCTACGAGCTCCTCGTGCCTTGCTCCCAAGCTGCCCTACGCACTGCCCTGCTGCCCTGCCTTGCGCTGCCACCCATGCTGCAGCCCGGCCACCCTCCCTACCGCCCGCGCTGCAGCCTGGCCGCCCACCCTGCAGGCTCTGCCGCACGCGCTGGCCTACACTGCCCTGCCGGCCTGCAGCCCACTGCTAAGCTGCTGCCGCCTTGCCAGCCACCACTACAGCCCCTACTAGCGCCGCTATAGCCCTGCTGCTACCACTACAGCCCTTAATACTACCGCTACAGCCCTTCTGTTGCCGCTACAACCCTGCTGCTGCCGCTACAGCCCTGCTGCTGCCGCTACATCTCCTGCTGTTGCCGCTTCAGCCCTGTTGCTACCACTACAGCCCTTGTTGCTGTCACTACAGCCCTGCTACTGCTCCTACAGCCTTGCTGCTGCCACTACAGACTTGCTGTCGCTGCTACCGCCCCTGCTAGCACCGCTATAGCCGTGTTGTTACCGCTACAGCCCTATTGCTGCCGCTATAGCCCGTGCTATTGCCACAACCCGTGCTATTGCCACAACCCGTGCTACTACTGCTACAGCCCCTGATGTCGCCGCTACAGCCCCTATTGTTGCCGCTACAGCGCCTGCTGTCGTCGTTACAACCCGTGCTGTCGGTGCTACAGCCCCTGCTAGCGGTACTGCCCACCCTGCCCATATGCTCCCTTGCGCGCTGCGCGTGCTCGCGTGCGTTGTCGTGCCCGTGTGCTGCCTCGCGAGCTGCGCCGACACGCCTCGCTGCCCTGCAGCTGCCGCTGCACCTGCCTCTGCTGTTGCTTTATGCACCTGCTGCCGCTACAGCTGCCACTGCCGCCCTTGCGCCGCTGTCGCTAACTGTCGCTGCTGATCATGGCCTTTCTCCCAGTCTTTGGGGTTGATGCAGATGGCCGCCCTTTCTATTTAGGGTTCTGGCTTATGTGCCTACGCAGGTATATCTGACTTTTCACTGTAAATAGCGTCTCCCTACTCGTACACGTCGGGGTCCCTTTAGGCCCCCACGACTCCCACAGAGTCTGCTGCTGACGCTGGCGAGGACGTGCAGTGGCGGTACCGGGCAAACAGCTTTGCATACACACAGTGGACGGAGCGCGACGCTGTCGCACAGCTTGCCATCCGAGCTCACCTGCCGGTCGACCAGAGGGACCACTTTCGTCAGGTGACGTCGGCCCAGACTTTTTAGGACACTGTAGTTAGACATTACTCCTCCCTCTCTCCTGCCACCCCGCCAGTGTCGTCCGTTGTTAGGGGAGGTGAAGCAACTGTTTGAGGAGCCGAGTGTAGGTGCCTGTGCATCTGCTCGAACAGGTGGTGCCGCTAGTGGAGGCGGAGGTTCTGGGGATGGACAGCAGCGACAGCAGAGTCAGTAGGAGACTCTCCCACCGCTGCAGCTTCGGGAGTGGGTTTCCCAGCAACACGTCCCTACTGCTGTAGATTCTGCTAACCTGCGTGCTTGTGAGCCTGCTAGCGCAGGTGTGGTTCCAACGGAGGCTTTGCTCACCTTCACGTTGGACTCAGTCGCGTCTCGCTGCTTCTTCCGTGACTGCACCACAGTCACACCACTCACCGCACCTGTCCTTGTCACTCTGATCGACCCCTCCTCTAGCCCAGTCGTTGCGCGAGCCTCCTCCACCATTCTCCCATGTCTGGTAGTCTCTTCTGGTTCCCTCTCAAGTTTCCACCTCCCCTCGTTCGCTACGAACTTGATGGGTAACTCTGTCCTCCAAGATCATTTGGTCAGTACCACCACTCCTAGGGGTGAGCTTGTGGTGATTTATATGGACTCAGTGATTGGCGACCACCTCGCTACATTGAGTCGGAGGCCTGGGTCTAGCCGGTACACACTGCACATTGAGTCTGCACAGTTGGCTGCATCCAGTCAGGAAGCTGCGTCGTGCTCATGTCGGTTGCTCACGCATCCGTCCCTCCTCTGGCATTACTGTCTTGGTCACTCGTCATTGCAGCGTCCGCATTGCATGCACTCGCGTCTCCTTATCTCGGGCCTTCCGAGGTCGTTGCCCTTGCTCCCTCCGTCGCTTGCGCCACCATGCACTCCCTGTGTCGAGGGGCGGTAGAGCGCCGCTCCTCACTCCTCCTCGTTCCCTCCGACGGAGACTCCTCTGCAGACCCTGCACATGGACGTGTGGGGCCCAGCCCCCGTTCCTGGGCCGGGCCGGAAGCGCTACTTTCTGCTGATCGTCGACGACTACACGCGCTACACCACGGTGTTTCCTTTGCTGTGCAAGGGCGGCGTCTGTTGTGTTTTGAACTCTTGGATCTGCACTGTTCGTCGCCAGCTGAGTGCGCGGTTCCACTAGTACATCTCGGCACTCCATTTGCACTTTCACCTTGGAGGTGAGTTTTCCTACGATCTCATTGAGGACTTTTGATGTGAGGAGGGCATCACTTAATCGTTCACACTTCTGGCTTCTCCACAGCAGAATGGTATCGCTGAACGTTGTATTGGCTTAGTCATTGAGGTTGCTTGCACCTCCATGATCCATGCAGTTTCTCTCCATTTTCTGTGGCTGCTAGAGGTGGTGGCGTTGGAGGTGGTGGCACTGGAGGTGTGGGCTCTGAGGGTGCTGACGCTAGAGGTACTGAGCCTGCAGTCGTTGACTCTGAAGCTGAAGGCGCTGGAGGTACTGGAGTAGGAGGTGCTGAGGCTTCTTGTACTAGAGGTACTGGGGCTAGGAGTGCTGATGCTGGAGGTGATGGAGCTGGAGGCGCTGCTGGTGGTGGTGCTGGAGGTACTAGAGCCAGGGTAGTGGAGGTTCTAGTGCAGGGGGTGCTACGCAGCCTGTGCAATGGCTACCGTTCTACTGGCCTCTGCCGGAGTCATTACTGCCACCACCTGGCTTAGCGCTTCGCAAGGTTCTCAGACTTCCGTCTTCCACTGGCCTTACTCCTCCCCTAGTATGTCCTCCGCCTGACGAGTCACTGCCTGCTCCTTCTCCTTACACTGAACAGCTGGCAAAGCGTCGTGAGCCTGCGTCTCGTCCTGCATCCCCTATTCGCACTATTCGTCGGGCTTGTCGTGTTCGTCCTCCACTTGTTCCCAGCACACAATATGGCACTTCGTCCTTCCTTTGTTCCACAGCGTGTTGCCCCGCTGTCTCCTCTAGCGTACTCTCCTCTTGACGTTCCTGACCTTGAGTCTGACCTTGTTCGTGCTCCTAGTCCTACTGTCACATGTGTTCTGGCCACACTTGTCACTAACCCTACGTTCGAGTTTACTGTTGCGTCTGCCCTTAGGCACATAGCTCGTTGACTTTGGTGTTGCGTGTCGTCTCGACTACTTTGCTAGTCTTGTTACTGAGTCTGAGTCTGACTGTCCTCCACCCGTCGGGGGTGAGTATGCCCTTGGCACAGGCGTCCTTTAGGACAGGTAGCTTGAGCTCGAATGCCTTGCGGCTTCTATACCTCATCTCGCTGCCATGCTGCTTCGGTGCCGGTCGTCGTTGACCGCTTAACGAAAATGGCGCATTTCGCCCTATGAAAAGCTGTTCATCTTGGCCTTTGTATAATTACGAGTTACCTTCGGCGATCATCAACGATCAAGATCCAAAATTCACGTCGAAGTTCGTGGCCACAGTACGGCACCCGCCTGTAGTTTTTGTCGTCATACCATTCGCAATCAGGCGGTCAGACAGAGCGGACATATCAAACAATGGAGCAGTTGATTTGCACGAATAGCCCCGATTTGACCAAGTAGGAGGACTAGCTCCAAATTCTGAAGTTCATGTATAACAACGCACCCTCCGCAACGACCAATCAATTACCGTTCTACCTCAATCACGGGATAGATCCCGTGGTACCCTCTTCAACGGCCCCCGACAACCCGGTACCACGATCCCAACAGTTTCTCTCGAAACTTCAAGCAGCCCGCTACAAAGCAGCCGAAATCATTCAAAAGGCCAACACTGCTCCGTCGTGGCGCCCTGGGGAGCTGCGCGCGGCCCCCGTAGCCTCGTCGCGACGCCCTGGGGAGCCGCTTGCGGCCCCCCGCTGCCCCGTCGCGGCGCCCTGGGGAGCCGCGCGCGGCCCCCGCTACCCCGTCGCGGCGTCTGGGGAGCCGCGCGCAGTCCCCTCGCTGCTGCCCCGCGCCCCTGCCCCGTGCGGCCTGTGGGTTTGGGGGTGGCGAGTGTGCGGGTGGCGAGTATGGGGGTGAAGGGTGTGTGCGCCGTCCCCTGCTCCTCCTCCTCCTCCGTCTCCCACTGCTGCAGCTGCCGCTGAGGGGGGTGGATGTGTTGGAGCCGTCGGAGTGGTACGAGGGGGATGGCATGTGAGCATTACTAGAGGTACAGCAGGGGTGTGTGAAAGGGATGTGGGACAGTTGGGGGAGGTTGACCGGAGGTAGCCGTTGTGACCGGGGGTTGAGTACTCCGGTAGCCCAGCGAGCCTGCTGCGCCAGTCGCCCGTGGGTCCGTTGCTCCTGCAGCTTAGTGCGGAGCCAGTTACTCCTGTAGTCCGGAGGTTGAGTGCTCCGGTAGCCACCGTGCGCGCCGCTCCTGTTGCCCGTGTGACTGCGGCTTCACCCGTCGCCTTCTATCTCCACTCCTCTCACAGTCTCTCCTCCTCCTCACTTGCCCTCTATGACTGCCTCTAGCTTTGCTTGTATTTGTGAACCTACTGCTCTATGACTGCTCGATTTGCTGATTATACCCCACTTTGACTATGGGGGTGTGTCAGAATGTGATGTTTGTCTAGCCTGCAGTGGGGTACTCTATAGCGAGTATAGCCCAAATTAGGGTTTGCTATATGTACTCAACTGCCTGCTAGTGAAAACCTCTCCTTGATGTTTCTCATTCCTGCCTAGCATTTCAACACCCTCGTGTCGCATTCGGGTTTCCCAACCCCGAACCCGCACCCAACCATCTCGCGACTCTGCGACCTTAGCCTGGCTAGCCTTGCTATATTGTGCTAGGCCCCATCATTCTCTCAGTTGATGTAATTACTTCTGCGTTATTGCGTTGGCTGCGTTCTGCAGGCACGACAGAGGGGGGGGAGGCGGTAAATAGGAACCTTCCCCCAACTGCGTTTTTTGGATCAAACGCAGTTGGGGGAACGGATCCGAGCCTCCCATTTACCCTCCGAACGTGAACGAAGGTAAATGGCAACAGAACAGCCATTTACCCTCGTGGATATGAGGGCGTAGGAAGCTGCCTATTTCCCCTCCCCACCTTCCTTCTCTGGCAAAAATGCCTCCTTCTCCCCCCCCTTCCGAAAACTGTTCTTGCCCGGGATGTGAGACGGAGGAGGGAGGGAGGCGCTGGGTTAGGGAACACCACACTTGAACCCTGGAAAGCAAACAGCCCCTCCCTTGAGTAGCCCAAACAGGGACGCGTCAAACTAAAAGGTAAAAAAAAAACAAGCCACCAACCTTGGAAGGTTGGAATCAGCGAGGTTTGTGTCTTGCTGGAGGAGTGCAGGGATGGACCCTTTTTTCCTACGTGGTAACCCTTCCCAAATCTTCAACCCTTTTTCTGATTTCGTGGAGCTCTATCTACCCAACTTCTGTGAGTTGGAAATTGTGGCTGTTTTTTCGGCATTTACCTTCAGCAGCTTCGCACCCTAAACCCGAAATTTTCAACTTTCGGTTGAAGCGGGGCGGGCGGGGGGGGGGGGGGGGGGGGGGGGGGGGGGGGGGTTCGAAGGGGAAACTGCCTCGGAACCCTCGTCATTTCCCTTCGCCCCCCCACCTCCCTCCAAAGGGAAATGCCTGCAGAACGCAGCCATTACGCGTACTCTACTCATTTACAATTCATAATACTTTCTATATATGAACTGAAGCTTTATGCGTGCAGTGTAAACGATGTACTACGGTAGGCATGTTACACAAGTGAGCATCAATCAAGAAGCAGCTGCCATCACAACACAGGAGCAATATGCGTATTTAAAGACAAGACTAGTTAGTTACACTTCAACCACACCTTCACCGGCATTCCCATTCTTCCATCCACCCCCCAGACCTACCTGGCAAACTTCAATCCAGCCCATCCATATCCCTAACAGTTCATACTTGTGTCCCGCAGCAGCGCCAACCTCTAACCCATCCGTCACATCAGTGCATGAGCCGGGCCATGCCTCGGCTCTGGAACAAGCACGAGAAGAGCCCAAACCCCGGGCCAGGCCCATCACCAAAATCATCATCACAGAGATCATCCACATCATCCACCACCAGGCCCTTCTCCCTCAGTCTCTGCACCAACTCCTGCCGCCGTCTCTCCTCCTCCACACTCACAACCGTTCGCTCCCCTCCTCCTCCTCCTCCTCCTCCTCCTCCTCCTCCTCCTCCTCCTCCTCCTCCTCCTCCTCCTCCTCCTCCTCCTCCTCCTCCTCCTCCTCCTCCTCCTCCTCCTCCTCCTCCTCCTCCTCCTCCTCCTCCGGTGCTTCTCCTCCTCCGCCTCTCCAGCACCTGCTCTAGCAAGTCCTGGAGTGCCCGCTTCTCCTCCTCCAGCACTTGCAGCTTTTTCACCAGCTTCTCGTTCAGAGCAGCCATGGGCTGCAGCACCTGCACCTTCTGTGTCGCCGCTTTCAGTGCCGATCGCAGCTGCACCACCTCCTCCTCTAACGCTGCCAACCGTGCCTCGTCCACACTCCCACTCCCGTTCCCACTCCCGCTCCCGCTCTTTCCTCCCTTGCCAAGCACCTGCTCGGGCTCAGCGGCTGGCCCTGCTGCTTCATCATCCCCTGGCTTATCATGAACCACAACCAGGTCACCATCCACGCTTGCTGTCCGTGCCGCCGTTCCTCCTCCTCCCCCTCCTGCTCCTGCTCCTGCTCCTGATCCAGCTATAGCTGTTGCTGCTGCAACCGCAGTGGTTACCTTCCCAACTGCGCCCCACTTCCCTCTCCCGCTCTCCTTCCTGGCAGAAGCCGCACCCAGATCCTTCAGTTCGCCTTCTACCCGCTGCATGTTCCGCTTCAGCATCCCCATCTCGACTGCCTTTGACTTTACTTCGGATTCTAGCTGCTTTATCCGCTCATCCTTCCTCTTCCCCTCCTCCTCTAGAAGTGCCTTTGCTCTCTCACAGTCCCTCACCTGAGCTTGCAACTTGGCCACTTCTCCCCCCTCTCCTCCAGCACTATGATCCCCTCCTCCCCCTCCTCCTGCTCCTCCCTTCCAACTATAACTTCTACTCACCACCCTGCCTTTCTCCGATGACCCACCACTGCCACCACCACTGCCAGCATCAACCGTCTCTCCCGCGTCCCCTCCGCCTGTCCCGCCCTGGCCTAATCCCGCCAGCTGCTGCTTCTGCTCCCTCACCTGTTGCTGCAGCTTCTCCACCTTGCTTTTCAAATCCATGTTCTTCATACGAAGCTTCCCCATTTCAACGTCTAGCGCCACAGCGCTCTCTGCCTGCTCCCTGCGCTCTGCAGCCCCGCTCGCCTGCCTCTTCCCCTCCTCCACCTCCCTCTTTAGCGCTTCTATCTCTTTCTCTTTCTCATCTACTACACCCTTCAGGACGCCATCCCTCTTCCACACTTCAAGCTCTTCTTTAGCCGCCCCCAGCTGCTCCTGTAGCTCCTTTGTCTCCTTCTGCAGCTTATCCACTTTCATTTTCAGATCCCCGTTCTTTATTTTCAGCTGCCCGACCTCCACCTCCAGCCCCACCGTGTACTGATCTTTTTCTTTCACAGCTGCCCGGCTCTCCTCCTCCTCCTTGCTTTCCGAGCTCGCAGAAGCTTCAACTGCAGGCATCATTCGCCCCCCCATGACCCACATCCTCTTAGCACCCGAACCAGAAGGCACGCGCGTCAATGCGCGCCCTCCGGGTGTCGATGGCGCGGGGATGGCCGCAGAGGGGGTAGGGGGAAGCGCAGAGGCGGAAGCGGCGGCGGCGGCGGCGGCGGCGGCGGCGTCAGAGGCACCAGCGGAAGAAGCGACAGAAACATCGCTGCCAGTCGGACTAGCCAGATCACTTCCCAGCCCTCCCCCAACCTTACGCTCTTCCATATCCTGTCTCCCCCCGCCTTCTTGGCTGTCCTGCTGCTGCTGCAGAGCCTTCAGCTGAGCAACCTCCTCCTTGCTCGTTTTAAGCTCCTCCCGCAGCTTCTTTATAGTCACCTGCAGGTCCATCTGCTTTATCCTCCACTGCCCCGCCTCAACCTCCTTTGCCACCTCCTCCGTCTCCTTCCCGTCCTTCTCGCCTTCCGCTTTCTCCTCCTCCCCCTTCTCCGCCTCCCCTCCCTTCTCCTGCTCACTCCCTCCATCCCCGCCAACCTCCCCCCCACCGCCCACGCCCTCCGCTTCTTCTCCCTCTCCCCCTCCCCCGGCCTTCCCCCATTCTTCCTTCAGCTTCTCCAGTGCAATCGCGGCTTGTGCTTCCCTCTCCCGAGACTCCTTAAGAGCGGCCGTGAGACGGTCTAACTTCAGCTTAAGATCCATATTCCTGATCCGCAACTGCCCAACCTCCACTTCTAACGCCACGTTCTTCTCATCGTCTCGCATTCCCGCCTTCCCACTCCCCCCTCCGCCCGCACCCGCGACCGCGCCTCCGCCCCCAGCCGCGCCGTCCGCACCCCCCTCTCCCCCCGCGCCGGTTTCCGCCTCCCCCTCCACGATCTCCCTCAGCATTGCGTTTTCCTCCTCGAGTGACTCTAACGAGGCCAGCTTCTGCCTCAGCGCTTCCTCCTCCTCCGCTGCGGATTTAACGCGCCGAAAGAGCGCATCGAGCTGCTCCTTAGCACGACCCACCGCTTCCCGCGCCAGCGCTATTTTCGACACGTCAGCCGCCTTCGCTTGCGCGTCCTCCTCACGTTTCTCCTCCTCCTTACTCTCCTCCCCGTTCTCCTCCCCTACCGACCTCTGTTCGGACAAAGCTTCGACAAGCCCCTTCCATGCGCCTTCCCCGTCTTCCTCCTCCAGTCCTTTCTCCAAGCTGCCCAAAATCTGCCCCAAAAAAATCCCAATAGCGTCGGGATCCTGCCCGAAGTCAAACCTCCCGCCGCCCTTTTCCTTCCCCGCACCCTCCGCCGCAGCCGCATCTTCCGCAAGCTTTGCGGAGGACGAGTTAGGGCTAATCATCGGCGATAACAAATCAGCCTGCCCGTCTTCTCCAGCCGCCGCGTTCGCAGTAGCGGCGGCGGCGGCGGCGGCGTAGTGCGTCGAGGTGACGAATAGCTGCTCGTAGCGCGCGGCGAGAGTCAAGTAACGGCTATGCAGCAGGTCGACTTGCTGCAGGATGTCCGGGCGGCGCGCGTACATCAGCTCGGCGCGCTTGCCGAACGAGTCCGCGCCTTCCTCTAGTAGCTTGTGAACCGCGTCGGCGCACTTAGTAACGTCTGCGAGACACGGGAGGGAGGAGGGAGGGAGGAAGGAGAGCGTGGGAGGCGCACGAAGCCGGGAAAGAGGGACAGAGAAAGGAGAGAGGAAGCGGAATATAAACGCCGTGAAAACTCAGAGCTTTTGCCAAAGAGTGTGTTAACTGCGTAGGTGCAAACGGGCGAAGGCTGAGCGGAAGGAGAGGAGACACAGTGGGAAGGCGCAAGAAGCAAGATAACAGAAAGAGGAAGAGAAAGCTAGAGAGGAAGAGAATGCTAGAGAGGAAGAGAGAGGGATGAACGAGGAGCGGAAGGATAGAAGCGGCAGCCGAGGAGCACCGCGTTTACAGGAAAGCGCTATGTGAGCAAGCCACCCTCATCGATTCCGTCAGCCGCCTTTATTTTCCGGTCAATGAACCAACCACGATGCAGCGACCGCGATCTACGATTTTTTTTTGGCGAACAGGAAAAAATATATTTGCGAAGCCTTGTTAAAGGAAAATAGAATTTAGATGCGAGAAGGAACGAGCGAAATGCAGCACGAATCAGGGAAATTTATAGGAAATTACTTACACCGTCAGTAGGGAAAAAAAGGCACAAAAAGAAGCTGCTAACGGGTTAATAAAGCCAACTCAAATTGCGATGCAGCTTGGCATTGTCTTCTATTCCCGGTCATTGCTCACCTTGGGTATTCACTTTAAGCCAACGGTTAACGGCCGACTGCGACAAGAGTCGCTTTCCTTGATCGCCGCCCTTGGTCGTCCGTGCTCCGCCACCTCCGCCAGGTGTTAACATAGAACCACTACCTTCGGCCCCCGCCGCCGTACGCAGCTTCAGCTTGTCCTTGAACTTATCCATTGACGCGGATTATGATTTTCGTCGCGCAGAGTAGGAAAATCGATGCAGCAGATTGACAAGGAGAACTAGGAATGGAGTCCGGTACTGGTACACATCAGCATAAGAATCTAACAAAAGACGGAAAATGCAACGGTAAGGATTTCGCAAAAGCCAGCCAAATGCGAGGCTCCAACTAACCACTCTCGGCCATTTCTATCGATGTCGACTGGCTGAGGGCCCTAGTATTTGGAAGGACAGATGTCGGAGCATCCGCCTTGGGGTTGGAGCTTTCTAGTGTGAATGTCTCAGAATGGAGGAGTTTTCTTCGGATGCATTGCACGCATGCGAGATACTGTATGGGCTGGAGGTGAGGAACCCGAGGAGATCAGAAAATTGAGGTTATTAGAGGGAGCGGCGGGCAGCTGGGCACGAAAAAAAGGGGAAGGGTGAAGGGCGATCGGAAAAGGGTAGTGTTGGGAGTGGTGGTGGGCGGAATGGGTTTGGGTGGAGAGGGGGGATGGGGGGCGCGATTGAGTGAGGGTGGCTGGCGGGGAGGTGCATCAGGGAGCTGCGCACCAAGCTGCGGGCAAAATTTATGTTCTGCGGGCAATGCCGGCACCATGCCAGTTCCGCTGACCGTGGGAAGGGTTTTTGCCCCGCCAATGCAACGGTTCAAAACCACTGCTCCACACGCGCGAATCTTGAAAGACGCAATTATCGATGCGCGCGACGTTGATGTGGCGGAAGCTGACGGCGGATCGCATCTTGTTGAGCGATCTTTTCGGGGATCTTTTCGGGGATCGCATGGTACATTCTTGACCTGCAAGGGTGCATGCACACCCACTTTGACTGGAATTGATAAGAACTATTTATGTAAACGTAACTTATGCAAACTCACGTTCTAATTAAGAATCTTCATGAAACACGCTTTGTGGTGGCACCGCTCAGGAGATTTTGGCAAGATAGTGAAAACCTGAGCAGTTAACTTCTTTGAAGTTCCTGTATTTCTTTATACTCTCCTTCTTTGAGGTTCCTGTATTTCTTTGTATTTTACTCTCTACTCATCTGACACCCTTGTCTACAAGTTCAACCACAAGTATCATCTACATACCACTGGGGAGTTATAAACTGGCCATGTCAGCCAGCAAACTGAGTTAACATCCTTCACAAACTCTTTGAACGACCAAGCCAAGAGGAAGCCTGATAAGAATGCTGCAAAGGAAAGAAACACAAAACAATAAAGAAGAAATGAAAGCTGATACACAACGGCAAATGAAAGTGGGAACAAAAGTTATAAATCACATACGATGGCACTGTTGCAAAACAAAGACTTCGTACCAGCTGCATCGCAAACTGAAGTCAAGATTCAGCAGGCGCCGCCTTCACCGATTTCAGCAAATCGGCAAGCTCGCCAGACTGATGTAGGGATAAGATGATTGGGTATCGTGGGGTGGTAGAGGAGGGGAGACAGAAGAATGGTAGGACGGAGGAGGAGGAGAGGATTGTGACAAGAGGTGGAGGACGAACAATAGAGTTAGAGCATGCGTACAGGGCACATGACAGAACACACTTGCGTCCCATGCCTTCTACCGTCCTTGTGCACCACGTGCCAGATTCATGTCATGCACAATGCATCCACCATGACATGCATGACATGTATGGCACGTATAACATGTATGACATGCATGTATGGTACGTATCACATGTATGACATACATGCATGGCACGTATCACATCTATGACATGCTATACCTGGTGCATCTTCATTACAATATCGCAGCCACCAATAAACTCCCCGTTTACATAGACCTGAGGGATAGTAGGCCATTCACTGCACAAGAAGGTAAGTTGTGCATTCATGGGGAGAAGAAGGCACATAAGGTGGTATGGTAGTAAGATATACGCAACAATAAGATACACATTAACAATACACTTATCACAGCATTGGAATGCACAAATGCATGCATGCAGAACAAGGGTCAACATACAGTGAGCTGGAAAGATGCATGATTACATTTGGAATCGAGTTCAAAAAGTGATTTCTTAACCCACCTGAAAGATTTGATTCCTTCTCTGAGGTCTGGATCCTCCAGAACGTTCACTCCCTTGAAGTCCACACCTTCTCCAGGGGACGTTGAAATGATGCACGGGCAACAGGAAGAAGGGCAGGAAAAAAAGGAATTGAAAAGAAAAACTTGGTGCAGAATGGCAACGAAGCTGAAAAAAAACCGAGAGAGAAGGAACGCTGAAATGAACAACGCTGGGGTGCTTTAAACAGCATGGCAGCACGTGCATGAAGAAGCATGGCAGCGAGCCAGCCAGCATACCATGAGCAGCAAGCACACGCACGACAGCAGCACTGAAGCCGCACATGGGCGCGGATGGCAGGCCCTTCATGAACACCACCACCGGGCATGACTTGATGTCCTGTGCGAGGGGAGGGGGGGGGGAGAGGGGGGAAGGGGAGGAGCAGGGAAGGAAAGGGGAGTATCTGCATGATGGGACGCTGCCTGCCTGCCTGCATGATCTTGACATGGCACAGAAGCGCATGTCCTGAAGCCGCACATGGACCGGACGGCAGACCCTTCATGAACACCACCACCGCGCATGACTTGATGTTTTGTGGGGGAAGGGGGGGTAGGGGGAGGGCGACCAGGAGGAGGGAGGAAAGGGTTAGTACAGCTTTTGAGTCGACTCAAAGGAAAGGGTTGGCATAGTGGGAGACTGCCTGCCTGTATGTCCTGAAGCCGCACATGGGTGCAGCAGATGGGATGGGATGGGGGAACCACCTTGTGAACACCATGGGCACTGTGTGGATGGAAGCTCACGCCATGGTTGACACGAGACAGCGCTTAGTGAAGTTGCCTGAAAGCTACAGTCGCCACACGTCACGCCTCCTCTACACAAAATCGTGCGCTTACCTCTTGAACCTACTCCTACTCGACCATTTGCAACACATACCCGTTATAAGCAGCACTGGTGTCAACCTCAGCGTCGAGACGCCCCCCAACACTCAAGGAAGAACAAACGAGTCCTGGCAGCACGGACCCTTTGTGCACGTCCCTGAATGCATGCACCCCGCTTACCTCCTTAATCTGCGCGTACACCGGCAGCACCCCCTCGGCCGCCTTGATCTGCGGTTTGAAGTCGTCGTGCGTCTCGCCGCCCTCCTCGCTGGGAGGAGTCGCGCCGCCGCTTCCAGGCGCCGACCCCGCCGCATGTGACGGCGCTGACCCCGTCTGCAGCCAGCGCGCGCCGATCAGGGTGCCTGAAAACGCGGGGAACGAGACCCGACGTAGTTAGAAGAGCGCAGAGATAGGGCGACTCACTGGACAAATTCATGGCTGCGCAAAATCCGACACAAAACCATGTTTTCTATAGATAGACAACGAGAATTGGCTGGGAAACGCGGAAACACGGGCTCAAGTTTGGGCTAGGCGAGGATTTGCGCGAAACTACAGATACGAAACTCGATGCTGGAAACTGGAAGGCGGAGGGAGGAGAGCGAGAGAGGCGCTACCAAGAGGGAGGATCGGTGCGGCGGGAGAAGTCGCGAGGATCCTTCGCGAAAAGGCGAGGAGAGGCGACAGAGCGGGTCGCGACGCAGCCATGACGAAAAGCAAGCGCGATTCGTGAAAAGGATTAAGATCCGGCCTGGTGTGGATCAACAAGGCAGAAAGCAAAACGCGAGGCGCTAGTTGTGAGAAAGAACCGAGTTGGTCGGGAGGGGGAATGAACGTGGCTGAACGGGGGCAAATGACGAAGTGCGTGAATGAACCCAATAGAAATGGCGCGAAATGTGCAGTGTAAATTTTGTACACCGTATGTAAGTCACCCTATTTTATCATATCACGATTGCATCTAGCATGGTAATGATGGTAAAAGGGACTAATCCACCTCATTCTCATCCATACAGAACTGGAGGAATAAAAAAATATGACACGAATATAAGGCACACAAAAACAGTACTTCAAAATCTTCAGAGAAAGCAAATATATACAGAAGCTATGTACAATCACAACACCCAAAATGTACAAACCATCCGTGAACACTTATTCAAGTGGTTAGTCCATTGGGCAAGTTTCTCTGCGGCTGCCCTACAACCTTTCCTCCAGTGTCCGGAAACTCCTCAAACCCAGGCAAAGGTCGCACACTCCCATCTCGCCCCACTTGAATTGGGTACTTGACCAAATGCCCCTGCAACTCCACCGGCGCCTCTCCAGCCCACTGCATCCACCTGTCCTGCGCTGATTGGTTGACGGCTCGCATGCAATCCAAAGTCCATGGGTGGTCGTGGATGGGGGAGAGGGATCCAAGATGCTCCGCCCATAAACCCATGCGGAAGCCATGCACCTGATCATGCCATGCAGCAGTGGTATCAGAGCGGCAAGACGACAAGGCAACAAGGGAAAAAGGACATCGAATGAAGATGGGAGGTCACACACAGCAACCATGCACACAATCATCAGAATCAGCAGCTCTACAAGACACAGGAAAACCATAAACTTTAGTCTTATAACCCCTTTCCTCCTCTCCTCCCTCCCTCTCCTCTCACTTGTCCCTTAGGCGCATGGCCATGCTCGCTCAACGTATGGTGCGGCTGGAAAAATCCCCGCCTCCCCCCATTGAGCGCTTCAAATAAATCAACTCCCTCCTACCCAACGAAGCACCCCCCTCTCACCTGCCACTTGGGTGCATGCCCGCGCTCGCGCCTAGTGTGGTGCGGCTGGTACGCGCCCACAGCCATCTCGGTGTCTCTCGCGCCGTCCATGGACGTCTGGTTGATATTCGCTTACCCCACCACCACATACTCATCTCACTGTCTCTCCCCCAACGGTTGGTTATTGCTTTTGACTACTAGAAATTCACACCCCTCACCAACCCCTTGGGCGCATGCCCGCTCGCCCCACCTCTCCCTCTCCCTCCACTCCTCTCTCACCTGCCCTTTAGGTGCATGCCCGCGCTCGCGCCACGTGTGGTGCGGCTGGTACGCCCCCACAGCCATCTCGGTGTCTCTCGCCCCGTCCATGGAGCGCTGGTTGATGTTCGCAGACCCCACCACCACATACTCATCGTCCACCACCATCATCTTGGAGTGCACGTAGATCATGGCCCTCCGGTGCTGCAGGACTGAGCGCTGTTTTGGGGAAAGAGAAGGGTGAAATGAGATTGACCTTTTGACGTGCCTTACACCCCACCACCACGTACTCATCATCCACCACCATCATCTTGGAATGCACGATGATCATGGCGCACCGGTGCTGCAGCACCGAGCGCTGGCGTGGGAGGGGGGAGGAGAAAGGTATTATTGGGGGAAGAGAGTCAACGGGTGGTATGACAGACAGCAGCAGCAGTATGACAACTTACGCTGGGAAGGGCTGGCTCCTAAGTCGGAAAAAAAAAAACACCAAGAGTCAGACTCGCAAGATACAGCAGCGGCAAGAGAGAATACTCAAGTTCAGATTATTGAGTCAACTGATTAGTTTGGATGGAACTCACGAGAACAGAGTCACCGGGAAGACCTGGCATGTGATGCTGCTCAGACGCACGGGGAGAAGCCGGCTGGTTACCGTTGCTGTTGCGTTTACCACCCTCGGTGCGGTTACCACCAGTATTATCACCATCATCAGCAGCAGGGGCAGGGGCAGCAGTGGTGTCGGCATCGCCAGGTGGCAGCTCCCGGTTGGCCAGGCAGAAGAAGCTGAGGTAGTCACAGGGATGGGGGCTATGAGCTGATGCTGCTCCTCCTGCTCCTGCATCCTCCCCTGCTGCTGCTTCTGCTGCTGCTGGTCGTGAGGCCACTTCTGCTTCCGGTTCTAGCTGCCCTACTAGCCCCTTCACCGTTTCCTTAAACTTCCCCCCCCATCCCTTCTGCCCCACCTCCCCTCCCTTCCCACCAGCATTCACCTCAGCCATGCCCTGCCCCTCCCATTCCCCTGCCTCGCCAATAACGGTCGCCTCCTGCCCCCTCTCCGCCTCTCTTGCCCTCGCCTCTGCCTGCACCTGCACCTCATCTAGAGCCCGGGCTATCACACGATACATTGCCTCCATGGTGCGCGACTGGAGGGGGGAGAATGGGGGGAAGAGGGGCGGGGAATGAGGAAAGAACGCGGGAGAACTGGGGGGACGGACGGAACGCCCGCCCTCTGATGGCCCCTCGCTTCTGCCTGCACCTGCACCTCATCTAGAGCCCGGGCTACCACACCTGAACCATGGCCTCCATCCGTGATACGTGACTAAGGGGATGAGGGGACATGCGGGAAGGGGGGGGTAACGGGGGGAAGAGGGATGGTTGGCGATGGGTGCAGAGGAGTGGGGGAAGGCCAGGTCGGTGGGACAGCAGGGTGCAACGCCTGCTGTCCCTCAGATGGTCCTTTGTATTGATTCAGGCAGGGTACAAACATGCAACGCCTGCCCTCCCTCTCTCCTCCCCTCCGCCTGCACCTCATATCCAAAGCCCAAGCTCTCACATGGTACATGTCCCCCCATGGTTGGTTACACACGAACAGAAACACCAGTCTTCAAAAACCCAAAACCTCCCTTCCCCCCCCCTCCTCCCCCCCTAACCCCCCCCGTGCTCACTTTCCCCTTCCCTCCTCCCTCCCATTCCTTATGGGCCATGGACACTGGCACGATCACATACGACCACTTAACCCCAAATCCCACACCCCGAACCCCGAAACCCTTAAAACCTCAGCACCCCCCTTTCAAAACTACTACTCACCTGCCAGAAGAGAATCTCCTGCGTTGCAGCTCCTTTGGGATCCCCTCGGGCCACATGGGCACGACCACATACGCGCTGAACCCCCGACCCCCAAACCTCTACACCAAACACATCCTCCCCCCCCCCCCCCCCGCCCCGCTTCCAAAAACGCTGACCTGCCAGAAGATGATCTCCTGCGTGGCAGCCCCTTTCGGGTCCCCCTCGGGCCACATAGGCATGACCACATACGCGCTGAAGCGCCAACTCCCAAACCCGAAACGCCAAACCCCCACCCACCCCCCCCCCCATCTCCCACGCAAGCCCTCACCTGCCAGGAGAGAATCTCCTGCGTGGCGGCACCCTTGGGATCCCCTTCGGGCCACATGGGAACGACCACATACGCGCTGAAGCGCTCCCCGCTCTTGATCTTCCTCGCGATCTTGAGCGCGATCTCCATGGGGATGCTGTGCCACGCGCCGCTGCCCTGGTGCGAGGCCCACGCATAGGCGGACCCCAGGAAGTACTGGTTCTCGATGTGAATGAAGTGGTGCGCGCGACGGATGGCCGCGATGTATGCGTCTTGAATGCTGCGATCCACTGTTACTCCCTTGTCGCCCACCAGAGACTGCGAGGGGTGAGGGTGGAAGGAGGAGAGGGAGAGGGTGGGCACAGGACAGGGCAGAGCGTGTGAAGGAAGCAGCGCGTAGGCGGACCCGAGGAAGTACAGGTTCTCGATGTGAATGAAGTGGTGTGCGAGGTGCGGGTAACGGGTGCGGGTGTGGCCAACAAGGAGGGGAGGCACAACCAGCAGCAGCAGCAGCAGCAGCGGCGAGAGCGGCGGCGGCGGCGGCGGCAGCAGCAGCAGCAATGGGACGAGGCGTCACCTGTGCCATGGCGTGGAGAGGGTTCTTTGGGAAGCTCACCACTGATCCAGAGTCGATGGACCGGAACAACTGTTAGGGCGGTTCACCAGTTGGGGGGAAAAAGAAGAGGAGAGAGAAGGAGCCGCACGGGAGGTAGGACAATCTCTAGGTCAGGTGGACTGTTTTTGAAGTGTCTGCAACAAGGCATAGCACAGGCCAGCAGAAAAGACAGCAAAGCACTGCATAGCACCACAACAGTGTCTGCAACAGTGCATTGCAGACACTTCAATAACAGCAAAGAAGACGGCAAAGCCCACCACTGATCCAGAGTCTATGGACCGGAACAGTTGCCACAGGGGTTCACCGGACAGGGACGGGGATAGACACGAGAGGATAGAGGAACCGCACGGGTTATGAGATGTCCAAGTCAAGTGGCCTGCTGTTGAAGTGTCTGCAGCACAGCACAGCACAGAACAGCACGGCACAGCACGGCACAGCACAGCACAGCACAGCACAGCACAGCACAGCACAGAACAGCACAGCACAGAACAGCACAGCACAGAACAGCACAGCACAGCACAGCACCGCACAGCACCGCACAGCACAGCACAGCATAGCAAGGAACTGTACAGCACCACACAGAACAGTATAGCATCCTTACCTGCACGTGCCACGTCTCGGGATCATCTCTTGCAGTGACCATGACACTCATGTCATCATCATCATCCACTGCCCTTGCAGCAGCAGCCCTGGCAGCAGCAGCATCAGCAGCGCCAGAAGCACCGCTCCCCACACCACCCCTCAGAGTGTGCAGTCTCCGCATCACTGCCTCCCTTATGCTCCTGCTGCGCCGTGTCTCTGCTGCTCCCTGTGCTACTGTCTCCGGTGCTGCTGGCTGTGGTGCTGCAGCCTGTGGTGCTGCTACCTGCTCCTCGGTTGCTGGGTCAGCTCCCTGCCATCGTTCCCTCTCTTTGCTCTCCTCTCCCAGCACCCTCCTCCCCTCACCCCCCCACTCCCCGCTCACCTCCTCCCTCTCACTCCCCCTCCCCTCCTCCCTCCCCACCTCCCCTCTCTCCCCCCTCTTCGCAACCACACGCTTACTCCAATACCCCCGCCCTTCCTCCCTATCAACCACGCTCCGCCGCCCCATCCTATACCCTCTCTTATGCAGCACAGCCGCACTGCCATGCAGCGCACGGATGTCCCCGCGGTGCAGGCGCTTCCTGGGGGAGGCGCGCGCGCCCTTGGTGGCGCGCAGCCAGCGCTGCTCGAAGTTGGTCAGCAGGTCCCACACAATAGAGCCCTCCACCTTGCACTGTATGTCGTGCCATGGCTGCCTGGGTCCCACGTCGGGTTTTGTCTGAACGTGTGGGCGGGGAGTGGGGGTTGGGGGTGGTATCGAGGGGTTGGGAAAAGGATAGGGGGTGACAAAGTTGGTGAGTAGGTCCACATGACTGCGCCCTCCACCTTGCACTGTATGTCGTGCCATGGCTGCCTCGGTCCCACGTCTGGCTTGGTCTGAACGTGTATGGGGAAAATGGGGAGGGATAGATTGGGGGATTGGATGTGGGAGAAAGAGGGGATCCCCGGGATCGGGGGTGGGCAATTGGAGAGCAGGTTCCACGTGATAAAACAAGTGCATTGAGGCGTTTCAAATCGCTTTCAAATCGTAATAAAAGAAGTGCACGCTCTACCTCGCAACACCACTGCGCCGTGACGCCGTCTACCTTGCACTGCATGGCGTGCCATGGCTGCCTGCGTCCCAGCTAGCCCAGGCTATGAATGTGGGTGGGGAGGAGGGGGAGCGACTGGAAAGGCGAACGTGGAAAACAGGGGCTTGCAAGCTTGCGGAGTGCTTTTGTGAAGTCTCAAAAACACTCTGCACGCTCGCGAGCTCACACCTCTCGCAAGTAGCCGGAGGAAGTGGGATGGGGGCGCCAAGGTAGCAAGTCAGGTCCCATGTCATGTCCCATGGTACCGCTCCCTCCACCTTGTGCCGGCACAAGACTCTCCTGTTGCTCTATGCATGCAGCACAGTAACCTCCCTTGCCACTGCCACCCACCCCCCACCCACCCCCCCCCCACCCACCCCCCCACCCACCCCCCCCCACCCACCCCCCCACCCACTTACCCACCCACCCACCCACCCACCTCACCTTGACGTTGCGTTGGTAGAAGTCCCCCTGGTGCTCCGCATGCACCGTCTTCGCCACAGATACAACCACACAGACCGCCACTCACCCTGAACCCTCACCCAACCCCCCACTGCCGCACCTTGACGTTGTGCTGGTAGAAGTCCCCTTGGTGCTCCGCATGCAGGGTGCGGAACAGAAACGTGTTAAGTGCATGCATCCCCCACTCGCGCACCTCTCCCCTCCCTTACTCCACCGCGCTCCACCCCACCGCACCTTGACGTTGTGCTGGTAGAAGTCCCCCTGGTGCTCGGCGTGCAGAGTGCGGAACAGCGGGTGCTCCTGTGTGTCGTACCGCCCCACCGACAGGTCTATCCCCCCCATGAACCCCACCAGCGGCCGCCGCGCCCCCCGTGCTGCTCCTCCTGCTCCTGCTGTTGCTGTTGCTTGTGCTGCTGCTGGTTGTGCTGGTGCTGCTGATGCTGGTGCTGCGTCTGCAATGAGGAACTTCTGGTGGTGCGTGTACATGCTCTCCACGAGCTGTGAAGGGGGACGGGAGGGGAGGGGAGGAGAGGGGAGGAGCGGGGAGGGGAGGGGAGGGGAGGAGAGGGGAGGAGCGGGGAGGAGAGGGGAGGAGCGGGGAAGGGAGGGGAGGAGAGGGGAGGAGAGGGGAGGGGAGGGGAGGGGAGGGGAGGGGAGGGGAGGGGAGAAGCGGGGAGTGGAGGGGAGGGGAACGGAGGGGAAAAGAGGGAAGGTGTGTGTGAGGGAAGCTTCTGGTGGTGCGTGCTATGGGGAGTGGGAAAGGTGGTCTTGGGATAGGGAATGGGGTGGGGAATGGGGTGGGGAATGGGGTCGGGAATGGGGTGGGGAATGGGGTCGGGAATGGGGTGGGGACTGGGATGGGGAATGGGATGGGGAATGGGATGGGGAATGGGATGGGGAATGGGATGGGGAATGGGGTGGGGAATGGGATGGGGAATGGGATGGGGAATGGGGTGGGGAATGGGATGGGGAATGGGGTGGGGAATGGGGTGGGGAATGGGGTGGGGAATGGGGTGGGGAATGGGGTGGGGAATGGGGTGGGGAATGGGGTGGGGAATGGGGTGGGGAATGGGGTGGGGAATGGGGTGGGGAATGGGGTGGGGAATGGGGTGGGGAATGGGGTGGGGAATGGGGTGGGGAATGGGGTGGGGAATGCCTGGACTGGGAATGGAACAAACAGGTCGGTGTTGGAGATGTGTGAGGGCAGAAGGCACTACCGGTGATGCCATGGGAGGGGAGAGAGTGCGAGGGGTAACAACGGCACCAGGCAGGGAGATATCAGGGAGCAAGAGAGCACGTGTGAAGACGCTTGTCGAGACAAGTCGGGGCGATATGAAGCACACGACTTTGGCGTGGCAGCGTGCGGTGCAGTGGAGTAGAGTGCGGTGGGGTGCAGTGCAGTGCATACAAGAGGAGGAGCGGGAGGTGGCAAGGAAGTGAGAGCGCGCTTACCCGTTTCGTTGCCCAGGAGAGGCGCTTGTCAGGGATGCGGGGCATCTTGAAACACACCACCTTGGTGTGCTGCAGTGTGCACTGCAGTGGGGTGCAGTGCGGTGTGGTGCGGTGCAGTGCGGCGGTGTGCACAAGGAGAGCGTGGTGCCAAGAAGAGTGCGGCGCAAGCAATCGGGGCGTACCTGTTTCCTGGCCCAGGAGAGGCGCTTGTCAGGGATGCGGGGCATCTTGAAACACACCACCTTGGTGTGGCGGAAGTAGGAGTAGGTCTCCTCGTCCAGCGTGCCCATCATGCCCGCCTGCAACGCACGTGTCGGGGGCGGAGAGGGGAGGGGTGGGTGGGGGGTGGGGGGGAGTTGAGGGGAATGCACAGAGGCACATATGTGGATGCACGCCTGCAAGCCACCCACCTGCACACACGCAAGGAGGAATAGGTTTTCTCGTCCAATGTGCCCATCAACCCACGCACACACCCTCTCTCTCTCCACCCTCCCTCCCTCCCTCGCCTCTCACCGTCCTAAAAGCGGCGTTGTTGAGCGAGGTGCGGTCGTCCCAGATGAGCACGAGCACGCGCACGCCCTGCTTGGCCTTCTTAACGAGCAGCTCCCCCAGCGGCATGTCCCCGTGCTCCGGCATGGGGCGAGTAGCGTCGCGCATGAGCGCAATCTTGGTGCTCACGGACCAGCCGCCTATGTAGATCACCTCGCGCGCGTCCAGGATAGTCCTGAATGGTGAGGATGGTGGGAAAGAGGGTGGAGGGGGGGACAGGGGGTCGCAGAGGTGTGGAAGGGGAGAATTAAAGGGGGAACGGGGGAGATAAAGAGGTGTTGGGGAAAATCCCTTAAGTTTTCACATGTCCCTATCTTCCCCCCCATTCCTCTCTCTCCTTCCTCTCCCTCTCCCTTGACCCCCCAATCCCACCCCATCCCTTAACACCCCTGACCCCTGCTACCGACCTGCAGATATCCTCCCAGCAGTATCCCTCCTCGTACATCCTCCCTCCCATCACCCCCCAACCCGCTCCCCGTTCCCCTGAACCCCTGACTCAGCGCTGCAACCCACCTGCAGATATCCTCCCAGCAGTATCCCTCCTCGTACGTCCTCCCTCCTTCCAGCGCCGCTCGCACCGCGAACGACGAGGACACGTGGCTGTCATGGTACAGCGTCACGCGGCACCCGCGGCGCAGCGGGAAATACGCGTCTTCCACGCGCGAGTCGCGCCCCCAGCCCGCCCCGTACGCGGGGTCCTGCGCCACGGGCGCGAGGCGGAGCGAGAGGCGGATCTGCGCGGGATGCGCGGGCTGCGCGCGCCCCGACGTGGCGACGTCGAACCACGCGGAGACGGGGGTGTCCCCGCAGAGCGTGGCGGCCGGCACGATTGCCTTGCCGATCAGCTTCGCGCCCACCGCGTCGTCGTCCTGGGGGAAAAGGGGAGGCGGGGAAGGCGGGGGAGGAGGGGAGGGCGCGAGAGGGTGTCGGGGGAGGAAGAAAGGCGGGGGACGAATTAGGCGGGCACGATCGCCTTGCCGATGAGCTTCGCGCCCTCTGCGTCGTCGTCCTGGACGCGCAGCGGGAAGAACGGGAACGGGAGGGAGAGGAGGGGGGAAGGGTTGGGGGAGGGGAGAAAATCGGGGGGAGGGTTGAGAGGCTGGGGAGAAGCCGCCACTCGCATCATCGCTACTTGGGGAGAGAGCGCGTTCAAACGGCACAAGGTACGCCATGCGACACACATGCGACACACATGCGACACGTGCGACGAATACGGCGGGGTGCGTTGGGAGTCGAGACGATAGAGCGGCGGCGCACCTTGAGCGTGAAGGAGAGCGAGGAGCAGTGGTGCGCGACGGGGATGCGGAAAGTCTCCTCCCACACGGGGTGCCGCTTGTTGTGCACCACCCTGCCACGATAAGGAACGCACGCAGGGAGAGTTGACTTTTGAGTCGACTCAAAGTAAACTCGCTACAATGTCAGACGGGAACGCGGAAAGACTCCTCCCACGCGGGGTGCCGCTTGTTGTGCACCACCCTGCCACAGTGGGACGCGCACGCGCGCAAAGACGGACGGACGGCAAGAAAGAAGTAAGAAATATTCGCTCGTTTCCAAGTATTCTCAAGATGACGGATGGACGGATGGCGCACGCGAACGAGGAGGAAGCGGGGTTGGTGATGCGACAGGAGGAATACGACAGTTGTTCGGGGCAAAAAGTGGGTTTGTGGTTTTGCGGGGATAGAGGAAAGGTGGGAGGGTGAGGATGCAAACGGAATAATCTACATAACAACTACGAGTTGCTTATAAGTAATAAGACGTGTACTGCAAAAGTCGAGACGGACGAACTCGCCGAACAGGGAGACGAGGAGAGGGAGAAGGGGGGGAGGGGGGGGGGGAGAGGGGAGGGGGGGGGGGGGAGAGGGGAAGGGGGGGGGGGGGGGAAAGAAGAACAGGAGCGAGTCACGAATGGCAAGCGGACCTTGTGCGCGCTACGCGGGCGAGGCCGAGGTAAATGGCGACATAGGGGTCGTTGCGCGTGCCCTGCCACAAGGGAAAGGATAGTTGCGCGCGTGACGCACGCATGACGCACGAAAGGCAATGGACGGGGAAAGGATGATCTTTGAACGGGGTCGGTGATATTACCAGTTTTAGAAAGAACTGAACCGTACGCGTGAATATTAAAACCCGGGGTAGAATGTTCCTACAGTAAGCTGCGTTGGGGTTGTTCGCCGAAACACCCAAGACTAAGATAGTATGTATGCGGTATACCCATCTGAGCAGCTCCTTACGATTGGGTGATGTGGTCGCGACGAGCACGGCTGCGTGCAGAGGAAGAAACACCTGTCCACGTGGTACGCGATCTTATCCATAGTCGGGATGTTTCGCGCCTCGTGAACAGTAACTTCGAGAATGCCGTGCAGGAGGATGGCGTCGGTCGAGTCGTCTAGAGTCGGCGCCGCATCCTCGTCTTCAAGCGTCTCGTTTTCCTCATCGGATTCCTCAACATCACTGTAGTCCTCAAATTCCTCGTCAGTTACGCGCTTCGGGTTCTTAAGATAGTGCGGGTCTTCCGAACCCGAACGCACTTCGTGCACACGCGCCTGGAATCTCGGGTCCATGAATAAGGATGTCTTTTAACCTTTGGTAGCACTAGTGAAGCCGGAAAATGCTTCACCTCGATTACTTCCTATTGAGATATGCTTTTTATCAAGAACGGCTTGTACGCTTGAACTCGTTCCTGATGCAACGAATCAATCTCTCTATTTACTGTCACCCGGAGCAGAGTGCGACACCAAGATTGTAACTATGAAAACTCTCCACGAGAAGGACGGCACAGGCTAAAAAAAACCCGCCAAACGCTAGTAACTACGTTGGCAAATGGTATTTATCCCGCGGATTCGCGAAGCCAAGATCGTCAGAAGCAAGCCAAGCAAGAAGCTCTCGCGCTCGCTGCTCTGAATTGAACAAACACCTTTCGAACGAGCTTTGCGCTCATCGATTGAAAATTCCGTGGATGGGGGGGAAGGGAATGATAAGCGCCTGACGAGGTGCTGAGCGTGGAATGAAAATCAGCGACGTCAGCATACGTTGGCCATCAACTAGATATCCTTGTCGGCGTGACCGTCACGTGACGATACTACCACTTAGTTAAGTAGCGCTGACTGTTTTTCTCGTCCTTCTTGGCACATCTGCAAACTGTCAGTCGGAAAACATTTGCAATTTTTGCTTTGCGAGGCTCGAGGCGCGTCCTTTAGCACCATCCGACATTGGGCTGCGCGCGCATGCGAGGGGTGGGGCTGCCACGTGGAGAGATCAGAGCTGGCATGACTTCTTGTAAGAAGGGGCACCCCCGCCCAACCGGAGCCAAGCTGTAAGAAATCCCTGATACTAACAACTCCGCAACAACCGATGTTCTCTCTGCACTGAAGCAAAGAGTCTTGAATTAGGAAATAGCACTAAATAAGAATCTGCTTCCTCGGAATTTCCCTAACCCCTCGGCAACGGACCTCACATCGATTACCAAGATGCAATCTGTCGCCCAGCGAAATCACGATGATGGCCGTGCGACTCCATGCGACAGGTTGGGCGACGTGCGAGTCGACGTCTTCCCAAGTTTCCTCGTCGAAGACGCATCGAAGTTGTCGTACGAGAGATTCTTTTACGATTACATGCGACCAGGCTTTCCCGTTCTCATCCGTGGCATAGCAGACACGTGGCGTGCGTTCCGCGAATGGCGACGCGAAGACGGCGGGCCGAACCTCCCTCTCATACGAGGCGCGTTCGGAGATTCGCGAGTACAGGTGAAATCTGGCTTGAGGTCGCTCCCGGGTTTGGCGCTACGATTGTCTGGTGTAAGCAGGGCGAACAGAAGCGGGGAAAGATGGAAGAATGCCCATACTAGTGTCGTGTCGATCTTTGGCCATGAACAGGCAACCCCGTATATCCCTCGGCACCGTTCACCACCCCTCAGAACCGCCCGGCGCCGCTGACGTGTGGTGCTTGCGCGGTGCGGGGTTTTGGCGCAGGTGGCGGTGTGCGGCGAGCAGCAATTCACGGACCAGCGGCGCGTGACCATGACCGTGCGGGAGTTCGTCGCGCAGTGGGAGCGCGCCAACGCGCGGGCGGCGGAGAAAGTGGCGGAGGGGACGGGGGAGAAGGGGGCGGAGGGGGCGGCGAAGAAGGGGGCTGAGGGCGGGGAAAAGGGGGCGGGGGAAAGCGCGGGAGAAAGGGCGGATGCGGGGAGCACGCGCAGTGGTGCTGGCGGGGGCGAGGGCGAGTGCGAGAGCGGGGATGGAGAGGAAGGGCTGTTTTATCTCAAGGACTGGCACTTCACACATGTGCGTATACTAATTTCCTCCTATGCACCTGCCTCTCGTCCTCTTCCTTCCTCTTCCCAACCCTGACCCTGCCAAATTCTTCCTTCTGCTTTTCTTCCTCCAACGCATACATTCTCCACCTTCCCAATGCCTCCAGTTCCCCCCAGTCTCAAAGCCCCCCATCGCTCAATGCGTTCACCATGTCTATGTGTTCCTAACTCTACTCAGCTGCCTCACGTTGTCAAACCCCCCACCCACCACCCCTTCTCCCTCCCTATCCCGCCATATCCTTCCCTTCTCCCACACCCCATCAGGACCACCCATCATACGAGGCATACACCACGCCCACCCATCTACTTCCACGATGATTGGCTCAATTGCCATGCCTTCCTACCCCCGCTTAAAACCCCGAACCCTGAACCCTGTCAATCTCCTTCCAATTTCGATCCTTCCCCCATCAGGACCACCCATAGTACACCATAGTACATTGCGTACACCACGCCCATCACCTTCCTCTATTGTGGCTGCTCAAATGTTTCTCACTTCGACCCCCCAACAACTCTTGCATGCCATCAGGACCACCCATCATACGGTGCGTACACCACGCCCGTCTACTTCCATGACGATTGGCTCAACTGCCGTCCCTTCCTACCCCCACTTAAAACCCCTAACCTCAACCCCAAACCCTGAACCCTGTCAGTCTCCATCCAATTCCCCCCCCACCATCAGGACTACCCATCATACGGTGCGTACACCACGCCCGTCTACTTCCATGACGATTGGCTCAATTGCCGTCCCTTCCTACCCCCACTTAAAACCCCTTACCCAAACCCTGAACCCTGTTAGTCTCCTTCCAATTTCCATCCTCCCCCCACCAGGACCACCCATCATACGAGGCATACACTACGCCCGTCTACTTCCACGACGATTGGCTCAACTGCCATGCCGACGCCCTCGCCTGCTCCTGCCCCCACTGCTCCCCCGCTGACGCCGCCGCGCCTCCTGCTCCTGCTGCTGATGCTTCCGCCACAGCCGCTGCCCTGGATTCTCCTGCTACTCCGGCTACCCCTGCTACCCTTGCTGCCCCTGCTGCTACCACTGCTGCCCCTGCTGCTGCCCCTGCTGCTGCCCCTGCTGCTGGTGCCAGCACGCCCGGCAGTGCCTCAGACCCGAACGGCTGTGACTCGGGCGCAGAGCCGAGAGGCGCAGAGGGGAACAATCAGGCTTCTGGGGACGCTGGTGGCTCTGCCTGCTGCTGCTCTGACTACCGCTTTGTGTACATGGGTCGAGCTGGTGAGCTTGGCTTGGTTTCCTGCCATGCCGTGTTGTGCCATGCCATGCCATGCCATGCCATGCCATGCCATGCCATGCAATGCCGTACCATGTCATGCCATGACCTGCATTGTCATGCCATGTGATCCTCCTCGCTACAAGTTTACATGTCAGGAGATTCCAAGCAATGCCGCTCCTGTGTCAAAATCTCCCCTTGCAGACTGAGTAATTTTTCTTTCGACTACCAAAGCATTCGCACAGCTGTGAATGGGACACAGAATGTCAACGTGTGTGGGCACACAGCTAATCGCAGCTGTGAGAGGCCGTGTCGGCCGTGTCACCCCCGTGTCCCTCCTCCCACATCCCCCCCTCTCCTCCCTGCTCCCCACCAGGCACGTGGACGCCTCTCCACACGGACGTGCTGCGCTCCTACAGCTGGAGCGTCAATGTGTGCGGGCGCAAGCGCTGGCTGTTCCTGGAACCGGGCCAGGCTCACTGCGTGCGCCACAAGCACACGCATGCCACCGTCTATGACATCGACTCCCCCGTTGACCCTAAATTTTTTCCTGACTTCCACAAGGTGAGTGTTCTTCACACGCTTGTGATTCTGCTAGGGTGTAAGCGGGCCGGACGTCCTGTGTGCGGCACAAGCACACGCATGCCGCCGTCTACGACATCAACTCCCCCGTGGACGATTTTTGAGGCGCCTCAAAAGTCCCCCGTGGACGCCGATCTCTTTCCCGACTTCCACAAGGTGAGTTTTCTTCACACGCTTGCAATAGTGCAAGGGTGTAAGCGGGTTGGGTGAGGTGAGCTGTTTGTGTGCGGCACAAGCACACGTGCACCACGGTCCATGCCATCAACTCCCCCATGGACACCGGACTCTTTCCTGACTTTCCCAAGGTGAGTGCCACGTTTCCCCACCCATGCACCCACACACCCGCTTGCGTGCGTGTGTGCGCACGGGTTCATGCGAGCACACAGCCACACAAGCACCACACTCCCACACTCTCACATTCCTGCACTCCCACACTCTCTCACTCCCACACCCTCTCACTCCCACACTCCCTCACTCCATCACACGCACCTCCTCTACTCGTCTACCTCCCTTCCCCCCTCCCACCGCACCAGGCGCGCTGGTTCATGGTGGAGCAAGGAGCGGGGGACGCCATATTTGTCCCCAGCAACTGGTTACATCAAGTCACCAACCTGGTGAGAATTCTCATTACTGGTCAGTGCTTGCACCAACTATATCAGCCCACCTCCCTTTCCTCCTCTCGCCCTTGTCCCTTGTCCCCTTTCATCATCAACACCTCGTGCTCCTCCGATTCCTTCATCACCCCTTGCCTCCCTTCATCCACCTACTTCTCGCCCCTCTTTGTTCCTTATTTCCTCGTCTTTCTTCACTCCTCTCCACCCCTCCTCATCCCCAAGGTTCCCAAATATGGTTTCTGTAAACACGGTCCGATTTTTTGCAGACGTTTTCAACAGCAATAAAAATGAAATAATAATACTAATACTAATAATAATAATAATAATAATAATAATAATAATAATAATAAATAAATAAATAAATAAATAAATAAATAAATAAATACATAATAATAATAAAAGGCCGTTTTCTTTTGTAAAGGACCATGCTTACCAAAAAAGAGAGGGTAATAACAAGGTCAGTGCATTTTTTTAATCATAATTACAAATACACACATGGAAGAAAGGGTCCATCCTCTTCCTTTATCCTTATTATTGCCATCAATCTGGTCCCATCAACAGCCGTTTATCTAATCAAACAAAAATCACCTCCTGGAACCGATATAGGCTGTTTTAAAGGGCGGAATTTTACGATACCGTTTCTTTATGGCAACTGGTAAAAAAACCTGCTGTTTGCCCTTCTCATCCCTCTCCGCCCTCTTAACCCCTACTATCCTGAAACTTCAAAATTTCCTGCGCATGTGCAGTCTCGCAAACCCAATAACGCAGTCCCCAGTTCCCAACACCCAGTTTCCTTACTGACTCTCACAATGTGTATTGCTCCTCACCTCCCATTCTTCCCCCTCCTCCTCATTCTAAGCTTCCTACTTCTCCTGTTCCTTCGCACATTTCTCTTCTCCTTCCCTCTCCACTCTCTCCCTTCCTACTTCTCCTGTTCCTTCCCACTTTCCTCTTCTTCTTCCCTCTCCTTTCTCTCCCTCCCTACTTCTCCTGTTCCTTCCCTTTCCCTTCCCTTTTTTGCCCCTTACTCCTCTGTGTCCCCCCACTCATGCTCTGGCTGCTGCTTTGCAGGAGGACACCATTTCCATCAACCACAACTGGATCAATGCTACTAACCTCATGCGCGCTGTATGACACCCTTATGCATCGCACACACAGTATATCCACACTCTCACACTCACACATACAGGCATGCACGTACGCATGCACATATGCACACGCTCAAAAGGCTCATTCGCTTTCTAGGCATACCTGCAGCACTATACGCATGTCCGTACTGCACCTCACCCGCCTGTGAGCTACCACTGTTTCGACCATCTGAATCGTCTCAACCACCTGTGAGCTACCACTCTTTCAACTCTCGGCTATGTGCAAGTTAGTCAGCACTTGTTCTCCTGTTTCCGTGAATTTACCCCCAAGCACTGTTGCGGCCTGATAGTATCTGGTCGTTGGGGAGTGGTGGTTCCGGTGAACTGTATTGTCTCGCTCCTGCACGGAACCACCACACTCTTATCACCTTGTACCAGCACTCACACTCACACTTCACCACAACCCACCCTGCACCAGCAGTCACTGCAGCAGGAAGAGGAGGAGGCAGCGGTTTAAGAATCGTCAGCAACCCATCCCTACCCATCCCTACCCACCCTATCCCCACCCACCCACTCCACGCCACCGCAAACCCCCCTGCAGTGGCGTCTGTTGAAGGAGGACGAGCAGGAGGCGCGAGAAGCGATCTGCGACGTAGAGGAGATGGTGAAGAGGGGGCTGATGACAGAGAGGGAGTTCCAGCAGCTTGTGCAACGCAACCTCATGGCCAACTCAGGTGTGTGCCAGATGGAGGATGATAAATGGGATGGGTGTGGTGTGGGCGCATGGGGCGTGGTGTGGGCACATGGGGCGTGGTGTGGGCACATGGGGTGTGGTGTGGGCGCATGTGCATGCTTGTGCGTAAATGTGGATGTATCCACAAGTATGCACAAGTACACACAAGTAGCCATGTGTGTTGGCGGATTTTCCGTAGCTCCTTATTTGCTCAGTGCCTCCACAAACTTCTCTTGCATCGCTCCCCCGTGCACTCCTCCTCTCGCCTCCAGGAATTAACAACTTTTCCTTCCTCTCTTTCTACTCCTTCACCGTTCGAGCCATGTGCACCACACCGCAGTACGCGAAGCATGGCAAATACCCCATTGCACATGGCAATGCATGGGTATTCGCCATTCAGCCGCACTACTCCATGCATTCCTCTCCACTGCATGCCCCTTCCCTCCGCACCAGGGATGAACTACTCTTCCCTCCTCTAGTTCTGCTCCTTCGCCGTCCGAGCCATGCGCACTACAAGACACTGCAAGAAGCACGGCGAAACCCCCCTAACTCCTTGCAGCCCTCCCCTTTGCATCCCTTCTCCCCCCACCAGGGATGAACTACACCTCCTTCCTCTCTTTCTGCTCTTTCTTCGCCGTCCGAGCCATGCGCACCGTGCTGCAGGAAGCCTGGCGATCGGAGAAGGAGCACCAGGTGATAGACGCAGGAGAGGCGCAGCCGAAAGAGTTTGAAGCCCCGCCCCGAAGGACAAGAGGCATGGGATTGTTCGAGGAGAAGGAGGAGAGGGGATTGAATGTGGTGCTGAGAAGGGGGTTGAGGAGCAGTAGGGGAGGGAGCGGTGGGGAGGCGCAGCAGGGGAATCTGCAGCGGAGTTTGCAAGGGGGTTTGCCGGTGTTGCTCCAGGCGAAATATGACCTGTATGAGATTGCGACTGTTCTGGATGATATGGTTCTCACCAAGTGGTATCAGCAGGGGCTGTGGCGGAGGAATGCCGAGGGAGGTACGGAGGGAAGGGGCTCTGATAAGGGAGAGGGGGAAGAGAAGGGAGAGAAGGACGGGGGGAAGAGAGAGGAGGATGAGAGGGGTCTGAAGAAGGGAAAGGAAGAGAGAGGGGATGTGGAAGGAGAGGAGCTAGGTGATGTGAGTCTCCTTACCGGCTTCTGCCCTATATGCACCACAACATGCAATCGACTGGTCAAGCGATACAAGGATTACATTACCGGATCGGACAGTAAGAGAATGATGACTTCTAGGCTGTATCGGGTGCTGGGAATGATCCTGATTGATGTGGCTAGTCACGAGGAGCCAGGATCGGGGCAGTGCAAGTGTCAGGAGGAGTGTGGGTGTGAGAAAAGTTACTGCTTGAAGGTAGGAGAGGAGATGGCAAAGTTGGGTCCGTTGAGGCTTGCCATGTTTTGTAGGATAATAGGAGAGCCATTTGATGGTGGTGATAATTTGTCTTATGGATGGAAGTAGAGTGCAGTATTGTGTAGGTATCAAGTTAAAATGCACAAATGTTACAAACAAGTGAACGGGGCATGACGCGATTCTTAAACGGGTGAAAAATACTAAACAAACATATGGCATATCATACGTCCATAGTAATTTTGTACTCACGTTGGCTTTTTTTAACCTATTTATCAAGATTCAGAATTCGACTAAAATAATGGTAGGGAACTATAAAGGAATGCTAAATTAGACACAAGACACAAAAGGAGCCAAGATTTTTTATCAATCAGACTAGGAATATGAAGATGCGCTAGAAATGCTTGCAATATTTGAAGGAGACGTACACGTAGCGAATTCTTTCTTCACGCAATGGGGGGTACAAATACCACATGTTGCGGGTTCTGGTGGGTTGGGCTGGGTTGGGTGTGTTTTGAGAGTTGCCCATTACAAAAGCAATCCCACTTGGACTCGCAGCGCCAATGCGGTGGCGGGAAAGGGGAGGTGATCAAACTGGCTCGGCGGAGAAAACCTCCAAAGTTTTGCGCGCCAATTCGACTCTTCTTTAGCGGTTGGGGGAATTCACCTTTCATGCTCGAACTTATTTCTTTCCCTCGGCATGGTCAACGCCGCCCCCATCGAAGGTGCCAGCAAAATGCTGATGTGAAGTCCCGCAATGCGGCTCAATTTCTCTCGTCGACATTTCACATTTCATTTCCCTTGGCTTCCACACGCGGAGGGGGAGTCGAGCCGACACGGGAAAATAGCAGCTGTCAGAAAGAAAGACACAGCCGCACCCAACCGAAAGAATCACACACAAGCGATACACAAGACGAGGCCTCTTCAATCAAGCATCGTGCAGCCGCAAGTGCAAGGAGACGACGGCGGGGGCACGGAACATGTGATGTTGGCTGCCCCCCCCCCCAAAAGCAGCTCAGTCATTTCGCACGCAGCAAGCAGCTCAAATATCCGCGTTGCTGATGCGCGCGTCCCAGCAATCTTGGCATCGTTTCGCATGTGAAGCTGAGAAGCCCTTGGGTCTGTGTGAGGTCCACAATCAACCCTTGACTCGAGGCCAGCGCGCCGTTACACAACCGTGGCGCGTGAGCGACCGCGAGCGATTGCAAGCGATGCCGAGGGACAACCATCATCAGGTCGCACGCTAAAGAATACATTGCCTTCGCCCCAGATAGCCCTAAATAGTAAATCGACAGGAGGGCTGACGCGAGAACGAAGCACACGCTTCTAGTCGTTTTTCCATGCGGTACGACAGCGCGGCCGATATTTCACCCTGGTAGCGCCAGCGCGAAGACAATCACGGGCGGTGGTGATGACACATCAATGCGAATGATATGCAATCGAGGAACGCTTATCAGCGTCGCCGCATGTGCCGTCCCATGCATCTACTATCGGCTCTCGTCTACCTTCCTCCTCCATTTCTAGAAGCTGCCTCCTCGAAAATTAGTCCTGCATTTAGCTATCCTCGAAAATCGTTCCGTTTCAAGTGCGACCGAGTGACGCCTTGTCTTTACAATACAATACGGTTCCAGAAGCAGTCATAGCCACCGTCCCTTACAATCCTGTTTTGCGTCGGCGGCCAGTTCGGCGCCTCCTTACCTGAACCGCGGAGAAAAACACTTCTCCTACTTCCCCCTCCCGCCCCCTCGACGTTCTTCGTCGGCCACTTTGACAGTCAGCGAGTGCACCTTTCATTGCGTATGAAACGCCCGGGGGTGTAGTCAAAGGACGTGCTATCACAGTCTCGCGTTTCACGTTAGCTGTTTTCTCTTGCGCTTCTCGCGCTCCTTCGAGTGACCTCCACGTCTACCTTCTCGATACAATCCAGTCTGTTACTATTTCAAATTACACGTCTTTTGAGGCGCCTAAAACATATTCAGAACATTAGATTGCCAGAATATCAAAGCCTCAAATCGACCTCCTGGTACTGGCTATCGACCCCTACCTCTTTCCTCTTCGTCCCTCCTCCATCGACCTCGTGATTGAACGTAAAAGAGTCCCGGTAGGCTCACGCGAGCACCGTACGAAACCCAAGAGTATCCTTTCCAGTAGAGAAGAATCGTCGGGCGCGCACGGGTCGGAGGAGTAGCCCGGTAAAGTTTTGAAACGAAGATTCAGGTTCGCGTTGGAAGGGACGATGCTGCACGAAGGCATGCGTGACGTGCGGTGGATGGTGTGGTGCCTCCAGCGGGCATCCCCGCGTAAGTTCGTTCCCACAGGAGCAACCATACCCACATATTCATCATCGTCGCATCATGCGTTTCTTCCGCTCCTATTCCTCTGCTCCTTCCTCCTCCTCTGCGCGCATCCCGCGCACGCAGCGGCATCGGGAGCAGCTGCTCTTCCCCCTCCCACTCCCACCAAGTGCGACATGTCCGTGGGCGAGTGGCGGTACTCGAAGAGCTACCCGCGTTACGTCACCTGCCCGTACGTACGCTCCATATTCAACTGCCGCGGCAACGGTCGCAAGGACCAGCTGTATGAGAAGCAGCGGTGGGTGCCGGACAAGTGCAGTCTGCCTCGGTTCAGCGCCAAGGCGTTTTTGGCCATGATGCGGGGAAAGACGGTGGGGTTTGTCGGGGACTCGCTTATGAGCAACATGTGGGAGAGCTTCGTGTGCCTGCTGTACGCTAGTGGCGTCAATCTCAAGGTGAGTGAGACCAGGGGTACGGGAACTAGTAGTAGGACACACCAGGAAGGATTTGGTCTTATATTTCCTCGTTGCTTCCTCAGCCTGCACCGTGGTACATGGTTAATCAATGAATGGAAGCTGGCTCGATAAAATCATGCCCAAGGTCTATAGCGCCCCGTAGACAGAACTCAAACCCACTCTTTTACTGCGTCCATTCCCTTTCTGTCCTTGTTTCAGCTGGTCCAAAAGCGTTACGGTGGCTACCGTTACGTGGGGTTTTATATTCCGACATCCAACACCACAATAGTGTACCGCTTCTCAGCGTACCTTATGCAGGCAGTTACCAATTCCACAGGCGGGCGAGGCAAACATGGTTACAACGTTGATCTGGATGTGATCGACCCTGCGCTAATGGGAGGTGTCACTAACATGGATGTTATTGTGCTAACAAGTGGCACATGGTGGCAGGCGAATGTGCCTGGGAGGGTACAGTCAAACGTGTATAGGATCAAGGGACAGCAGGTGTACCTCAAGGACCTAAATGCGCACAAATATTCGCTCAACGTTCTGCGGAACTACCTCGGACAATTTAGGTGAGTGTAGCTGCCTGCCTGCCTGCTGGTGACGTTTTCTTGCAAAAGGCACTGCTGGTATATATGAATCCCCCGCGTCTTTTTTTCCTGTGCAGCTCAAGGCTTCTGCCATACTTCATATCATTGTCGCCCTCTCATAAGTGGGACCAGTCTTACGCATCGAAGCCAGGAGTTTGTGGTTCGGACCGTCCGTTAACCCCCACTGCAGCTGCCACTGTCCTTGGCAACTCAACCACCACACTCGACTACGTATCGGCCCAAAGAGCAGCATTCTCGTCCCCCAATCCCGTCCGCTTTATAGACGTTACTGCCATCTCTACAGCTCGACCAGACGGCCACACGGGAGTATGGGGGGTGCTAGGAGGTGGAGGGACGCTTGCTGATGGGGAAGCTGATGATACTAAGAGCAGCAGCGCAACAATGCCTGGAGCGAATGGAACAGCTATGGGGAAGCCTAGAACGACTACACTATCGCAACCCGACTGCAGGCACTGGTGCTTACCAGGGGTTCCTGATTCATGGGTGGATGTCACTGCAGCTGTATGGCAGAGAGAGCCGTCTTTGCTACGGAAGTAAGAAACAGAAAGATTCAATCAAGATGCCCAATGCTTGGTAAAATTGAGCGTGCACTTTTGTGAAGTAGGTATCACAAAATAATGTCCTTGAGAGGAACACTGTTAGTACCTATCACCACCCCACATAATTGATATAACCAACTATTTCATCGCTACTCCAGGCAATCTACAGCTAGCACTTTTAGTGCTTTACTGTACTTGGTTTCCGTCAAGTGGAAACTCTGCCCTTCCTCCAACCTCCCAGTGACGGTAATCAAATTCCTCCACCTGTGACCCCAATCGATCATGTCTTCTTGAGAGATGGCTCAAGGGCAGAAATGACCCACGCATGCAAAGCTTTGGCTGGCTTGCTGCAAGATGTGACTCTCTCAATTCCAGGAAGGGTGGCCCTGACAACTCTCACAGTGCTAGCATCTGGAGGCTGACCTCGGAACTTCGCTTCTGCCTCCTTTAAACAATAGTAGATGCTTGATATCTTGTGCTGCTGGTTCGTGGATGCAGTGATGAGCCGCTTCTGGATGTCCCTCCACACAGCCTTCGTCTTCATGCTTGAGTCATATGAAGCATCACGGAATCCTGTAAAAGATCACAAAGAGTAGTTGTCACATCAAGAAGAATCACAACAAGATGCATGAGAGATAGGATATTGCATTGTTACCAATAAGAGTGAGCACGGCTGACCAAAGCTTCACAATGTCTTCAGGAGGCACATTCTTGTACACTGACAGCTCAGCAACGACCACCCTGCTCAGACTTTGGAAAGATGATGCTGGCTGCTTGCACTCCTGGCCTTCTCGGGCATCGTTTCCACCTGATGCCACGGTTGCCTTGTCATTGCCTGATGAACGGGCCGAGGCCTTTTCAAGGACTTTCCCTGAGGTTGATGATCGCCTAGTTGAAGACTCGGAATGAAGCAAATCATTACTTGCAGTTGATGCCTTCTCCCGATTGATCTCTACTGCAGCTGCTTCCTGATGTCCATCCACCCAGCTTCCTGTGTCCGTGGTTACGCCTGCAGAGCTCATCATGTCAATGCTGTCGCCTGATACAGATTCAGGCGAGAAGCACGGAGAAAACTTATGAGCTAGATTCTGCGACGCTAGCCCATGACGTGTCAATTCCGCCTTGGTGGATACCTGGTCATAGACGCTGGTACTGAGGGACCGAATCAAGTTCGATGGCTGCATATCTTGTTCGTAACCCCTTGACTCCTTCTCCCAGTTATGCATCCTTGTGCCACGATCCATGTAAGCAGATGAAGCTGTCATCCTGGCTGGATACGAAGAATGGAACTCCGAGCTCGTGTTTCTCTCCTCATTGAAGTTAAAACGGTGCTTCGCAGAAGGTTGAAATCGGGTCGCGTTGCCCATTGAAACACTTTCGACTTCGTTGACTCGGGGAAGATGGTTGGTGTAGTAGGGCTTCGGATTTGTTGGCTTATACATGTATGGAGACTGCACTGAATAATGATGATCAGGTTCTCCATGCTTCTCCCTCGTCCAGGCAGGTGAGGTACGCGGGTCTAGTGATGCCGAAGTTGCCGTGTATGCTCTGGGTAAGCTGGAAAACGTGGAACGAGAAGAAGGGGACATTATCGGCGACGACGGTCTATCAGTAGGAGATGCCGATTTTCCACGTGAAATGACGCCACATATCCTCTGAGTCAAGAGAAAATTACAAGAATACATCAAAACCGAGACGGAAAAATAGAATGACGATTTGTCAAATAGAAATTCCGCCTTACCATCGCCATGTCCCTCTCTGCTGAAACCTTGGCGAGCTGTTCCTGGTATCGTCTACATTCTAGCCTTTCACGGTGAAGTTGATCTAGAAGACGCTGCTTCTCCGCCCTTTCTTCCTCTAGCTGCCTGCATAACCATTGTACGGCTTGGTCAGACATGGTAATCTGAACATCGGAAGCGTTTAGCTCCGTTTCCTCCAAAACCCGAGAGCTCAAGGATCCCCTCTCGTCGTATTGTTTCTCCCCTTGCTTAGGAGTAGCTCGGGACGATGGAAGAGGAAGATCCATGAAGAGCTCGAGATTGTGGTCTGAGACTCAGCTAGGAAGTTTCATTCCTAGAGACTGTCGCCGCCACTGACAACCACCACCGAAATTTGGGTTGCCTGACTTCTTCAGAAAGCGGCGCCGAAAACTCCATGCAGAGACTCGAGCGATTGTACTCGGTTGCAACACATTCAGGACGATACACAGCATTACGAATGTAGATGTTGATTTGCTGTTAGTGTCAAAATTACTTCAATAATGCTAGTTCTGAGTATTAATTTTAGGTAACTTCAATTTCAGAACTTTGGTATATATTGAAATAATTTATACTTAAATAATTACACAATGCTGGAAATTTGAGGGAACTAATTATTTGGACTATGTAGGATAAGGGGGGACACATCAATATATGCGTAATGCATTGTTTTATACAGTAGGCTCGACCTACTGAGATTGATCGCTATGTGCGGCCCTGGGAGAATTGCTCTTTATCGGACTACATGGTTCCTGAATAATTCGCAGCACTGGCGTCTCGTCACGGAGCGTCACTGGTGCTGGACGAAGAACCGTCACTATGGATGATGCTGGATTGCCGGTCGTCAGAAGCGTTGAATCGGTGATGCACTCAGAAGAGTTGAACCCTCTCACATTACCTTTGAATTATCCTCCACTCGCTGTTCTCGTGGACTCACCAGCAGCAGCAAGCCTCGGCTACCGGGATCACGAAGTATGCGCTGCGAGGTACTATTGGCGCGAGCGACCGCTTCCGATGCCACGTGGCGAGACCGACTCCATAAGCCGTTTAACCGAACCGATTGCCGATGATTCATGGGCAAATTCTACAACGAGTTTCATGGGGATTACGGATGCTTTGGCTCAGACCTGGGTGGATCGGCCAGGGGAAGGTTCCGCGGGTATGGGGGAAGAGGCAGGAGGGGAATCGGAAGTTTGGAAGGAATTGGCGGAGAGTGGATTAGCTGCGGAGAGAGGAGAGGATGAAGCGAGGATGGGGGAGAGATTGACCAGTGAGACAGCGACGGGGAGGGAATTGCTGGGAAACGGGAGGGTTTCAGGTGGAGAGGATGGGTTGAAACGAGAAGGGGGTGTGAAAAAGGGAGGAGGGGGAAGCGAAGAGGAGTTGGAGAGGAAGAGGCGGATGAGAGAGAAGAAGCGGCGGCGGGTCCAGGAGAAGAAGGAGAAAGCACGGCAGGAACGTGTGTTGGGGGAGACCGAGGCTGCAGCCGAGGCTCGGCATCAGGTGCGGAAACAGGGGTAAAAGAGCCACGTTTGTGTAATCATCATGGTAGGGAACAGTAGGGAAAAGGTGTATGGCCTCCAAGCTAGTATGTAACAGTCAGAATGATGAAGACTTTCCGGGTGCTGCTGAGAGCATTCTCTCTCTGTGAGGAAAGAAATGAAGCCGTTTGTTGAAGGTTCGTGAAAAATCTCAAGAATCCTCCCCTTCTCCCCTCCCCCTTCCCCCTCCCCCTTCTCTCCCCCTTCTCCCCTTCTCCAATCCCCCTTCCCTCCCTCCCTTTTTCCCTCCTTCTCCCCTCCCCCTTCTCCCCTCCCCCTTCTCCCCTCCCCCTTCTCCCCTCCCCTTCTCCCCCTTCTCCCTCTTCTCCCCTCCCTCAGGCTATTGAAGGGCTCCTCTCAGCAGCGTTTTCCGCCCTTTGTACTCGCTTAAAGCCGCCTCAAGATGTGTCTTGTTGCTCACAGCGGGTCCTCTCTGAGGGAGCTCAAGAGTTCGCCCTGGCACGAGATGCGCCGTTGCCTGGGAGATGTGAGACGGAGGAGCAGAGCACAGCAGCAGTAGAAGCACCAGCAGCAGCAATAAGGGCAACAGTAGCGACACCAGCGGCAGCAGCAGTAGACTTGGTTGCTCTCGGGGATTGCTGGCAATCCAAGCTGTGTGAAATCACTCTCTCTCTCCCTCCCACCACTCCTCCCAACTCCCTCGCTCCAACACCTAACAACCCAGTCATCCCTCCCTGCAACACCCACGCTTCCCACCCCTCATATAACCCATGCACCCTACCCAACCCATCCAAACCACTCACTCCACCCACTCCATCTGCCTCATCTGCCCCGTCTGCCCCATCCGCCCGTTCCGTCACCTGGTGGCGAATCCATCTGCGTGCCATGATGCCATAGCGCGATTGCACCTTGGACTGCAGGAGGCTGGGGATGATGCTCGCTTCATCTTGCCTCCACAGTCCCGGTTCCTCATTGTAAGGAGAGGTGTTTTCCTGCTTGTGGAGCAAGGAGATGCTGTTGTGGTAACCAGAGCCAAGTAACCAGCTGAGAAGTTGTGGTGCTCTTCGTATTACCCTTTAAATACTGCTTCAGCTTTTCAGCTTACCCCAGTTCTGTCAACCCATTGGCTCCTCTGTCATTTTTCTCACCTCTCATAGTCTCTGTCTCCCTCCACCCTCCACCCTCCACCCTCCACCCTCCAACCACCCACCCACTCACCCACCCATTTATTTCCATCCACCAGTCCACTGCTTCTGAGCTGCAGCAGCTTCTTCCGTCCCTGCTGCTGCCACAACCAACCCCATTATCACCGTCAGTATCAACCCCACCAGCACCCTCACCACACCCGCCACCATCACTATCACCATCATCACCCCCACAATCCCACAGCTCAGACCAGCCACATTCACAATCACAACCCCAATCGCAGCCGCACCCTCACTCCCACAACCCTCAACCTGCATCCCTCCCACCACAAAACCACCACCCAGCAAACTCTCCCCCCGCCCACCACCACCGATCTGCACCACCCGCACACACCCCCCACCACGGATACCACCTTATCCTCATAGATCCCCCATGGGAGAACAAGAGTGTAGCACGAACCAAGTCGTATGGCACCCTCCCCAGTCGCCACCTCCTCTCCCTCCCTGTTCCTCGCCTCGCGTCGAGGGAACATGGCGCATTGGTGGCTCTATGGGTGACCAATAGGGAGAGGCTGAGAAAGTTTGTGGAAAGAGAGCTGCTGCCCGCGTGGGGCGCGCGGCACGTGGCAACATGGTATTGGCTGAAGGTGAGGAGTTGATCGTGACCTGTTGTTGCAGTTCTTGTTTCTGCTTGTTTTAGCTCTTTGTTTCTTTGTTTTTTCTTTTCTTTTCTCTCAAGGTATTGATATCTCTCTCTCCCTCACTCCCCACTCCCCATTGTCCCCCTCTCTCCAGCTCGCCTCACTCTCTCCTCCCTCCCTCGTCTCCCCCCTCGCCTGCTCGCATCACCGCCCGTACGAAGTGCTGCTGCTGGCCCTCATCCCTCCCAATACCAACGATCCACAGCGGGTCTCCACCCCAAAGGCTGGTGTTTTCCTTAGGGCTCCCCAAGGGGAGGAGTTGCCAGAGCAGCGAGAGTGTGGCGATGTGGTGGGGTTAGACGTGGGGATGGGGGAGGGGGACGGGAGGAGAGAGGGGGAGGGGAGGAAGGGACGGGAGGGGAGGTGGGAGGTGAGGAGAGACAGGAGGGAGAAGGTGGGGGATGAGACAGGAGGGATGGAATGGGGGGTTGGGCAGGAAAGGGAAGGGGAGAGAGGGGGTTCGGGAGAGATGGAGAGGGAAGGGCTAAGGGGAAGGGAGAGTGCGGGTGACGAAAGTCTCGGTAAGGGTGGAGATGGAAGGGAATGGAGGAGGGAGAATGGAAGGGGGATGCTGTGGTTCTGCCCTGGTTCTGCTGTTGATGCATGTGTGGATGCAGCACAAGGGAGGGGCGGGGGATTTGGCGAGGGAGGGAGTGGAAGAGGAAGGGAATGCGGAGAGAAGGGAGGTACAGGGAAGCAACGGCAAGGGGGCTCTGTAGATGGGGTTATGTATGGCGGTGCGGGTGCCGGTCATACAGATACAGATATGAACTTGGGCACATGCCTGGGTGTGGATGAGGGCATGGGCATGGGCACGGGTGCTAGCGGGGTCACTATGCCCAGTAGTAGTGGGGAATCAGAGTTGGTGCGGCAGACACTACCACATGGTCTCGTTCTGCTCAGTGTGCCAGGAGAGCATTCCAGGAAGGTTCCTCTGAGAGGTGAGGCACTGTCGCTAGCAGCAGTCAGTAACTGCTGACTCTGCTTCACATGCAGCCTGGGATGATACTCTTTTGAGTCGACTCAAATGTCATGTGACCTCTGGGATAATACTCTTCCGTTGTTGTGTAGAAGCACCTACAGAATCTCTGTTGTTCGTGTCCCTAAGTCTGATAGGGCACCTTTGTTTCTGCTTGCTGCTCTCCCTTTCACACCCCTCCTTTCCATGTTTTGCCCGTTCCCCGCGGGTTTTCTTGTTGTCGTTTTCATAAGGGGTCTTGGAAACTTCTTTGTTTTTGTTTTGTTTTTTTTTTTTTCATTGCGATCTCTTGTGTTTCCCTTCACTTATATGGTACATATATTCGTGCTAGTATTTAGTCCCTTCTTCCCTTCTTTCATAAGAACCAAAACATCGAATTGATGGAAAATACTTTCCTCTCTCTGCCTACTCGTTTGCTGCACCCCAATTGTGTCATCCCCAGGGATGCTTGTTGCTGTCACTGCATCCCTTTTCAACCTCTCCTCACCGCACCAAACCACGCTTCCTGCTGCACTTGTCTCTCATGCACACACTCTACGGTATTCCAGACCAAGTCCTGGCCGCTGTGATGGTGCGGAGGAAAAGGAGGAGGGGGAGGAGAGGAAGGAGAGGGAAGAGAGGAGAGATAGGGAGGAGAGGGAGGAGAGGGAAGATGAGAGCGAGGAGGAGGAGGTGGTGGAGGAAGCGGGGAAGAAAGGTGGCAGCACAAGGGAGGAGAGGAGGGAGGAGGTTAGGGCAGTGGAGCTGTTTGCACGAGACTTGGAGGCAGGGTGGACGTCGTGGGGTAACGAGCCGCTTCGATTCCAGCACCACCAATACTTCCATGCACACGTGTAGGGTGATCCTTTGGTACAAGTTGTGTTGTGGGATAACGAGCCCCTTCGGTTCCAGCTTCGCCGATACTTCCATGCACGTGTGTGACGTGATATTGCTTTTTTCTTGGCATACTTTGAACATGCAAAAGTCCCCGTTTGGTTTCAGCACCACGAGTGCTATTATGCAATGTGTGAAATAAGCCTGTGTCAGAAGATAGTGAGGAAAGCTGTAGAAAGTATGTCCTGGTGCAATTGAATGCATTTCTAGATTCCGTAAAGCAGCATTTTACGTACATATAAGCTCACAATGCCTTCTGATTGTATGCTGCTGAGTACCAAATGATACATGGATAGCCATAATACTATGTGCAAAACATGGCCTGTACTCATAACTTACTGCACTTCAGGTTGTATTGACTGAATTCATAAAGCTCTCACACAGCGGAACGGTGTTGAAGGGACTTCAGCAGGCAAGGCAAGCCTTGAGCGAGCCACGATGCAACTGACGTCCCTGGTGACGGCACACGTGTGGAGAGCAAGCCGGCCCGGCAGCTGCCAAGTCACAGCTGCGTGTAACCAACCACTTTTGAGTCGACTCAGAAGAGCCTCCCAAATAGCCGGCGGCTGCACGGGCTGCGACTGCGTATAACCAACTAGCGATTCCCCCGCGGCCGCACACGAGTTAGCTTGGGCCGCAGTGTCATGAGCAGGAGTGGAGTCGGAGCCTCCTAAGGTTTCAGGGTGCAGGGATGAGGAGCTGCCGGATCTGAAGCAGCAGGTTGACTGGTACTGCTTGCTTCTGCTGACGCGGATCGAGGCGACGCAGGGGAGAGAGAAGAGTTGTCGTTGTAGCCTGATGGGTATGGAATGTAATGGTGTGTGGATACCCCAATGCATTGGGAAGGAGGGGTGTGCATGGGAGGGGTGCGCAAGGGGGGGGGAGTGGGGGGTGATTGATGCATGTAATGGAACTAACATGCCTTGAGTCTTGAGGCGTTGCAGAACCTGCATATGGGGGGATATGTGCTTTGTGAGTCAGTCGAAAGAATCAAGCTGGGGGAGTGCATATGCAAGTGTGAAGGAGAGGGCATGGATGGGAAGTGAGGAGGGAGAGGAAAAGGTGCGGATGAAGGGAGGAGGAAATAGGAGAGACCGAGACTGAGAAAGGGAGAGAGGGAGGTAAAGACCAGGAAGCTGGCCAAGGGAAGAGAGAGAGAGAAAAATAAAGACAGCAAACAGCAAGCATGAAAGAACAACCAGGGAAGGGATGCTTTTGAGTCGACTCAAAAGGGATGCGGGCACCCTCATCCTCTTTTATCCTCATCTTCCTCGTTCCCTAACCCGCATCATCCCCAGCTGCACCATCCCAACCAGCATCATCGTCCCCCCTTACCATCATCATCCCTCCTTACCATCATCGTCCCCCCTTACCATCATCATCCTCCTCATCATCAGAGAATTCTGAGTCCGTGTCAAAGTATCCCACCTCATCCCCTTCCGCCCACTCCTTCCCCTTCCACCACCGCTCGCCCCTTTCCTCCCCGCCACTCCCCCCCCCTCTCCCCTCCCCTCTCCCCTCACTCCTCTGCTCCTCCTCACTAACCCCATACACCATCACAGGCCCCCTCCTCCTCCCACCCCCTCCTCTCCCCTCCCCACACCTCCCTCCATCCCTCCCCTCACCCGTCCCTCCTCCCTCCCTTCCTCTCCTCCTCCCCTCCTCGCCCCCTCTCCCTCCCCCTCTCCCTTCCCCTCCCCCCCGCTCCCCCTCCTCCCCGTCCACCTCCCCAACCTCCACGCGAACTCCATCGGGCAGAATACAGTTGCAGAGCAGGGCAGTGCGAGCAAGGCGGTTGATCCAGGGGGGCGGGGCCTGGTCTACCAGCAAGCGGCAGAGGTCCGAGGTGAAATGGTTGCAGTTGCGTGAGATGATTTGATAGCTGATTCCCGTGTAGCTGCACGCTAGCTGCTGCACTATTGAGCGCACCTGGGCATGGGGCATGGGGCATGGGCATATAATGGGCTTAAGTTAGCAGTTGCGTGAGATGATCTGGTAGCTGATTCCCGTGTAGCTGCACGCTAGCTGCTGCACTATGGAACGGACCTGCGATTGGGGCATGGGCATGGGAACGCATGGGCATGGGTGGGCATGGGTTTGAGGAGGGATTTAGGGACATAACAATAAGGTTGGGGTTGCAGTTGCGCGAGATGATCTGGTAGCTGATTCCCGTGTAGCTGCACGCCAGCTGCTGCACTATTGAACGGACCTGGGCATGGTGAGGATGGCGATAGGGACGGGGTTGGATATATGAATGTTGCAGGGGTTGCAGCTATGTGAAATGATCTGGTAGCTAATTTCCGTGTAGCTGCATGCTAGCTGCTGCACTATGAACGGACCTAGGACGGTGTCACGGTGGTAATGGGGATGGTGGTGGTGATGGTGGGAATGGGGAGGGGATGTGGATGGGGCATCAGGGTGGGGAAATGGGGATGGACGTAAGAGTGGGGATGGGGTTGCGGTTGGGCGTGATAAAGCGCGTGTTTTTTTAGAATTCTCAAAAAACAGGGGTTGCGGTTGGGCGTGATAATCTGGTAGCTCACAGCTATGAGTGGCGCCCACACAGGAGCAGCAACACCATTGCAGCATGAGTGGCGGTTGTGAAACCTTTGCACAATGACAAAGCGCAGGAGTCACACCTGGTTCAAAGAAGTGTTTTGAGATGTCTCAGTCACGGGTGTGAGCTACGCTACTGAATCATCTCAGCATGACTCCCGCAGTGTATGTTAGAGGGGACATTAGATACAAGCCATGCGCCATGCACCATCCATTAGCACCAAGCACCAGGCACCACCCACTACCCACCACCCACCTTCACGGAATTCACCTGCAGAGGCGAGAGCGTGGTGGTGCCGACAGGAATGGCGGTGCGGAAGAGGAACCCCGGGGCGGTGCGGGGAACCAGCTCAAACACACCGCTGCATGGCTGGTCGTGCGCTCCAAACGCGTACTCCACACCGTGCACTGGAGGAGAGGAGAGTGGGGGGAGCAAGGAGTGGAGGTACAGTGAGGCGATTTCTTTAGGCGCCTCACAAATGGAGGTGCACTTCAAACGCGTACTCCACACCGTGCACTGGGGGAGAGGAGAATGGGGGCAGCCGGGCCGGGGCAGGGGACATGAGGGTGACGTGAGACGAGCTGACTGTTGGGCCGCCTCAAAAGACACGCCGCTGCATGGCTGGTCGTGTGCTCTAAACGCATACTCCACACCGTGCACTGCAGGGAGAGGAGAGTGGGGCCAGCAGGAGTGGAGGTACAGTGAGGCGATTTTTGAGGCGTCCCACGCCTGGTCGTGCGCGCTAAACGCATACTCCACCCCGTGTACTGGGATAGTAGGGAACAGTGACGGCAGGGGGGGGGGGGAGGTCAAGTGAGAGGATTTTATAGGCGCCTCAACAAGGGTCGTGTGCGCACAGTCCACGCGTGCACCGGGTGGGCGGAATAGTGATGGCAGGTGGCGCGGGAATGAAGGAGGATGATTAGCCTCCACGTGAGGAAAGCGATGGCAGGTGGCGGCGTGGGGGTAAAGGGGGAAGATCTGCTTTGAGACGTCTCAAAACTTCACTATTTATACACGTGACTCCACATGTGCACCGGGTGGGCGAGATAGTGATGGCAGGTGGCGCGGGCCGGGGGTAAAGGAGGATGATTTGCCCCCACGTGAGGAAAGCGATGGCAGGTGGCGGCTTGAGGGTAAAGGGGGAAGATCAAACCCCACGTGTGCGCTGGCGTGGGGGAAAGAATCTATTGTCCTGGGCGACGCGACGCGACGCACCTTCGAGTCCCGAGTGGAAGACCCCCAGGCCGAGCCAGTAAAGAAAGTCGTTATATCGAGTCAGATCGTAGACGTTAACGTAAACGGGAGTTCCTAGCAGGCGCTGCGACTCCTCCGCCTTGTCGTCGCGCCCGCCTCGCCCCATCGCCTCGCTCACGCGCGCGCGCGCGCGTTGCGAATCACATGTGCCTCTATCGAGGGGTGACTCTCTTTCGCAGTGACCGTTCCGTCCTCGAGATGGTATCGCGAGCCCTTCGATCAAAAGGCTTGTCAATTAACTGACTCTTTAGCTCCGGCACGCGAGCAAGTCAATTGTTAGGACCGGGAATTGATGAATTCACCAAGTTCGGAAACGTCTACGTCCGGAATCTCAAGCAGTCTCGAAACTCGAGTATAAATGCACCATAAGAACTACGGAGAGCGCTCGCGGCTCGCGTCGCGAGGGAGGATGGGGAAATCACTCACGCGCGACTAGTGGTGGTGCGCTGCGGTGCGGTGCTCAGGGAATGCCGGTGGGGAATTAGTTTGCCTTGCTGTTCCGTCATACCTAAAGGCGCTGCGATTCTGACAGGCCACTTGTCAACTGGTGCTGAATGTGGTGGTTGGACGGTGACGGTCCGTTAGAGAGTCAGTTTCAGAGTGTGTACATAAATTCTAGCGGGTACACCTAGGCAGGATGTAGTCACAACGATGCTAAATTCCATTCGGCAACATTAGGTGATCAATCATCGTTGCCAGAAAAAGATGTAATTGTCGGTACAGCCTAAAGAATAATATTCCCAAATACAATATCAGATTCCATCTTGATAATCGGCTGTAATCACTTGTAAGTGTTCAGAAGCTGGCATGCTTGTAGTCACGTTCAAAAGTCAGTATATTCTTATCGAATCCGTTTGAAACACTGTCGTAGACGAAAAAGCGTAAAGTTATATCGGGAAAAAAGCACGGTCAAAATGTCGAGCCAATGGTCAAGAAGTCGACCCACAGACATTCGCCACTTGCAATGCGCTGGACCGGGAATCTGTCAGTCCGAATTCAGGCCGTACATAGGATGGGGCTCTGGCACAAAAGTTTTAGGAACGGGCACTCCGTGGGCGCTTCGAGTCGAGATCGCCAAAGTGCAATTTTTCGCACGTGTCATCCTCGCAGACTTTTCGCATTTCTGTGGTGGCACGAATATTTCATCTCGCGTGTGTTAGACGAGACAGCTAGTTGCCCTTTGCGAAACCTTCTGCGAACTTGCTGTTCACGATGTTACTGCACGCGACGGGCTCCATCTCCTAGAAGTTTGGGGGATCACACAATTTCTCTTCACGACATCATCTTCCCGCCCATATTTGTCAGTGCGGGAGGAGGAACAATCAATAGTCAGTTGTAGTACAGTACGGCCAGAATCATCGCCCGAACATAGTAGCGGATGCGTGGAGGGAATGACGGAGCGCCCTGGTTTCGGGTTTCCGATTCCTTTGGGCAGTGGTTTTGACAGCGCCTCGCTTCGCGCTCGCGTCCGATACCTTCGGTCAGTAAATTACGCTATTTTCCCATTTGGAGTCCAGAAACTACAACTTTGTTTTATTTAATGGGACAAAAAATATAAACCCCTCACGGGGGGGACGCCGTCAGGGAGGCATCAGCCCTCCGAAAGGGGTTTATTTTTTTTCACTGGCCACTAGACTAATACCAGGTAAACTTAATAATTTTTCTGGTCACCGGAAACTGGAAATGTCGAAATCAGCTGCCCCAAGGAATCGGACGCGAGCGGAAAAGCGAGGCGGTGTCAAAGCCACTGCCCAAAGGAATCGGAAATCCGAAACCGGGGCCGTTCGTCATTTCCTCGGATGCGTGTCATGACTCATGAGCGGATGGGCCTGAAGTGCATTTCCTAAAGCTCTAGTAACCATGACGGCGAATGTCATGAAATGCAGCGACGTCTATAATCCGGCGTCGGGAGATGACACGAGCAACGTCAGCGACGCTCGGCTTACGTCTCGCGTGCAAAAAACTACCAACGAGCCGTTATCGCCGCTTTCGGAGTCGGCGACTGAAAAGCCATCACCTCGCGGCCCGCCATTTCGCGTGCTCCGGCAAGCACTGCTTGTGCTTCTGTTCGTCGTCGCTGCGTGCTTAATATTCCAAGGAGTGACCACCTTCCGTATTACGACATTCCGAGTCGCCAGTTTTGGCAATTCTCCAGACCATGCCGTTCGGAGGCTTTCGGACCATGACAATAACGAGGATAAGAAACCGCTATTTAATAGCCTGTTGGAATATGAGATCTTAGTGCGCAGAGAGACCGTCAGTAACGCCAGTACTAATAAAGAGTCCCTTAGCACGACCAGCTCGCCCGTTGCTACAGTAGTTTCTCGATCACGCCAGGCATCTCCAAAAGCAAGCTCGTTACAGTCCCGCGCTGCACAAATTACACCCTCGCAGCAAGCAACGGAACGGATCAGCAACAGACACTTGGCGGAGCGGTTGTACATGGTGAGCGGAGGCGGCGACTATTGCGTGGGCGAGTCGCACTGGACGTGGAGCTTCCTGTGCGCCGCGGCGGAGGCGAAGGCTCTTAATAGAACCCTGGTGGTGCCGGATCTTAGATGCATCAGCCCGGCGCATTCGTTCAGGGGAAAAAAAGAGGAGAAGCCACTGGGACTATACTACAACATGGAACACATGATGAGGTGCGTGGAGTTCTTTTCGGGAGTTTGAAATCTATTTCCAAAAAAAAAAAAAGGTATGGGACTATACTACACGGAACACGCGACGCGGTGAGTAGAGAGTTTTTCAGATTGCCAGAGTGTGTTTTTTAGCATTTTCACACCCCCTCAAGCCTCTCCTTCCCTAATCATCGTTGCCCTCGTATCTCCCTCTTCCTTCCGCGCCGCCCAGCCGATAGCCAATGGCCTACGCAACTGCATTCCGGCAACGGTTTGAGACGCCTCAGATCTCTACGCGCCACAAAAACACATTTCCCCTCCTCCCGCTCCCCCCAGCCGACAGCCAATGATATACGCAAGCACATTTCGGCAGCGCTTTGGATCCCTAGACCCGGAGAATCTGCAGCAGCAGGGCAGGATGCGAGTAGCAGAGTATAAACCCTTTGCGGCGACTGCGTGGGTGAGGCAGAAGACAAGGGACGTTCAACTTGTTGTGCGGAGACTCAAAGAGGATCAGTTTGCGTATCAGATCTGCAAAGTGCCTGAGAATAAGGTGAGGGGTGTGTGAGGGGGAAGGAGGAGGGGGGGGTGGAGTGGGGAGGAGAGGAACCGGGGAAAGCGAGACGAGCGGGAAGTGAGGGGGGAGGGCGGGGGAAATGGGGGAGGGGGGGTGATGGAAGTTACTTGCATACCCGCTATCAACCCCATCATTTTTCCCGTTCCCATTTGTCCCCTCGCCTTTCTTCTCCCTCCCATGCCAGCAACCCACTGTTATCATCCCAGCCCTTGGTTTCGTTCTTTTTTGTTTTTCCCCTTTCTTCTCGCCTTTCTTTCTTTTTCATGTGTGCGCTGCCCTGCCCAGCTCATCCCCTTCCAACCCACCCCAACCCATCCACTCCACACGCCTCAGAAGCTGTTAAAGCGGGACTTAGAGCTGCTGTGGCGGCCGCAACCGCTGTCGAAGCTATCCAACCGCATATCAGCGTCAATGGGTTGGGACTACGATGCAGTGCATGTGCGGCGCGGGGACAAGGTCACGCCGTCCAGCCGCAAATACTGGCCCAATCTCGACCGCGACACACGGCCGAAGGCGTAAGCAGGGGGGGGGAGGTTGGGGGGGGGGGGGGGGGGGGGCGGACTTGTGGCGAGTTTGCACAATGCCGAGAAAGTATAGGATATTAGGGTGCTTCTTGCATATGTGCATTGAGTCTGTACCTGGGATGCTATGCCTTACGTAGTGGTCTGAACACTTGCGCTCTTTCTCCCCCTGAATGCACGCATGCTTTTTGTTTGTGAAATTCACCCGGTCATGCAAACTCTTTCTCTCTTCCCCTTCCTCTCCCCTTCCCCGTCTCGAACACGCAACCTCCTCCTGCCCAGCCTCTTAGAGACTCTCCCGCGCTTCATAAAGCCTGGGCGGCACGTGTACATAGCGTCGAACGAGCGCACGCCGGGCTTCTTCAGCCCGCTCGCCTCGCTCTACAAGATCCACGTGCTCTCCGACTACCGCCACCTCTGGGGGCGGGGGAGCAAGTTCCACAGGGACCTTAAAGCCCTCCTCCGGACCCTGAACCTGACTACAGTGAAGCCGGAGTTGGATGCTTATATGGAGGTAAGAGGGGAGGGTTTTATCACACTGGTTAACTTGAGCTGCCAGGCACAATTTACTGTCAGCATGCGTGACAAATGTTTTGTTATTTTTCTCTCACTCTCTCTCTCTCCCTCTCCCCTACTTTACCTTTGTTGTTGTGCACGGGTGCCTTGTGCAGTGGACTGTGGAGTTATCTGTGCTGGGTAATGCTAAGAAGAGAGTGGAAACGTTCAATGACCTCACCAGCGATAGCAAGAATGCAATGATACGGAATAACAAGTCTCAAGCCAGTTAAGGCCCGGGAGAATGCCGTCACAGGAGATACAAGTGGGGCCTAGATTGCTTCTGTGTGTCTCTGGCCTTTGTGCTGTGTTATAGGCGTCTCAACGGCATGGTTTTCAAGCACTGATCTCAATTTGGGACCTACTGTTAACACTAATGTGATGTTTTGGTAAAATTGTCTGGTAGCACAGTAGTATGAGCACTGGCTCAGACGTACTGCCGGCTTTTGAGCAGAGACCGTCTAAGTACGCACGTTTCCTTGGACCTGTAGAATACATTGTGTAATTATGTCCCTATTGAGGGCAATATTACTAATTTATATGACAATATGGTAAACAAATCATTGTCTGAGGGATCACCTAGGTTCAAATCAAAGTTGTGAAGTTAAGAACCCCACCACCCTTCCCCCCTCTCTCTCCCCTCTCTCCCCCACCCCCCACCCTGCAAACCCCACCACCCTCCCCCCCCCTCCCCCCCACCCCCCGGCCCACTTCCCCAAAGTTTGGGGGGGTGAGGGCGTTAAAGTGAAATTTTGGGATCCATTATGCGGGCGGAGGTGGTATATCAGCATAGCATCCCCACCGAGCATAACCTATCTTTCTATTCCGCCTTTCGTGTCAGTAGTGAGGTCAGGAAACGTCTCCACCCTTTTCTTCCCCTGCTTCATCAGGAGCTCATCCACAATCCACTGCGACATGCAGTCCGGGAAAGACAAGGAGAAGCAAGAAGTATGTACACACACACACACACACACACACACACACACACACACACACACACGCGCGCGCGCGCGCGCGCGCGCGTGCGTGCGCACCCTCCGCATTGACCCTCCCCACTCCCACACAACCCCACTCCACCACCTCCAACCCATGCCCACCGCCCACCTGCATCTGAGCGTCAAAAACAGGTCCTTCCTCTCGCAATCTCAACCCGCGTCTTTCAATCAGCGTGCAGCACTCGTTGTACCAGTCACTGCCCGGCGCCCAGAGGTGGCGGTAGTCGGAGAGCACGTGGATCTTGTAGAGCGAGGCGAGCGGGCTGAAGAAGCCCGGCGTGCGCTCGTTCGACGCTATGTACACGTGGCGGCCCGGCTTTATCAACTTGGGCAGCTTTTTCAACAAGCTGGTTAGCGGGAGGAGGGAGGAAGGAGGGAGGGAGGGGGGAGGGAGGGAGGACGGGAGGGGTAAAGGTAGGGGGGGAGGGAGGGAGGGAGGGAGGGAGGGAGGGGGGGAGGGAAATGTTTATACACACAACACAATTCGCTGGACTGATATTCAAATTACAGTGCAGCATCAAGCAAAGACCTTCCATATGCACCACCATAATCCCACCCTTTCTCATTTTCAAACTCGAAACACTCCCTTCTCTCCCCTCTCCGACCCCTCCCCCATCCCCTCTCTCTCCACTCACCTCGTCCTTCCCCCCCCCCCCTCCCCTCCCCCAATGCCCCACGCACGCATCAGGGCGGGTATCCCGGTCGAGGTGCGGCCACAAGCGGGGGTTGAGCTTGTCGCCTCGCCGCACATGCACGACGTCATAGTCCCACCCCATGCTCTTCCGAATCGCCTCTGCCAGCGGCCACAGGTACATGGGACGCTTCACCAGGCTGTAATCGCGCTTCAGACGCCTCTGGGTGGGTGGGATGCGGGGAATTAATGGGGGATTCATGGGGGTAGAGTAAGAGGCATGGGATGGGACCGGGAATTGCCTCTGCCAGCGGCCACAGGTACATGGGACGCTTGACCAGGCTGTAATCGCGCTTCAGACGCTTCTGGAAGGGGAGGGGGGGTGGGAGTTAGATGGGCCGGGGAAAATGGGGGAAAAGGGGGGTTAAGGAGGGTCGGGTAGAGTGGGCGGAGGAGGAGGGTAGGGGCTGGGGAGAGTCTGATTGGCCTGCACCACCCGCCACAGGCACATGGGGTACAGCCGAATGGACTGTGCTAGCCGCCATGGGAAGGGAAGGGGATTAAGGAGAAGGGGGGGAGTTATAGGGGAGATGCAATGGGGCCAGAGAAGGCGAGTGGAGCATGGTGCATGGTGCACGGGAGAGGGGGACTCACGGACATTAAGATTCTGTGCAGAAGAGTGTGGGGGCTGAAAAACCAGGCACCACAAACGGATTTACATTCAGATGCCTTATAAGGAGCACCAGCCACCACAGATGAGCAGAACTAACCATGCCTTGCAAAGGTATCCGCTTCATCCCCTCCAATCCATCCCATCCCCTCCAACCCATCCCATCCCCTCCAACCCATCCCATCCCCTCCAACCCATCCCATCTCCTCCAAACCACCCATCCAATCCCACCCACCCCATCCCGCCCACCCACCTCTTTCCTGCGTTCACTACACATCTCAAAGTCAAACCGCGCTTTGCGCACGATCAGAGTGGCACTTTCTATGCGCATTCGAAGTTGTCCCCTCCCACGCTCCTCTTTCCTGCGTTCACTACACATTTCAAAGTCAAACTGCGCTTTGCGCACGATCAGAGTGGCACTTTCTATGCGCATTCGAAGTTGTCCCCTCCCACGCACCTCTTTCCTGCGTTCACTACACATCTCAAAGTCAAACTGCGCTTTGCGTACGATCAGAGTGGCACTTTCGATGCGCCTTCAAAGTCGTTCCCTCCCACGCACCTCTTTCCTGCGTTCACTACACATCTCGTACGCAAACCGCGCGTTGCGCACGATGAGAGTGGCACTGCGCACATCCTCGCTCTCCAGCCTGCTCGTCGGCTCCTCCGCTTCGAACTCCCGCACGCTCATCTTGTGCCGCTCCCTCAGAATCGTCACGTTCAGCGGCCCTACGCTGATTTCGAACTGAAGGTCAAGCATTATGGGCTGGATGCTGTGTGGGGGGTGAGGGGAGGGAAGGGATGACTCTTGTCGCGTCTCCACAGTCTGATTTTTTGCCTCCTCTATTTCCTGTATCTCCTCAATCTCCTCCATATCCTCCACTCCTTCGTACCTTCCTTTGAGCTGACGACTCAAACATCATGGATCATGGCTAAAAACGACGAGTAAAATAACAATAAAAAAAAAGCATGCGTTATGGTATAAGGTTGAAAGGCCGAATGGGGAAGGAACATCAAAGTCAAGTGGGAAAGCAGCGTAAAAGGCGAAGCAAGACAGGAACTTGAAGGGCCAAGCGAGAGAGGAACGTGAGAGGAGCCTTGTCTGGGTGCATGAAGCGGATCTTCATCCAATTCATGAATACAATCCAGAAAGTCCTTTGCGTTACACATCAGCGTTAGAATCAGCTCGTGTAGACATTCGAGTCGACAAAATCCCAGAAGCGAATGGGACACGGATGAAACGCTGTTGCTTGGGCCCCGATTTGGAATCCCAAGGCTTAGATTCATCTGTCAGCCCTCCGATTGTCGCATAGATTCAGGCCACCTAGCAAGAGATGGACCACCCCTTATCAGATACTATCAGTCAGCTACCAGTTACCAGTTACAAGTTACATGTCACTGGTTATCAAAAGGACAAGGGCTCCTACCTCGGCCAGTGGTCCATATCATAATACAGCGCCATCGGTTTCTCCTCCGTCAGATGGGACAAAGTATGCTTTGCGTCCAGGCACCTAGCCATGGGAATGACGAGCGTGCGATTGAGAGCCTTCGCCTCCGCCGCGGCGCACAGGAAGCTCCACGTCCAGTGCGACTCGCCCGCTCAGTAGTCTCCCTCGCCAGTCACCGTGTAGAACCACTGCGAACCCTTGATTCTTCTACGTGCACCGTTTTCACCGCGTTGATCATTCGCATTGCTTGCATTGCCCCCATCACCACCGCGATCGGCACTGGAATACGGAATATCTGAGTTCTCCATCAGCATCGAAATCGTTATTGGCATTATCGGCAACATTGCCACCAGATTCCCCATGCGGCTGTGCTGCTGCGGGTACAGCGGTTTCTGCGCGGATGGTGGCGGATGTGGCGGAGGGCTCGCCAGAGCTTGCCTCGTCTGCTGATCTCGATGCTGTGAGGGTTATCATGGAAATCGGCTGTTGCTGCTGCTGCTGCTGCTGCTGCTGTTGCTGCTGCTGCTGCTGATGCTGCTGCTGCTGCTGTGGCTGAGGCTGCAGCTGGTGCGGCTGTTGGCCTGACACCTGCTGCTGCACCCGTGGCAGCCTGAGCCCAAGCGGCTCTTCTCTTAGTTGACGCTGCCTCCGCCGCCGCCGCGGCTGCTGCTGCTGCCACTCATCCTGCCGCTTTTGCTGCTCTGGATCGTCTCCGCCGGCGCGGCTCGCACGGGACGCGAAGGAGCCTCGCGCCACGTCGATTGCCGGGATTGGCGCCGTCCCTGCCGCTCCAATCGCATCTAACGTGTTTTCTGCTACTTCGGCGTTGAGATACTGCGAGGAACGGTTGGACAAGAGAGATTGTCCGATAACGATTGCCGGAACGAGCAGCACCAGCAGGCGCCACGTGGCGGACTTCCAGACCCATTGCGACGCGCATCCCTTGGAAGAACTTAAAGACAAGCCTGAGGATGAACCTAGAGACGAACCTGGAATTGCACCGGTATCCGTGACCACTAAACGGTTGGACAGGCGAAGGTAATGTTTCGAAAGGTCGGCTCCAACAGGCCTCGAGGCAACTGACAGCGTCTGCATGAGATTATGACGGGTTCCTTGCTCATAATGTTGACCGTCAGGGCGTGTTAAATCGCAAACTCCAAAAATTCGGCCACAATCCGTCGGGCCGTTTTTGCGAAGGTAACCAGTTCGCGACAATCGTAATTCTAGTGGCGACATTCGCAAATTTCGTAAAAAAATAACGAATTTGATGGCCGTTTAAAGCCCGAGTTCCACATGGCATTTTTCAAATTCAAGATTCTTGAATATGAACTCGCCAAAAACCAGGTTACCACCCAAAGTGCAGCTTTCCTTCACAACTCTGATGCATGATTGGCCAGCGACAAAAAAAAGTATTCCGCGTGAAGTGTCAACGGGAGTTGGTCCACTGTTCACCCTCAGAAAAATTGAAAACCAAGTTGTACTTACGTGCAGCCATATTGAGTCTAGCACACGTAGTGCGCTCCGCTTTTCTAGACCACAAGAGCGCGTAATATCGCTTTCAGACAATGGCGGCGTGATGTCTCAACGAATGAAGTTCTCGCTACTCTGTTCTGCAGTGTTTAAAACCCTAAATCTGAAAACCACTTTGCCATGCTGACCTCGGGCTTTAAAAGGTCGACACGAAAACGACGCTGAGTCGACTCCAAAGCGGCCAAGTAGTCGACACAGTGTGCGACAAACGACTGCGACGTCGCATGGATTCGTCCAGCAACCAAATTTGTGATCGCGTCAAATATGAAGAATCGCCGTCAAAAGTGCGACCCCGTCGCACATACTAAACTACTGTAGTAACTGCAAATTTAACAACTTTTCCGAACCAGCCTGCAATTCGGCCACCAAAGTTGTTAAATTGCCAAAACTGTTAATTTTGGCTGTTCAAGAGTCGACTCTGATTCGGCCACCTCGTCGTTGTTCGCGAAAAATATGACGACCATTTGGTCGTAAAAAATTCGGCCACACCCCATTTTCGGAATTGTGTGGCGATTTAACACGCCCTTACGGCGAAACATCCCAAATTTGTTGTCGATGGGGTTGGCGAACCAAACGACGCAGTGGGTACTTCGGACCTTTCTTCGTTGTGGGTGTACTGTCTGTGGGGTGAAAGTGCATAGTATTCGGGTGACCCCGTACGAACCATGCTTGCCGAACCTACGAAATGTAGACTCGGGAGAATGTACAGTTTTGGTAATTGTTACTCTGTTCGGACTCTGCTGTAGAACGAACTCAGCGCGGTCGAGCCTACATTGTCGTTGGGGTTCCAGACCTACATTCATCCCACCAATAAGAGACTTCCATTGAACTTTGTCAGAAGGCTGCTGGATACAGTCACTTACCGAATCAGATAACGTTTTCTGAGGTTCGGAATAGCACAAACGATCAGAATTAGGTGCCGAAACGTATCACACGAACTAGATTGGCGACGAAAGGCGTTTTTAGCCTACAAAAAATCGATGACCGTCGATTATGCTGATTGGACTGTTACAGATTGCACATGTCATAATTTCTCGAATCACAGCTGTTCGTGCAGGTTGGAAATCCAACCGTCGATGAGACAAAACCTGGACAGTGTAGATCAAAAGAGATTGGGGTTGGAAACAGGGGCGTAGATGTTTTATAGCAGTGGATGGTTGAGATTTCAGATGCCATATCTGAAAAATGCTCGACTGGTTGGAAATACAACCGTCGATTGAGAATTCAGATCAAGAGCTAGGATCAAGAGATGAAATAGATGACAAGGCAAGAGACGTTCTGATTGGTTCAATTTGATGAGCACACACACTCACCCACCAAACTTCGTTGAGTTCCATGCCCAAATAGACTTCCCGTCTTTCAATCATCATTTCTCCACCTTCAAGTGCTATCCTTAGCTTCTGCGCAGTTCTTCCTCACAGCCGTCTTCCGTAGTCTACATCTTAAGTCCACGTGCTAGGTTCTTCCGCACACTCGCTCGTCACGCGCTGTACTTATTTCACGGCCTCGTGTTTTATCTCTATATTAACCTGCGTGATTGTTGTTTCTCTTTTGCAGGTGCCGTGAATATAGGAATTGCAGTTTCTACACTAAGGTGGTTCGTGGAATGCGGTTTTTGATCCCGTCTAGTTTCCTAACACCAAGGCGACTGTTCTGACATCTAATTTTGCAGGCGATTAGACAGCATAAGCGAGCACATCACAAGACTCGTTTCACAAGACTCGTTTTTTTTTTTTCTTCTTTCCTTTCTTTCTTTGCAAGGTTGGTGTTTCAACGGTGCTCTTGGATTATTGCAACGACAATTTTTGTTTCCCTGATTGTTTCTGTGCTGGCGACAGCGGCTCTATAGTCTTACTATAAGGTGCCACGATTCAAAATGTGGTCCTCTCAAGTGACACTCGACGGGGATCTGTGCAATATCTTCGTACGGTGTTACGACGACTAGCCTTACTCTTGATGCAGAGCAAGCCACCCTGCTTGTGATTTCTGTGATGAATTGTTTATTTTTAATGGAAAGAAATCAATGTGTAAATTCCTAGATCAAATTTGTAACACAAATTATGTGCAATTTGTTAGTATGAGCTTAATTCCTTGTTTGGGCGGATGTACATAGTGTATACTTTGCTCCTAGTATAACCTAGTTGTGTGTCGGGGTTGGTAGTATATGCCTGGTGTGGCCTTTGTAGGCACATGCGCTGAGATAGTGTGTGTCACAAGTACACACTCCGTTTGCACTGTACACTTGGAACACAAGTGTTTTGTTAGTAAGAGAACCTGTCGACACAATGTGTTTCGGGGGTGAGTCGATACAATGCAAGTTGTTACTCCGTTCAAGGTACTTTCGAAGTCCAGTCAGAGGGCATTTTTGGGATGAATGAAGCTCGAGATGCACCGACATTGCCCGAACCCTGAGCCACGTCGGAATCAGGGAAGCGACAGATTCTATACCAGGGGCCCCAAGTCATTGCTGTGTTTATAACTCATCAGAATAACCTTCTTCTTCCTTCACCAATCCCAGCCGTGATCGCAGAAGTCGCAGGCTTAACTTTGGCTTTTTAATAAATAGCAAGAAATACGTTTTATCGAACAAAAAAAAATACTTCGACAGGCTCGCATCGGGAATGTAGAGGCTGGTCAGTAAGTCTTATCGTAGGGATGAAATGGGTCGACAAACACAACAGAAATTCCTGGGTAGAGCACACAAAGCTCGAATCAGAAGCACAATTCTGCTGGTCATTCAAACAGAAAGTCCTGGCAGGGTAAAACGGACAACAGAGCATACCAAAGCACTTATGAGCTTTTGTCAGCACCATACTATCCAAGGACCCGGCTGACTTATAGCTGAACACAAGCTTTTGGAAACTGCTACAGAGATCTGCTAACTACGATGAGGATAGTGCTTGTTTGACATTCAAAGGACGGCAGATTTTTTTGAAAAAGGGATGATGCTGCTGGAGGCCTACTTTGTCAGAACCCCAAAAGCCCTGGCAAAAAGAGCGGTACACATGATGCCCGGTTGAGCCCCCCAACTTTGGCCTACCCCAAATGCGTATAAGTGATTCTGCATTTCGCGGTGGTTTCGTCAATTCGCGTCGGGCAAAAAGGGCTTATATAAAAATTTTGTAACTCACCGTTGACTGTTTGACTGCAGTCTCATCAGTCAGACTTCCGTTTCTGTGGCTCTTATTGGTCGACGTGCTTGTAACGTAGGTGCAACTTCGCGGCAAGAAACCCACGGGTGCAAGGTTTCTAGAACGTACAAGGCAATTTCGCGTGCACGGGTTGGGCATCGACTGTACGAACAATGGCTCTCGCGGCAAATGTCACGCGAGTCGCGCGCGCCAGCATACTACCTTGACAATGCTGACTTACGTATGGAAAAGGTTCTGATTGGTTGAATACCCACGGTTGAAGGTTGAAGATTGGCCCATCCGCTTATAAATGTTTGTATGTTCCATTATAAGCCCACCAGTGTTTTTTGTGCAAGGAAAACTCATTGTGACTGCTTTGCATACAAACCCCACCTTTTCGACTTGCTTGCACTTTTTCAACTGACATCAACGATACTAAGGTTGCCTCGCATAGCCCCTAATTTTCCTTGCCCAACCTGCACTCAACCTTTCGTACCCGATGTTCCTGCCTATATAGGTTAGCATAAACCAATGCTTCATTAGTCTTTTTCTGCACAACTCATAACATCCCGGGCATTATAGTATGAGCTGGAATCTAGTGCGTGCGACTTGGGCGAAATTAATCTACGTATACTCAGAGCCTACGGCTAATCTCTTTGTACGATATGTATTTTTACATAAAATATTCAAATATGGCATTCTATGACCATATTATAATCTGCTGGCGTGTCTCTTGTCGTTAGTGAGGTCAGGAAATGTCTCCACTCTCTTCCTTGCCTGACTCAATAATAGCTGATCCACCATCCACTGCAACCATTGGGCCAATGAAAGACAGGGAGAAGCCAAAGCACACACAATAGGGTCAGCAGGAAGAGACGTAAAGTGTTGTAACCGTGCAAGGAGTAACATACACATAAGAGGAAATGTACATATTGTAACCGGTGCAACAGGACACCACGGGGTTGAAGATGAATCACAGATGCTCTCAAAAAAGGATCATAAATCTTCAACACCAATCACCCACTCTCATGCACTCCCATTACTCCACTTCCTACCAATGCCACACACCCACCTGCATCTGAGCATCAAACACCGGGCCAGTCTCTCCGAACGTGACTCGGTGCCTCTGCATAAGCTCCCAGCACTCGTTGTACCAGTCACTGCCCGGCGCCCAGAGGTGGCGGTAGTCGGAGAGCACGTGGATCTTGTAGAGCGAGGCGAGCGGGCTGAAGAAGCCCGGCGTGCGCTCGTTCGACGCTATGTACACGTGGCGCCCCGGCTTTATGAAGCGCGGGAGCTTTTTCAGGAGGCTGTTGAGGGGAAAGGAAGAAGGGGGGAAGGAAGGAGTGGGGAAGTGTGTCGGAGTTAACCAAAGACTGACCGATTTACACCCACTAATGCACCACAGCAACACCTTCAAATCTCAGCACTGTAACTCCCGCGTCAGCCTTCCCAACCCTTACGTATCACCAACTCCCCCCAATCCCCCTCTCTTCTCCCTTTTCCCTTCTCCTGTTTCCCCTCCCCTCCTCCCCATTCCCCATGTCACACACCCGCATCAGGCCAGGTATCCCCAATCGAGGTGCGGCCAGAAAGTGGCAGTTTAGCTTTGCCCCCTCGGCCTTCATGCTTGCAATCATACCCATCCCATTCCCAGCACATTCCAGTTGCGGCACTACCCTCCACTCCCCCCTCCCCCCAGGCCCCACGTACGCATCAGGGCGGGTATCCCGGTCGAGGTGTGGCCAGAAGTAGCGGTTGAGCTTGTCTCCTCGCCGCACATGCACGGCATCATATGCCCCCCCAATGCTGCGCTGAATGGCATGCGCCAACCGCCGCAGGTACCTGGGCCGCTGGATCAGGTTGTAATTGCGCACTAGACGCCTCTGGTGGGGGGAGAAGAGGGTGGCCGGCGGGGAAGGCAGGTAGAGGGGCCGGGGGAAGGGGCCAGGAGCTGAAGGGCCAGTTGTAGGGCCAGTTGTAGGGCCAGTTGTAGGGCCAGTTGTAGGGCCAGTTGTAGGGCCAGTTGTAGGGCCTGTGCTAACAGCTGAACGTACCTGGGACGCTGGATCACGTTGGATTTGCGCACTAGACACTTCCAAGGGAAGAAGGGTTCGAGGGTCATTATGGGTTGAGGCGTCATAATTTACCCATGGAGGGAGAACAGACAAGAAGATCCCGAGGAGCAGAGTGGGGAACTGGAAAACCAAACGCTACAGGGGAGTCTACTTTTGAGGCGCCTCAAAAGGATAGATAACCAGACACCACGCACCATACTCACCTCACCACGCACCATACTCACCTCACAACGCACCACACAAACCCCACATTCCGCACAACCAGCGTGGCACTTTCGATGCGCCTTCAAAGTCGTTCCCTCCCACGCACCTCTTTCCTGCGTTCACTACACATCTCGTACGCAAACCGCGCGTTGCGCACGATGAGAGTGGCACTGCGCACATCCTCGCTCTCCAGCCTGCTCGTCGGCTCCTCCGCTTCGAACTCCCGCACGCTCATCTTGTGCCGCTCCCTCAGAATCGTCACGTTCAGCGGCCCGAACCTGAGCTCGAATTCGAGACTCAGCATTATGGGCTGGATGCTGCGTGTGAGTTGAGAGGGTTGAGAGGGGGTAAGAGGGGGAAGAGGCGGGAGGGTTGGAGGGAGCGAAGTAGGAGGGGAGGGAGGGAAAGTGGAATAATTTCGAGCCGTCAGCTATTCAGATTACAACAGTTACCGGTTACCATTCCCTGGTTACCAAAGGGACAAAGAATCATACCGCGGCCAGTGGTCCATCGCATAGTACAGCGCCATCGGTTTCTCCTCCGTCAGATGGGACAAAGTATGCTTTGCGTCCAGGCACCTAGCCATGGGAATGACGAGCGTGCGGTTGAGAGCCTTCGCCTCCGCCGCGGCGCACAGGAAGCTCCACGTCCAGTGCGACTCGCCCGCGCAGTAGTCGCCCTCGCCCGTCACCGTGTAGAACCGCTGCGAACCGTAGCTTCCGCCGCCTGCACCGCTCGCACTGCTTTCACCGTTTCCTTCAATCGCACGGCGTGCGTGGCGCGTATCACCACCGCCATCCGCGGCGCTGGGTTTGCCATGCGCGTTCTGATCGGCGTTGGCATGGTTGGCAGCATCACCACCGGATTCGGCATGCTGCCATGCTGCGCGTGCAGCAGTTTCTGCGCGAATGGCGGCGGGTGTGGCGGAGGGCTCGACAGTGCTTGCCTCGTCTGCTGAAGTCGATGAGGTTGTGAGCGCTGTCAAGTAGGTCGACTGCTGCTGCTGCTGCTGCTGCTGCTGCTGCTGCTGCTGCTGCTGCTGTGGCTGCCATTCATCTTCCTGCGCTGAACCGCTACCAGTCACGTCTTGGAGAAAGCCACCAAAATCGCCACCGTCGCCACCGCCGCCACCGCCGCCACTGGCGCGGCCCAAGTCATCGTCTTCCTCACTCGTACTGCTCGCACGCGACGCGAAGGGCCCCGGCGCCGCGACGGTCGCCGCCATTGGCGCCGTGATCGCATTTACCGCACCTTCGGCGTCGGCATACTGCGAGGAAACTTCCCGGGCGCGGTTGGGGAAGAGAGATTGTACGATAAAGATCGCGGGAACGAGCAGCAGCAGCACGCGCCACGTGGCGGATTTCCAAGCCCGTTGCGACGCGATTCCTTTGGATGAACTTAGAGAACCTAATACAAACAAACCCGAAGATGAATTTAAGGACGAACCTAATAGAAATGCACCAGAATCGGTGACCACTAGACGACTGGACAGGCGAAGGTCTTGTTTCAGAAGGCCGCCTTTAGATCTCGAAGCCCGTTGGACCGCCTCCATCCGAATATGACGGTTTCGTGGCTCCTAAAAGTACGGGATTTGACCGTGACGGCGAAATTAATTAGGCCCAATACACGAGATTATGGAGTGTAGTCAGATGGTGCATGGTTCCCGCTCGTATTTATAATCTCTGAAGATGCACCGAGATTGCCGAGGCCTTGAGCGACACGAGTTATTGACACGCATAGAACTCATCAGGTTGATGTTTCTCTGGAAAATCCAAGCCCCTTACCGATGTGACCGTAGTGCGCAAACGATCGGAGAAAGTGGTATGTGACCGTATTGACTTCGGCCCCTACTTACCACCGTACGAAGCAACTCTTTTTGTACGGCTACTACCGTTAGCGGAATCTTGAGTTTTGCTTCTGGGAACCACACAGTGATGCACAAATCCTAGTCACTCTGCCTTAGTCAAATCCGAGTCGTAGTTGACTAATGCTTAGTTAGATAATGGTACACAAGTGCCCTGCTTGCTACAATGTACGGTACTATTCTTTTCGCTTGGCGGTATAGGGATGGCCGAAGCGCCTGGAGAAGTGTGCTTGCTGGGCTGTCAGGAACCTCTGACAAAATGAGCCAAAACATTGCAGTGGTCGCCAAGGTCGCACTTGAATCGTTCGTGTGGAGCCACTTGAACACGATGTATCATCGTACGCGCCGCAGGAATGCCCTCTACTGAGCGGAATTGCGTGTTCAACGAGGAAGAGCTCGCCTGCAGACAGAGTCGAACGCGATGCGAACAGAGTCGTTCGTCCAATGGGCTTTCGAGTTTCGATTGATCAACAACAGTTTCTCAACTAGCAAGCGAGGCCCGGTTCGGCAGGCATTAAAAAAACGGTTTCCCCAGATGGGCTACAGTGAACCGACCACCCTGGAACCTTCTTTGATAAGCGCGTGAAAGGTTATCTAGGCTCGATATAAGCGGATCATCGCCGAACCAGACAATAATGGAATGCCAGCCGAACACCCTTTTTGGCGCTGGCATTTTCCACCAGAGGAACCTTCCTCAAACCCTATTTCTCAGGCAAACTGTCCATTTTCTCATCCGCCGCACCTTCCGCCTCGAGACCCCGCACCATGCGGGGGATCATTGATTCGGGGCAATCACACTTTGCCCTGAAAAAAACAAATCCCGTTATTTCCCACCCGTCTTCGTGCCCGCTGGTAAATCTCATATCTGCAACACACCATCACTAACAAATCGAACGTACAGAGTCTCCTGCCCGATTTTTTTCGACGTCCACCGCTGATTTTCAGGACTGCCCGAACTGCCAGAATAGTGATTCTGCTCTCTGTCAGCGCAGCTGCATACGAGCTTCTTCGAAGGGTAACTTTCGGTTGATGCCATTAATTTTGGGCAATTTAATGCCAACCGAACACTCGGGCCATTTTTCCCGAAGTTTCATTTCAGCTACAGTCTGTTTCTTGGGGCCATTTTTTGGGGGCCCGTTAAAATGGCCGATAATGGCGATAATGGCCATAATGCCTGCCGAACTGGGCCCGAAGCTATCCCCTGCATTTGCCATTCCTGTGTAATTGTTACTGGTGCAACAAAACGAGATAGCGATGATTACACTAGGTGTCAAACGAGTACGAAGTACGAGCGAATGCTTATAAGCGAAACATGCAGACGATAACGTGGTGCGTGCGAGCTTGCTAGTGCTATGCTGGCATTGAGGTTCGGGTTAGTTCCGAAGTGTAGGCCGACTCGGCCGGGTCAGCAGTGCGAGGTTTAGTGAAACAGTGCGCGCAAAATTGGCGAAGCCCCGTTAGCAGTAACGGGCGAACAACGGCTGCTGCTGTACGCGTTGTTGACGATCGCGGTAAGGAATAGCGAGATAATTCCTTACACTATCCCCCCCCCCCCCCCCTCTCCCCCCTCCCCCTCCCTACCCCTCAAGAAGCCCCCTCCGCTACGCGAGTGCGTGTATATCGCGGAAACCGCGGCTCCTCAGGTACACTTGCAGGGCAGGGTGGTTTTCAATGTTGGCCAGGGGCACCCAGCTATCTTCAGTTGTCGTGCGATCCTTCCAGAGGATGAGGGATTCGATCCTCCTAATGCCTATGGGGTGACGAATCTGATGGCTCATCATTTTTTTGGGCTCGATGATCGGCTCCGATGCAGGGCGAGTCATGGATGGCGGGCAGTGACGAGGGAGTTGTCTGGTGGTTGGGATGTAAGGTCAAAGTAGGCTGACGTGGAACGATGGGCTTATGTACTAGTCTGTCGGCAACAGTAGATGGGCAGTAACTGGGGTGACCATGTGGCTGATTTGGAATGGTCCACAGTAGCAGGGTAGGAGTTTTAGTACGTCGGGCAGTCGTAACTTCTGTGTGTCGAGCAGTATGTAATCCCCTGACTGGTACGTAACTGGGCAGCGGTGGCGGTCAGCGTTTCGTTTAGTGAAGACGTTGGCCTTTTTAATTGCTTTTGCGGCTGCGGTGCGGGCAGTTAACGGGAATGGAGTGTTGGCCCCGCCCTCGCTTGAAAACGTTGACAACTTGGTCGGATGTACGGGAGAAGCAGCCGACCGTTCACAGTGAGGGAGCTGCTCGACGGGCTTCGTCAAGCGGCAGGGTGTCACTATGGGGTTTCCGTCGACCAGGGGTGCTCGACGGGCGCAGCTGACTGGGCTGGGCGACGGGTGGGCTGTTGACCAAGAGTGCTAGTTCGACGAAGAGGTCGACGGGGCAGTCCGTCGACCTGACATGTGAGCAACGGTCGACGAGGGGAGCTCGGCGACATCAGCCAAGAGTTATGGTCCACGGAAGGGGTCCGTCGACCAGGGGGCAGCTCGACAGGAGCTGTGGTCGACCTGGGGTACTTGTTGGTTGACTAGAGGCACCTGGTGGTAGACCAGAGGCACCTGGTGGTTGACCGGGGGACCTGGTGGTCGACCGGAGCACCTGGTGGTGTCCAGGTCGACCGGGTAACCTGCTCGACGAGTTCTGCGGAGGCACGCGAACGTCGTCAAGGTCGCGATAGCAAAGACAACTTCGGGCTGGTATCCTGAAGTCGATGTGGCTCGTCAGGCGCAGACAACAGCTGACGGATGCACAACGGTGCAAGTCGGAAACAATCATCTGTGCGCACTTGCGAGCGTGCGCACCGCTAGACAACCACCCTGTTGCAGCGTTGGCATGTCGACCTGCTCTGCTGGCAGGTCGCCCTTCTGCAGTGCTAACGCGGCTCCTCTATGCAACGCTGGCAGGCGGTCGACCATACAGTACTGGCGGTCGACCAGGCTAGCTCCAGAGTTGCTAGGTGCCTGATGTAGTCATTCTGTCATTGCTTGTTCTATCATTCTGTAATTCCAACTTTGCTAGTGAAAACTCTTGCCGATTTTCTTAGACTTAGTCGCTGTTGCATTCAGATTTGCAGGCCTGTTGTCCTCTGCTGCCATTGCCACTGCTTCCCTCCTTTTCAGGTCAGATTTGACCAGCTCAAGCGCCTGGAGGGTCTCGAGCAGCTGGGTCATATCCTTGGGCGTGTTGCAGGTCAAGATTCCGATTTCTGCCGTCCACTCCTTAGGTAAGCCGCTGATGATGTATCCCATCATGTGCTTCTCTGATTCGGGCGCGCCCATTGCTGTGAGATCATCGTTGTAGCTCTTGGCTCTATTGACGTAGTCAATAATCTTCTCCGTTTGCTCCATTGCGAGCAGCAGCATCTTCTTTCTCACTGCAGTCAGATTCGTGTCGGTCCGTCCGAGGTATACGGCTTCCATGTATGCCCATGCACGTTGTGCTGAATTTATGTCATCCGCGAACTGGTCCAGCCCCACAGCGATGGAGTCCGAAACTGAGTGACGCAGTTGGAAGAAGGCTTGCAAACTCTTCTTCTTGTGTGTCCTCTTTTCTTGTGCCGTTGCCGTTGCAGGTGGACATACTCCTTCCTCCGTCTCCTCGTCCGCCTTGTAGAAGTGCCATATATCAATCTCTCTTGCCCGCCGCATGAACTTAAGACGCCACGTGCTGTAATTGTTGCCATTGAACCGTTGCGCCTCGCTCAGGCCGATCGTTGGCCTGGCCACCATTTGCCCTTGTTTTAGGGCCTCCAAGAGGGCTTGGACTTGGGGAACTTCAGCACTGACTGAAGAACCCGAGCTTGCCTCACCATCCCCGTTCGGCATGATGCAGGAACTTGTATTGGCCCTTCTGTAATACTTGAAACGCACTAGAACCAGCTCTGATACCAGCTCTTAGACTTAGTCGCTGTCAGTGTGTGACTTAGCAGGTCACGAAAAACAGCAGTAGCGGACCTCAAACTGGATCTGAAAGTTGATGAAGTAGGTTGCTTTCCAACCCAGGTTGTAAACAGAAAGTTTCACTATGAAAATCTGATTCAATCCGAAATCCGAATTTCAAAGTGCGCCTCGCGTAACGCGCCTCGTCGCGAATCCGAAATTCGTAACAGTAACCGACGTTGAATTCAAACTGAACCGTCGATGAAACCGACTTTCTTCAACTCCACCGAACGCCGCCTCCAGAAAGGTTGGGAAAATTCTGGCGGTCCAGAACGTTCTCCCTTCTCTTCCTCCTGAAACCCTCGTTTTCACCAGCTCTTCCTCACGATCTCTCACCTAACTCCTCCACCGTAAAAAACTCAATTTCCAGCCTATTCTTTCCCACTCCATAGGTAAGGCATTTTCCAGAAGTCCCTTTTGTCGTTTTTTCGCTCTTGAAGTCGGTGCAGCGGCGAAACCACTTCTAACAGATTTCTCCCGTGAATGTGCAAGCACTAAGGAACTAAGTGAAGCTACGATCACTTCTAGTAGTTTGTGCCAACCTCCGTAGTCTAGCTCACTACAGTTGTAGAGTGACTCTCCGCACGGGCAGCTTGCAGAATCTCGGCGAACTGTTATGCTCGTGGTGTGGAGTTGTCCGGACTCGGCGTCATAAGCACTGTTGGGTTTTGCCCGTAGTTCAAGTGAAACGGAAAACTGCTGCGTCGGCGCTGACGCGGCATTGTTGTAGCAAACTCGATCAGCGGCAGCTGCTACTCCCATGTTGTTGGGTCGTCGTACGTAGCACGTGTTGGTGCAACCCTACGGTTTGCACTCGGCTTGTTGCCCGTGTGCGTGTGCGTGCATGCGTGTGTGCATGGAGTGGTATGAGTGCATGAAATAAATATATATTTCATGCTTATAATGGTGTGTGAATGATGGGTCATGATGTCAAGTGTGTGTGTCAAGTCAATAGCGAGTTATCGCTAGTCGCGTGTAACGCGGTCATTTTGTGTGTCCCGCGCGGTTTCTATTTTGTCGTGCGCGGTTTCTATTTTGTCGCTTGTCGAACGTTCGGCGTGTCGCAGGTGTGTGCAGCAGACCCATCAAGAACTCAAGGATGAGTTTTGTGATGAAGAACCCGAGCCTTGGTTCAAGCTTCAAGTGATTTCGAAGCTCGCCGAAAAGGTACAGCTTAAGATTTTGAAGATTGTTACATTACAATGTGTAGTGTAACATTTCAGTTGGTGTAGGCCCTTGTGAAGGGTAGTTTCGAGACCCTTCCTGGTTGGGGACAGTGTGGCACTGTTCCCCATCACTGTACCTCGGCTCTTGGGGTTTGTAGGAGCTGGGAATCATTCCCAACTCGTAACTCTTCCTAGCTGTTCGTAATTTGTGTCTCTAAGACTATGTTGCTGCCATAGTGCCGTTCGTTCAAACCGACGCTGTGTCGTCAATTCTTAATGAAATCGTGCGATCTAAATTGCCTAGTGTAGGCGACGTTAAGACGCTCCAGATCCAAGTTGAATGAGGTCATTTGGACGTGTGAGCAGATCGCTATGAGCGTTTGAAGCCGCTGTGCAGAAATCCGATCGCACACTCTATCTTTGGTTCTAGGCCTATTGGAGCCAATTATGAATATAACAGCACGAATCAACACCTCCATCGTCTGATTCGTCCGCTCCGTTTGACCGTCGGTCTCGGGGTGGTACGACGAGCTGAACTGTAGCCTTGTTCGAGATGCTCTTAGAGGTTTTTCCAGAAGTTGCTGGTGAACTCCGTGATTGCGTTGACACGCACTGACAAAGACTCAGGCGAGCCCTAGCGAGGTAAGGCGATGTTGTTACCGTTCACTCGCACTGTGCAATCACCCGTCGTCCAGTCGATTTGCGGATTGTTTCGTCGCAGCCGATCACAGCCGAGTAACATGTCGGTTTCGTCGAGGGTTGTTGCAAACATTTCCTGGCTAAACGTGAAGTTACCTTCGCATCGAATTCGAACTCGGTCCACGCGTTCCCATATCGCGAGTGGCGTGCCGTCGACCAGTCTTTGCATCGATCTCAGGTAAACACCTATTCAGTGGCAATTTAAGTTTTCGTGCTGTGGCAGTGTTGATTAGGCTGTGGCTGGCTCCCCCGTCCACGAAGATATTAACCAAATCTGTCCCAATTTTCCCACGAAGCAGTATGGGGCTGTCTACCGCGGTACCCTCCTTATTCGGCCAGGTGTGGTAGATTCCGTAAACCGGCACAATCACTTGGTGAGTGTCGGTTGGGTAGGGCGAGCGGCGTGTCCTGTCAGTAGAGGGGTCGTTTGCTACTGACTCTCAGCGTTTCCCTGCTGCTTGGTCTGTTTCTGCTGCTCAGCTTCCCCCTTTCCCTTAGCGTTTTCCGGGCATTCGCTTTTGCGGTGTCCCGGCCGATTGCACGCAAAGCAGCGCCCTTTAAACATTGCGGCAGCGGCATTCGCGGCGACGGCATGTATCATGGCGTGCTCATTCGTCCCACGAGATCGATGTCCCCAGTTGCTGTTATTTCCGTGGGACCCCGGTCTCGGTCAGTGGAAGAAGTCGAGTTTCTCCGCCATAGCAAGAATCTCTTGAAAGTTGGTGACGCCGTGGAGCTGGATTTCCTGGGCGGTTTCGTGCTTCAGGCCGCCAATGTAGCGGTCGATGTGCTCGCCCTCGTGCATGTAGCCCACTTGCTCATACAGCGCCAGAAACCCGCTGGTGTAGTCCTGGACGTAACTGAGCTGGCGCTAAGTGCGGATCCTTTGACACGTCGCGATCAAAGCCGCAATTGGCTCAAATCATAAGCGCAGAAATGCGCACCACGCGTCCCACGTGTAATATTGGGGCACCTCCACGAAATACGACGGCGCCCAGGGTCCGGTTTGTCCTTCCCGTGTCGGTAGAGTCGCGTAGTCCGTCGGCTTCGTGACGATGACGCGCCACCAATCCATGGCGGGTCCTCGCAGCAGCGACACAGCATAACGAATCTTCGCCGCATCCTCCGAGACGTAGTTCGACGACCTGGTAGGGGCGCCGACTTGAGGGCACCGACCTTGGGAGGCCGACTTGGCGAAGTCGGTGGACAGCTTCAGTGTGGTCGACGAAGGGGTTCATCGGCCTACGAGTTAGGCGAATTATGTGAAGCTGGCTTATGCGACGCCGACTTCGTGGGAATGGCGGAGGCGACTTTGTGTTTAGCCAAGTCAGTGTGGTTGGCCGACTTCGACGGCCAGCCCACTTGGAGGTAGTCGGCTATAACGGAGCCGACTTCGGCGGAGCCGGCCAATACGTTGGTCGAAGTTGTGAAGTCAACACCGACGAAGGTGTTCCTTGACATGACGCCGACTTAGGGGCCGCCAACTTGTGGACATCGATGGCCTCCTCTGGTCGACTGTGTAACCTAGCCGGCGAAGTTTTGCGGGGGTGTGTGATTGTCGCCCAGGGGATTTTGGCAAGGCCGACCTCTGGCTGGTCTTCCCAGGTCGACGTGGCTCATCAAGCGCAATCAATGGCACGTGACCGACTTGGCAGCTGCGCTGTGCACGTGATGGTGCACGTCGCGGCGACCGCCGAGATGCACCTACGAAGTAGGTGCGAACACATGCGCACGAGGACACATGCCATTGCGACGCTGGAAAGCCGCCTTGCTGCAGATTTGGCAAGCCACCTTGGTGCAGCGTTGGCAAGCCGCCTTGATGCAGCGCTAGCATGCCGCCGACTTGCTACGCTGGCAAACTTCCACTCTGTAGTGCTGGCAGGCCGCCGACCTTGCCGTGCTGGAGGTCGACCTGCCTGCATGCTTGGCAAACTTGCATCTGATGTAGTCATTATTGCCACCTCTGTTGCACCCGTTGTTGTGAACCTTCGCTAGTGAAACTCTTGATAGTTTTCCTTGTGAATGAGCAAGTGCTAGAGAACACAGACAAAGTTGCGATCATTCACGCAACCGTGCCTTCCCCGTAGTCTAACTCCCACCGTTATGGAGTGACTCTCCGCATCTTCGCGTTTGCTCGGGAGTTCTTGGTAAGTTTTGAAAACGACCTCGGCGGGTCTAGACAAAGCCGCAATAGATACTGACATCATACGAGTTCGAGTATCGCTTCGATGGAGTTTTGGAAAATGATGCTCGTTTGTGTTACAAACTTTCGTTACAATTGCCGATCGTTGTCCGCGTTACAACGAATTCGTTAATTTTCTACAACCATCAACGACGAATTACAACATCCTGAGCCAAAAATAATTTTGGGCCCTAGGCTAGACCCCTACCAAGCCAAGGTGTTTTGTAGCAAGTTTTAATTTTGCAGACAAACAAAATGTTTCGCGCTCCAACACCATCGCTAGTGCTAGCGCCAAAATCTGTTTATTGCCACCAACACCATGTTCACCACAACCACCCACCCCCCCTAATTAAATTCCAATTAGCGCAACACGTAGCGCCTGTTTCATTTGATAATTATATATATATTCTCAGAATAACTAGCCAAGAATGAATGAACTAGCAGAAGTTTGGGTACAAATATGAAACCCTAGTTGGGGTTGTACCCCATATTGGCTACCCCACTACAGCCTACAAGCATAATACAGTTTAACACACCCCCATAGGCAAAGTGGGGGAGAACAAAGGGTCACAAGACCAGTCCAGCAAAGCAAAGCAAAGCCCAGGGTGGATCACAACGTCACCACACTCCGAGCACAAGTAAAGGCCACAAGGCCAGTTCACATGCAGTGCTAGATATAGTACAAGACAAGCAACACAGTGATCAAAACCTAGCAAGCAAGCAACAAGATATATATAAAGTACAGTACAAAGAATGTCAAGTAGTGAGCAAGTGAGGAAACGTGGACACAAGGCCTAAAGAAGTACAGTGCCGCTGATGATCACTAGGCGGGAGCGCCTTGGTGAAGATATCAGCAGTGTTGGCCTTCGAGTCCACGTACACAAGCCGAAGCTGACCGCGCTGCTGAAGCTCTCGAGCAAGAAAGTAGCGAAGAGCAATGTGCTTCGTCCTGTGCTCCAGTCTGTGCTCCTGACACAAGGCAAGAGCCGCCTTGTTGTCACCGTACAGAACTGGAGGAGAACTAGGCCGCTCTCCCAAGTCAGTCAGCAGGTAGGTGAGCCAGCGTAACTCCTGTGCAGCCATGGCTGTGGCGTAGATCTCAGCCTCACAACTAGAGCCGAGAACAGAGGAAGAGCGGGTGGACCGCCACGAGACAGAACCAGAGCCAAGGCTGAAGGTGTAACCTGTCAAACATTGCATGTTTATATTATGTAGGCTGTAGTGGGTTACACCTTAGGGGGTACTCAAAGTTAGGGTTTCCTACTTGTACCAAACTCTGTGCTAGTTCATCCCATTCCTGCTCAGTTATTTCTGACATGGTTTCAGAGCAGGTCCTTCGCTAGGACTGTTCTTAGGGCCCACCGACTTACCTACCTGCTTACCTTCGCTTGTTTCCGGCCCCGCTGGCCCCGTCGATCTAGCACGATCTAGCGGCCCTGCGGCCCCGTCGAACTTTTTTTTCCTAGCGGCCTCTCACGGCCCCCGTCGCGTCGCCCCTTAGCGCCCCGATCGGCCCCGTCACGCCGCCCGCGAACCGCACAGCGCGCCGCGCTCACAGCCCGCGAACCGCCCACGCACAGCCCGCGAACCGCCTGCGCAGCCCGCGACCAGCCCGCGCAGCCCGCAACCAGCCCGCGAACTGCCCGCGAGCAGCCCGCGACCTGCCCGCGAACCCCCGCGAGCCGCCCGCGACCCGCTTACGCAGCCCGCGAGCAGCCCGCGCAGCCCGCGCTGAGCCTGCGCGGCTCGTGCGCTGACCGCCGCCGGCCCGCACGCTGCCCGCACAGCTCACATACGGCCCGCACGGCCCGCGCGCTGCCTGCTCCCGGCCCGCCGCTGCTGAGCCCGCAGCCGCCCGCGCACCGCCGCTGCTGAGCCCGCCGCCGCCCGCGCACCGCCGCTGCTGCGCCCGCCGCCGCCCGCGTATCACCGCTGCTGAGCCCGCCCCTGCTGCGCCGGCTCTCGCTGCCGCCTGCTGCGCCTGTGCACCACTGCAGATCCTACTACTACACTTCCTGCTACTGCTGCTTGTGCGCCACTACAGTCCGTAGGCCCCACCGGCCCCGCTGACCCTGCGCACGCCTTTTCAGTGATTTTACTACTTCTCCTTCTGCCGCTGTCGCTATGGCTAGTCCTCCTGTTCTAGCTTTCGACGCCGAGGGCCGTCCGGTCAAATTCGAAACCTGGCTAGATGACCTGCACCTTTTCCTACAGCTCACTGCCAAGGAAGACATTTCACTGTACGACCACGCTCTCGGCCATGCGACCGCCCCACTCGCTACTGCCCCCCCAGCTGAGCGCTCACAGTGGCAGACCCGTGACGCGCACGCTCGCTTTGCTATTCGCAACTCCCTGCCGCTAGATGAGCGCGAGCACTTCGGCCAGTGCAAGACTGCTAAGGACCTCTACACGGCTGTAGTGGCCCGCTACTCCTCACCCGCTTCTGCCACGCTAGGCCGCCTCACTCTCCCCTACCTGTTCCCCGACCTAGCCTCCTTTCACACTGTCGCAGACCTCATCACCCACCTTAAGACTAGTGAGGCTCGCTTTCGCGCTGCCATGCCTGACGAGTTCCTCGCTAGCAACCCCCCCCCGCTCTGGATCACTCTCTACCACGTTGTCACCCGCCTCCCTGACTCTCTGCGCCCTGTCAGGGACCAGTTCCTCTCTCGCTCCCCCACTGAGCTCACCGTAGACCTCCTCGAGAAGGAACTGCTTGCAGCCGAGGCTAGTATCGTCGCTGTAGGCACCTCTCGTGGCGACCCCCGCGGCCCCTTCTTCGAGGGGTGCTCCCCTTCCCCCCTCCTCCCCTCTGTCGCATCTGCTGCTGCTGTCGACCTCCTTGGTGCTGAGAAGGTCGGGGCTGCGTCTGCTTCAGGCGGACGACGCAGGGGCAGGAGTGGCAGGAGTGGGGGTGGTGGCGGAGGAGGCGGGGGTGGAGGTGGTGGCGGTGGAGGTGCGACTGGAGAGGCTAGTGGCGGCGGTGGTGGAGGTGACAGCGGCGTTGGGAGTGGTGACAGGGGCGGAGGTGGCAGCGGAGGCGGAGGTGGTCGTGGCAGCGGCAGGGGTGGAGGTGGCCGGGGCGGAGGCGGAGGGGGTGGTGGTCGTGGAGGCCCGGGGGGCGGTCAGAGTCAGCAGCCTGCCCCGACCCTTCAGGCCGCCCGTGAGTGGTATGCGCGGCGCAGCGTCACCTGCCAGTACGTTATTCGTACAGGTGACCGCACTGGCCAGACGTGTGGGGGGCCGCACCAGACGGAGCGCTGCTTCGCCCGCCTCAACGACGCGTGGCGCACCCAGTTTCCTGGTGGGGGTGAGCTGCCGCGCTGGGCTGAGCTGCTCAGGAAGGGTGTTGATATTTGGGCACTAGACTTTGATGCTATTCTCACTGCCATGTATGCGATGTCTATTAGTGGAGAGGGTGCTCAGTACTTGCGTGTTCCGCCCGACCCGGGCATTCAGGCCAGCCCCGCTGCTGCTCTAGGTGCTAGTGTGTCTGCTTCCACAGGTACTACTGCAGCTGCTGCTCTAGGTGCTTGTGCGTCTGTCCCCCCTGGTACTGAGTCGACTGCAGCACTGCACACCTTCACACTGGACTCAGGTGCTTCTCGCTCTTTCTTTCGTGACCGCACTGTCCTTGAGCCTCTAGCTCGGCCGGTTGCTGTCTCTCTTGCTGACCCCTCTGGGGGTCCGGTCCTTGCGACCTCCTCCACCACCCTTCCGTGTCCAGCGGTTCCGTCCGGCACGCTCTCAGGTCTCTACCTCCCCTCGTTCTCCACGAACTTGGTGGCAGGTAGTGCGCTCCAGGACGGGGGTGTTCACCAGTTCACCCCTGCCTACGAGCGTGTGACTCACTGCACGTGTGCTCGGACGGGCCGCCACCTAGCTACTTTCACTCGAGAGCCGGGGTCTGACCTGTACACACTGACCACTGAGTCCCCTCAGGTAGCTGCGTCTGCGTCAGCGTCAGGTCAGCTGTCCGCCCCCTGCTCGTGTCGCTCTCTGGCGAACGACACTGTCCTCTGGCACCACCGCCTTGGTCACCCGTCTGTGCAGCGCCTGCGGGCCATGCACAAACGGGACCTTGTTGCTGGTCTTCCCAGGGTGCTCCCTCCCCTTCCTGACTCCCCTGCTCCTGACTGCATTCCCTGTGTCGAGGGGCGGCAGCGCGCCGCTCCTCACTCCTCCTCCTTTCCCCCGACGACCGCTCCCCTGCAGACGCTCCACATGGACGTGTGGGGCCCAGCCCGCGTCCGTGGTCAGGGTCAGGAGAGGTACTTCCTGATAGTTGTTGACGACTACTCGCGCTACACCACGGTCTTCCCCTTGCGCGCCAAGGGTGACGTCCCTGGTGTTTTGATCCCCTGGATCAGCCGAGCCCGTCTCCAGCTAGGCGAGCGCTTTCACTCGGACTTTCCTGTCCTGCGCTTGCACTCTGACAGAGGTGGTGAGTTTGCCTCCGACCTCTTGGCAGCCTACTGTGCTGAGCACGGCATTGAGCAGTCGTACACGCTTCCGGCCTCTCCACAGCAGAATGGGGTTGCTGAGCGCCGCATTGGCTTAGTCATGGAGGTCGCTCGTACCTCCCTGACCCATGCGGCTGCTCCCCACTTTCTGTGGCCGTTTGCGGTCCGGTACGCTGCGCATCAGCTCAACCTCTGGCCCCGTGTCTCCTTGCCGGAGACTTCCCCGACTCTGCGGTGGACGGGAGAGGTTGGCGATGCGTCGCGTTTCCGGGTGTGGGGATCCCGAGCTTTTGTCCGCGACACGTCTGTGGACAAGCTCTCCCGTCGCGCTCTTCCCTGTGTCTTCCTTGGCTTTGTTCCCGACGCGCCTGGATGGCAGTTTTACCACGTCACCTCGCGCCGGGTTCTGGCCTCTCAGGACGTCACTTTTGACGAGTCCGTCCCCTTCTACCGCCTCTTCCCCTACCGCACTGCCCCCCTCCCCCCTCCGCCGCTCTTCCTCGCTCCAGGTGCTGAGGTACCCGACCCCCTCCCCCCTCAGGGTGCCGCTCCCTCAGGTGTGTCCCAGGTAGACCCGGGTGAGCCTGTCGAGGTAGCTGTTGACTCGCGTCCTGCGTCTGGGGGTGCTGAGCCTGGGAGTGCTGAGTCTGGGGGTGCTGGGCCTGGAGGTGCGGAGCCTGGGGGTGCTGAGCCTGGGGGTACGGAGCCTGGGGGTGCTGAGCCTGGGGGTGCGGAGCCTGGGGGTGCTGAGCCTGGAGGTGCGGAGCCTGGAGGTGCGGAGCCTGGAGGTACTGAGCCTGGGGGTGCTGAGTCTGGACGTGCTGAGACTGGGGGTGCTGAGTCTGGGGGTGCTGAGTCTGGGGGTGCTGAGCCTGAGCGTGCTCCACCTGGAGGAGCCCTCTCCTCCCAGCAGCTGCAGGAGAGGTACCTTGAGTACTGCCGCCTCCGGAGAGGTGCTTCTGGAGCTCGTCCCGGTACTTCCCCTCCTACCCAGGAGCTCCCCCCCATTCAGGTGATCCGCGAGTGGTACACGCGGCGCTGCAGTCTTCGTAGTGGTGCTCCTGGTGCTGCGGACCCGAGCGGTGGTGCTGTTGCTGGTGCTGAGGACCCGGACACTGGAGCTGTTGCTGGTGCTGAGGACCCGGGGGCTGGAGCTGCTGCTGGTGCTGAGGACCCGGGCGTTGGAGCTGCTGCTGGTGCTGAGGACCCGACCGGTGGCGCTGCTGCTGGTGCTGAGGACCTGACCAGTGGCCCTGCTGCTGGTGCTGAGGACCCGGGCGTTGGAGCTGCTGCTGGTGCTGAGGACTCGGGCGTTGGGGCTGCCACTGGTGTCCCTGCTGCTTCTGGAGACGCTGCGCGGCCGCGACCGTACTTCGTACCGCTCCTTCAGCAGGTTCTTGGTCAGGCTCCTCCTCCTAGTCCTCCTCCCTCCGTCGAGTGTCCTCTGCCTGTCCAGCCGCAGTCACAGTTACCGCCTGCCTCGCCTCTCCCTGCTCCCTCCCCTTACGCTGGTCCCACAGGAGGTCTTACAGAGCGTCGTGAGCCTGAGTCTCGTCCTGCGTCGCCTGTTCGTACTGCTCGCACTGGTCGTCGTGTCCCACGTGAGCGTCCTCCTCCTGTCCCTGGCACTCACTACATGACTCTGCGTCCCTCCACTGCTCCGCAGCGTGTCCCGCTGCCGTCTCCTCCTGCGTCCTCTCTTCCTACTCTTCCTGACCCGGAGTCTGACTCCCGTCGTGCTGCCAGTCCCACTGTTACGCGTCTCCTCGCTACAGTTGTCACTGACCCGACCTTTGAGTCCTCTGCTGCGTCTGCTCTGGTCGCTGAGTTGGTTGACTTTGCTGCTCGCTGTCGCCTAGACTACGCTGCCAGCCTTGTCGCTAGGTCTGAGTCTGCGTCTGCCTGTCCTCCGTCCGTCGGGGGTGAGTGTGCCCTCGGCACGGACGTCCTTGAGGACAGACAGGAGGAGTTCCACTGCCTTGCTGCTGCTTTGCCTCGTCTCGTGTCCTTGCTAGTTGCCCCTGAGGGAGACCCGGATGCACCAGACATCCCGACCCCACGCTCTTACGCTGAGGCGATGGCGGGTCCCTACTCCTCTCAGTGGCAGACAGCCATGGACGCAGAGATGGCCTCCTGGAAGTCCACAGGCACCTACGTAGACGAGGTTCCCCCTCCTGGGGCGAACATCGTCAGTGGCATGTGGATTTTCAGGGTGAAGCGGCCGCCGGGTTCTCCACCTGTCTTCAAGGCGCGCTACGTGGCTCGAGGCTTCAGTCAGCGAGAGGGAGTAGACTTCTTTCAGACCTTCTCCCCCACCCCGAAGATGACTACTCTTCGGGTGCTGCTGCACATAGCCGCTCACCGCGACTACGAGCTTCACTCTCTTGACTTCAGCACTGCTTTCTTGCAGGGCAGCCTGCACGAGGAGATCTGGCTGCGCCGCCCCCCTGGCTTCACTGGGTCAGTTCCTCCTGGCACCCAGTGGAGGCTTCAGCGGCCGGTCTACGGTCTCCGCCAGGCGCCACGTGAGTGGCACGACACACTGAGGACGACACTTGCGGCTCTTGGGTTCGCTCCCTCTACTGCTGACCCGTCGCTGTTTCTACGCACCGACACCTCGCTGCCGCCGTTCTACATCCTCGTGTACGTCGACGACTTGGTCTTTGCCACTGCTGACACCGCGGCACTCGCTCACGTGAAGTCGGAGCTGCAGAGGAGACAGACGTGCTCAGACCTGGGTGAGCTGACGAGCTATCTTGGCTTGCGGATCACCCGGGACAGAGCACGGCGCACCATCACCCTGACTCAGTCACACATGGTGCAGCAGGTTCTCCAGCGCTTCCGCTTCACGTACTCCTCGCCTCAGTCCACTCCTCTGCCTACCGGTCACTCGCTCTCAGCTCTGCCTTCGGATGAGTCCGTAGAGCCGAGTGGCCCGTATCCAGAGCTTGTGGGCTGCCTCATGTACCTGATGACCTGCACTCGACCTGACCTTGCATACCCTCTTAGCATCCTAGCACGCTATGTCGCTCCTGGCCGTCACCGGAAGGAGCACATGGATGCTGCTAAGAGGGTGTTGCGCTACTTGTGCAGTACGTCGGGCATGGGGCTTGTGCTTGGAGGGCGAGACCGGGTTGTTCTCACAGGGCACTCAGACGCTTCTTGGGCAGACGACCAGGCTACTCAGCGGTCGTCCCAGGGTTACACCTTCAGCCTTGGCTCTGGCTCAGTTTCTTGGCGTTCTACTCGCTCTTCTTCTGTTCTCAGCTCCAGTTGTGAGGCTGAGATCTACGCCACAGCCATGGCTGCTCAGGAGCTACGCTGGCTGACCTACCTGCTGACCGACCTCGGAGAGCGGCCTCGTTCTCCTCCAGTGCTGTACGTCGACAACAAGGCTGCCATTGCCTTGTGTGAGGAGCACAGACTGGAGCACAGAACGAAGCACATCGCCCTGCGGTACTTCCTTGCTCGAGAGCTGCAGCAGCGTGGTCAGCTTTGTCTGCGTTACGTGGCCACGGAGGCCAACACTGCTGATGTGTTCACCAAGGCGCTTCAGCCTTGTGACCATCAGCGCTTTTGCACTCTGCTAGGCCTTGTACCTACTGGGCCTCACTTGCTTACCTCTTGACCTTGCTTGTACTGTGATCACTATATATATATGCCTACTTGTTTACTTTTGCTAGGTTGTGATCACTGTATCTCTTGCTTTGTTATAAACCTGCATGTGAACTGGTCTTGTGACCGCTTGCTTGTGCTCGGAATTTGTGTGGAATCCTTGAGATCCACCCTGAGCTTGCTTTGCTTTGCTTTGACTGGTCTTGTGACCCTGTGGTTGTCTCCCACTGCGCCTATGGGGGTGTGTCAAACATTGCATGTTTATATTATGTAGGCTGTAGTGGGTTACACCTTAGGGGGTACTCAAAGTTAGGGTTTCCTACTTGTACCAAACTCTGTGCTAGTTCATCCCATTCCTGCTCAGTTATTTCTGACATAACCCTGTGACGACCGCTGCGTAGCCAGGTCGTCCACCCAAGAAGCGTCCGAGTGACCAGTGAGGACAACTCTGTCGCGTCCTCCAAGCACCAGCCCCATGCCTGATGTACTGCACAAGTAACGCAGCACCCTCTTAGCAGCCTCCCAGTGCTCTCGCCTGTGTCTCCCAGGCGCAACGTAACGAGCAAGGATGCTAAGAGGGTACGCGAGGTCAGGTCGCGTGCAAGTCATCAGGTACATGAGGCAGCCTACAAGCTCTGGGTACGGGCCACTCGGCTCTACGGACTCGTCCGAAGGTGGAGCTGAGAGCGAGTGGCTGGTAGCCAGAGGTGTGGCCTGTGGTGAGGAGAACTGGAAGCCGAAGCGCTGAAGGACCTGCTGCACCATGTGTGACTGAGTCAGGGTGATGGTGCGGCGAGCTCTGTCCCGGGTGATCTGCAAGCCAAGGTAGCTACGCAGTTCACCCAGGTCAGTGCAGGTGTGTCTCTTCTGCAGCTCCGACTTCACACGAGCGAGTGCCTCAGTGTCAGCAGTAGCAAAGACCAAGTCGTCGACGTACACGAGAATGTAGAACGGCGGCAGCGACGTGTCTGTGCGCAGAAACAGCGACGGGTCAGCAGTAGACGGCGCGAACCCAAGAGCCGCAAGTGTAGTCCTCAGTGTGTCGTGCCACTCACGTGGCGCCTGGCGGAGACCGTAGACTGGCCGGCGGAGACTCCACTGGGTACCAGGGGGAAACGACCCAGTAAAGCCAGGTGGGCGGCGCAGCCAGATCTCCTCGTGCAGGCTGCCCTGCAGGAACGCTGTGCTGAAGTCAAGAGAGTGAAGCTCGTAGTCACGCTGAGTAGCAACGTGCAGTAGAACCCGAAGAGTGGTCATCTTCGGGGTGGGGGAGAAGGTCTGGAAGAAGTCGACCCCCTGACGCTGACTGAAGCCTCTAGCAACGTAACGAGCCTTGAAGACAGGCGGAGAACCTGGCGGCCGCTTCACCCTGAAAATCCACATGCCATCGACGATGTTCGCCCCAGGAGGGGGAACCTCGTCGACGTAGGTGCCTGTGGACTTCCAGGATGCCATCTCTGCGTCCATGGCTGTCTGCCACTGAGAGGAGTAGGGACCCGAGATCGCCTCTGCGTAAGTGCGCGGAGTGGGGATGTCTAGTGCATCCGGGTCTCCCTCAGGGGCAAGCAACCAGGCCACGAGATGAGGTACAGCAGCCGCAAGAGAGTCAAAGTCCTCCTGCCTGTCCTCAAGGACGTCCGTGCCAAGAGCACACTCACCCCCGACGGATGGAGGACAGACAGACGCAGACTCAGGCTCAGCAACAAGGCTAGCAGCGTAGTCTAGACGACAGGCAGCAGCAAAGTCAACCAACTCAGCGACCAGAGCAGACGCAGCCGAGGACTCAAAGGTAGGGTCAGTGACAGCAGTAGCTAGGAGACGCGTGACTGTAGGGTGCTCAGCGCGATACCGGTCAGACTCAGGGTCCGGAACGGCAGGCAAAGAGGACGCAGGAGGAGACGGCAGAGGGACACGCCGAGGAGCAGTAGAGGGACGCAGAGTCATGTAGTGAGTGCCTGGGACAGGAGGAGGACGCTCACGACGGACACGACTACCAGTGCGAGCAGGACGAACAGGCGACGCAGGACGAGACTCAGGCTCACGACGCTCTGTAAGACCTCCTGTGGGACCAGTGTAAGGAGAGGGAGCAGGGAGAGGCGAGGCAGGCGGTAACTGTGACTGCGGCTGGACAGGCGGAGGACACTCTACGGAGGGAGGAGGACAAGGAGGAGGAGCCTGCCCAAGAACCTGCTGAAGGAGCGGTACGAAATACGGTCGCGGCCGCGCAGCGTCTCCAGAAGCAGAAGAGACTCCAGCGGCCGGGTCCGCAGGACCAGCAGGAGCTCCAACGTCCGGGTCCCCAGCACCAGCAGCAGCGCCACCGCTCAGGTCCTCAGCTCCAGCAGCAGCTCCACCAGGCGGGTCCGCAGCACCAGCAGCAGCGCCACCCCCAGAGTCGGCAGCTCCAACTCCGCTAGCACCGCCAGCGCCAGAGTCCCCAGCTCCAGCAGCTCCAGTCGCAGTGCTCCCAGAACAACCAGTCCCGGCAGCTCCAGTACCCCCAGTACGAGCACCCCCAGGACGAGCAGCCCCAGCACCCCCAACTCCAGCCGAGCCACTAGGACGGCGAAAGCGCCGGACGTACCAGTCACGAAGCTGCTGCGGTGTGAGAGACTGCTCAGCACCCCGAACCGGAGCACCCCCAGACGCAGTAACCCGAGGCTCCGTAGGCTCAGTAGCAGCACCCCCAGGCTCAGTACCCGCAGGCTCAGCACCCCCAGACTCAGCACCCCCAGACTCCGCACACGCAGGCTCAGCACCCCCAGTCGCAGCACCCCCAGGCTCAGCACCCCCAGGCGGCAAACTCTCAGGCACAGTACCCTCAGCTCCAGCACCCGCAGTCCCAGCACTCCCAGGCCCAGCACCCGCAGGCTCAGCACCCCCAGGCTCAGCACTCCCAGCAGTACCACCTGCAGCAGCACCTGAGTCACCTGTGACCTCGACAGGCTCAGCGACGGGAGGAGGGTCTACCTGAGAGACACCTGAAGGAGCAGGACCCTGAGGGGGAAGGGGGTCTACCGGAGGGGGACCAGGAGCAAGGAACAGCGGCGGGGGAGGGAGGGGGGCAGTGCGGTAGGGGAAGAGACGGTAAAAAGGGACCGACTCGTCAAAGGTGACGTCCTGGGAGGGGAAGACCCGGCGCGAGGTGGGGTGGTAAAACTGCCAGCCAGGCGCGTCAGGGACAAAGCCAAGGAAGACACAGGGAAGCGTGCGGGAGGAGAGCTTGTCCGCGGACGTATCGCGGACAAGGGCACGAGCACCCCACACCCGGAAGCGCGACGCATCGCCAACCTCCCCCGTCCAACGCAGTGTGGGCGAGGTCTCCGGCAAGGAGACACGGGGCCAGAGGTTGAGCTGATGCGCGGCGTACCGGACAGCAAACGGCCACAGAAAATGGGGAGCCGCCGCGTGGACCAAGGAGGTACGAGCGACCTCCATGACCAGGCCAATGCGGCGCTCAGCAACCCCATTCTGCTGTGGGGAGTCCGGAAGCGTGAAGGTCTGCTCGATGCCCTCCGCCTGACAGAAGGTCCTCAAGAGATCGGAGGAAAACTCACCACCTCTGTCAGAGTGCAGACGCAGGACCGGAAGATCCGTCCGGAAACGGCGGCGGAGCTGGAGACGAACTGTGCGGATCCAAGGGATCAGAACAGCAGGGACCTCACCCTTGGTGCGCAAGGGGAAGACCGTGGTGTAACGCGAGTAGTCGTCGACAACCAGCAAAAAGTACCGCTCACCGCCCTGACCACGAACGCGGGCTGGGCCCCACACGTCCAGGTGGAGGGTCTGCAGAGGAGCCTCTGTCGGGGGGAACGAGGAGGAGTGAGGAGCGGCGCGCTGCCGCCCCTCGACGCAAGGAAGGCAAGGCAGCGCAGGCGAGGCAGGGAGGGGAGGGAGGGACCTGGGAAGACCAGACACAAGGTGGCGACGGTGCATGCCACGAAGGCGTGGCAAGGAGGGGTGACCCAGGCGGTGGTGCCAGAGAAGAGTCTGGTGCGACAGGGAACGACACTCACAGGCGTGGGCTACCAGACCTGACGCAGACACCTGACCGACAGCAGCGACCTGAGGAGACGCAGTGGTCAGTGTGTAGAGACTCGACCCCGGCCGACGGGTAAACGTAGCCAGGTGACGGCCGGTCCTGGAGCACGTGCAGATCGCCACACGCTGTCCTCCAGGGGTAAAGGTGTCAACCCACTGATCCTGGATGACAGCGTTGCTCACCAGGTTCGTCGAGAACGAGGGGAGGTGGAAACCCGACAACGAGCCAGACGGAACCGCCGGACAAGGGAGGACAGTGGTGGACTGGGCAAGGACTGGGCCCCCAGAGGGGTCAGCCAAGGAGACTGGGACCGGTGCAGGAAGCGGTGTGAGCTCAGTACTGTCACGAAAGAAGCAACGGGAAGCACCTGAGTCAAGGGTGAAGGTGTGACAGGCCTCAGCCGGTGTGGTACCTGAGAGAGCAGTCTCTGTGGGTGCTGTACCTGAGAGAGCAGACTCGAAACCAGCCGGGACAGCACTGGAGGGAGCAAGTACAGGGGGCACCATACCAGAGAGAGCAGACTCACTAGTACCCAGGGCAGCGGGCTCTATACCTGGGTCAGGCGGCACACACAAGTAACAGTCTCCCTCGGCACTAACAGTCAATGCATACATGGCAGCAATAATAGCATCATAGTCAAGAGCAAAGACATCAACACCAGCCCTCATGAGCTCAGCCCAGCGGGGGCGCTCAACATCCGCACCCATCTCCTCACGCCAAGCGTCGTCAAGGCGGGAGAAGCAGCGGTACGGGGTGTGGAACCTCCCACACGTCTGTCCCTTGCGGTCACCTGTGCGAATGACATAAGAACAGCGGCCACTGCCCCCCGACGTCCCACGCTGAGCAAGCCACTCACGAAGCTGCTGGGTCGTCTGGGGACGCTGCTGCTGCTGGGAGCTCTGGCCCGAGCCAGTGCCTCCACTCCGACCTCCGCCGCCACCACTACCACCGCTCCGACCGCCACCGCCACCACCGCCACCACCGCCACCACCACCCCCCCGCCGCCACCGCCACCGCCGCCACTACTGCCACTGCTTCCTCCGCCGCCCCCGCCTCCACCACCGACCCCACTCCCACCAGCGCTCCCGCCACCGCTCCCTCCAGCACCGCCTCCCCCCCCACCTCCCCCACCTCCTCCCCCCCCAGCGCCACCACCACCACCCTTGCCCCCCTTGCCCTTGCCGGTGCGGCGCCTCCCACCAGGAGCAGAAGCAGCGCCAACAGACTCAGCACCAAGGAAGTCAACAGCAGCAGCAGCAGCGTAGGAGGGAGCGAGGGGAGAGGGAGAACACCCCTCAAAGATGGGGGTGCGAGGAGCGCCACGAGCAGCACCGACAGCTACAATGCTCTTTTCGGCCGCGAGCAGCTGCTCCTCTAGGAGGGTGACTGTGAGCTCAGTGGGACAGCGAGCAAGGAAGTGGTCTCGAACTGAGCTGAGGGTGTCAGGGAGACGGGTGACTATGAAGTGGAGTGTCCAGTACAGTGGAGGGGGGTTCTTAGCGCAGAACTCGGTGGGAAGGGCGGCACGTAGGCGAGCATCACTAGTGCGAAGGTGGGTGATAAGATCGGCGACTGTAGCAAAGGTGGACAGATCGGGGAACAGGTACGGCAGCATGAGGCGGCTAAGCTCGGCTGTGGCAGGCGAGGAGTAGCGAGCAACGACAGCATCGTACAGGGCCTTAGCGGATTTGCAGTCGCCAAAATGCTCGAGCTCAGCTAGCGGCAGGTGACTGCGAATGGCTAGGCGAGCAGCTGCGTCACGAGTCTGCCAGTGGGAACGAACACTAAGCTCGGCTGTGGCAGCAGGAGCAGCGGCAGCACCAGACGCGTAGTCATAGAGGGAGATGTGGTCCGTGCTATTGCTCATAAGATACAACTGCAGGTCGTCGAGCCAGGAAGTGAACTGCACGGGACGGCCCTCAGCATCGAAGGAAAGAACGCGAATAGAGGCCATAGCTCAGGCGTGAGGGCACAGCAGAGCAGCGGCAGCAGCAGAGGGGACGCGCTAGAGCGAAGCTAGCAGCCACAGCAGGAGCAAGCGGCGGTGCACAGGCAGGGAGCAGCAGGCGAGGCGGGCGGCGCTGCAGGCGGGAAGTGCGGCGGGCGGGCTGCGAAGCGGGCAGCGGGGCGGGCGGGCGACGCGGCGAGCGGGCTGCGAAGCGGGCAGCGGGGCGGGCGGGCGACGCGGCGAGCGGGCAGCGCGGCGGGCGGCTGCGAAGCGGGCAGCGGGCGGGCGGGCGACGCTGCAAGCGGGCAGCGGGCGGGCGGGCGACGCTGCAAGCGGGCAGCGAGGCGGGAGGGCGACGCTGCGAGCGGGCAGCGGGCGGGCGGGCGACGCTGCGAGCGGGCAGCGAGCGAGCGGGCGACGCTGCGAAGCGGGCAGCGGGCGGGCGGGCGACGCTGCGAGCGGGCAGCAAGCGGGCGGGCGACGCTGCGAAGCAGGTAGCGGGCGGGCGGGCGGCGCTGCGAGCGGGCAGCGAAGCGGGCGGGCCGCGAAGCGGGCAGCGAGCGGGCGGGCGGGCTGCGAAGCGGGCAGCGGGGCGAGCGGGCTGCGAAGCGGGCAGCGGGGCGAGCGGGCTGCGAAGCGGGCAGCGGGGCGAGCGGGCTGCGAAGCGGGCAGCGGGGCGAGCGGGCGACGCTGCGAGCAGGCAGCGCGGCGGGCGAGGGGCGAGCGGGCAGCGTGGCGGGCGGGCGACGCTGCGAGGGGCGCGCGAGGGCGCTAGCGAGGGGCGCGTGAGGGCGCTAACGAGGGGCGCGCGAGGGCGCTAACGAGGGTGCGCGAGGGCGCTAACGAGGGGCGCGCGAGGGCGCTAACGAGGGGCGCGCGAGGGCGCTAACGAGGGCGCACGAGGGCGCTACGAGGCTAGGGCACGGGGTAGCGTGGTAACCGCATGCGAGCGGTGGTGGGCCCTTAAAAAAAAACGGTCGGTAGGTCCTAGGGACCTCCTGCTCTGAATACCATCTCAGAATAACTAGCCAAGAATGAATGAACTAGCAGAAGTTTGGGTACAAATATGAAACCCTAGTTGAGGTTGTACCCCATATTGGCTACCCCACTACAGCCTACAAGCATAATACAGTTTAACATATATAACCCCCTAAAACGGGTCGAGCACTTTCTTGTAACCCGCTAAGCTAACCTCAAGCAGATCATCACAGGATGGATTTCCAAAGTTTGAATTTGTGACTTGAAAGTTAAGACAACAGCACAAAAGTCGAACATGTTTGTGAACGTACGGGTGCATAAGCATTTGAACGTAATCACTTTTCACCACGTTCAACGAATGTGTGATATTTGCGAGTTAAATGACATCCACAGTATTTATTATGAAAACAATGTCAGAGTCACGCAAATTGCACCGAGTAACATTCTACGTAATGGATAACGCGGCATTTGTGTGTATTACGACAATTGGCCCACAAAACATTTTTATAACTCGTTGTGAATTATCTTGTGATAGCTGGGCTAACAATGCAACTTCTTGCCTGCGGAGATTTACTCTACACTGGGAGCTGGAATACGGGGGAAAGCACGGGTCATAGGAGTGATCATAGCGTTCCTTAACGTTCTCTAGCACTTGTGCGTTCACGAAGCAATTTGGGAGGAGTTTCACTAAGGAAAGTTTGATATAGAATGGCAAAAATGACTGCATCAGAGCCTAGCAACCTTGCAGGCGAGCTGGTCTAACACCAGCGTAGTACGGTAGACGATCCGCCAACATTGCATAGAGACACCTCATTAGCGCCCCAGAAGAGTGCCTTCCAACAGAGCAAGTCCGCGGATCGCCAATGCTGCTGCAGAGCAGCGTGTCAGCGTTGCATCCGCAGATGATAGTAGTGCGTGTGCGCGCAGATGGTCGAGCACAACGTGCACCGTCGTGCAGAACCCAAGTCGGCCACGTGCTGACAATTGCGTTAGAAGCTCCACGTCGACCTCGGGATACCAGCCTGAGGTCGCCTTTACCATCGCAACCTCGACGACGTCCGCGCACCCTCGCAGAACCTTGTCGAGGAGGTAATCGAGTCGACCGGGTCAACCACCCGACACCTTGATCGACGACCTCCCTCGTCAACCACAGCTCCTGTAGAAAAGCACCATGGTCGACGGACCCCTCCGTCGACCGCCTCGGCCAGCTACTGCCGTCGAGCTTCATCTTCGACAGCTCTTCGACATACCAGCGCAGGTCGACGAGCACCTTCATCGACCTCCCCTGTCGAACTAGACCGCTAGCTCTCATCGACGGCGCCATCGCTGCGATTGCCCACAGGTCTATCACTTGTCGACCAGCACGCACCAGTTGGCGTCGACCTCTACGCAAGGTCGGCCGCACCTCCCACGCACCCAACCACATAGTCAGCTTCGCCCAAGCGGGAGTGGGGCCAACAATTTATTCCCGTCAACACTGCCGTGGCAGCTCAGGAGCTTCATTGGCTGACTTTTCTTGCTCATCAACCTGGTTGAGCAACATGGCTATGATCCTCCTGTGTCGAGATCCTCGACCGGAGACTAGAGTGCAGCACATCGAACTGCAGCACTTCTTAGTGCGCAAGTTGCAATAATCTCTGCAATCAGACACGCTTGGTCTTTGTGGCCTCGACAGCCAACACTTGGGACATTTTCACCAAGGCCCTTACGTCTGTTAGCTTGGCCATGCGAAGACATTTCCTCGTTTGTTGTAAACTCGTGTCTTGCTACTTGGTCTGCTTGTCGTTGTTGTTTATGCGCATTCATGTATATATATGCATAAATATATATATATATACATGGAAATAAATACAAGCAAATGCTTGAACTTGCATTGTGACCATTTGTCCTAGAGACTAGTTAGTCGTACCACCCTGAGTTGTATCTCTTGCTTTGTTGTTTTTGTTGACTGATCCTGTAATACAAGGACCACCTATCTTAGTAGCTGTATTAGTTGATCCGCCCTGAGTTTTCGCTTGTCTTGCTCCTTCGATGCCCCTCACCTAGCATATGGGGCTATATTAGATTAAAATAACTGAAAAAAACATCTGTGAAAAAAACATGGTAGGCTATAGTGAGGTGCTATCTAGAGGGTACAACTCATTAAAATTTTATAATTGTGTCTCACTCTTCTTAGTTATTCTCAACCCAATCTGCATACACACCTTTCATTTTTTTGGCCTGGTCGGCAAGGTGATGTGCGAGTGAAGCCGGACAGGGGGTAGTGATAAGGAAGGTCATTGGTCGTTCTACTTTGCTATACACATTGATAAGCCCGAGGTGGAGGAATGTCTTAGATGCACTCGATATTCCTCATAGGGTGGGGCCTGATTTGTTATGTAGAGTATTTGTGCATACTTGTTAACGAATATCTAGAAGACAAATGGTGTAGCACAATCGTTCGATTCACCATTGCTGACACCAGAAAAATGTCAGAGGTTTGTCCGAATCGCGATGCCCAACGGGTCGCGAAGTTCTTTGTATCCTCCCTAAGTTCCCGCTCTCCTCCCCACGGGCTGCAAGGCGCATCGAAATGTGGGCAGGCGCAACAACTCCTCATCCTGATACTTTCTGGGCGCACGCGTAGCGAGCAAGAAGCAGCAGGTGGGTAAATTCAAAATGCAGTTTTGCGAAGTGACGAGATTTCGCGAAAGCTGTAACATTCTTGTTACAACACCCCTTCAAGTCTTCCCCGACCCGCAATAGTCCAGCCAAAAACATCGCCAAGGCTGCATTCATACCGTGCGACCCATCCCAACCAAATCATTTCATTTCGTTTCCACAAGCGCAGGTCTAGTACAGTACAGCACATCCCGCCCGATCGGACCCACTTTCCCGTTCACGTTTCGGTATTTCCTTCCCCCAACCGGCCCGTTGGTGTCACCACACCACTGCTATCACCCCAATACAAACACCACTCACACCCCAGCGGAGGGAGCGGCAGACAACAGCGATATTTTCGGTTCGCTTTATACCCCTTGCCAAATAGCATCCACCAGAGCATGAATCTTCGGGTCGTGTCTCAGCATTCACCCAACATTGCTCTGTAGGAACTCCGCACCTCAACGCACCGCTTACGAAGAGCAGCAGCAGCAGCAGCAGCAGCGATGTCGTTCCGAGCGCCGCTGCTCAGCAGCACGGCAGCGAGGAACAAGCCGTCCGTTTTTCAGCTCTCCGTCAAATACTCCGCAGCTGGCGGCAACTCCGCGCCGCCAATCAGTCCCTACGGAAAGGGCAAGAAACAGAACTGGTTAAGATGCGGTTCGTTCTTCTGGGAATGCTTAGGAGGAAAGCCCATGCTGCTCATGATGCTGATAACCGCCTGCGTCGCGGGTCACGTCGCTATTAGCAGGGGCCGCCAGTCAGCCTGGACGCGACTCGCCAGCGAGCCGCAGATGATTCTTGCCGGCCAGAAATCCCACGTCGCAGAAGCACTGTCCGGAGATTCTTTAAGCGTTCGCGTCTCGGAGGATTTGAAAGTGCGCGACTCGAGCATCGGTAGCACCGTCACTACGAGCAGCGTTGTCGGCGGTGCGGAGTTGAAGGGACAGAGCACGGAAAACGACGAAGTTCATTCCGCATCTTCCGCCGCAGCAGTCGACGATGCACTCGAACGACAAGCATCGGATGAAAGCGCGGCGTATTCCACGCCGCAAATCCAGGCGGAGGCCGCGGGAATCGAGGAGCCTCAGCAAGCGGGTCTAGCCGCGGCGCAGCAGCAGGCGGAGGCGGAAAAGCAACGGTACTACATGGTCGTTGGCGGGAACAACACGTGTATCGAGGAGGACGAGTGGAAATGGAGCTTCCTGTGCGCCGCGGCGGAGGCGAAGGCGTTAAACCGCGTGCTGGTCACCCAGCTCATGTACTGCTTCCCCGGAAGAGACGGCAACCTCGTCGAGAGGCCCATGGCGCTTTACTACGACATGGACAAGATGAAAAGGTGAGGAGCGGGAAAGACGGGGGAACGGATGGATGCGGGCGAGAGAGGGGTTTGCGGGTTGCTCTGGGTCTCTGTTTGGGAATTGCGGGCCGTGGCGCTGTGCTACAGTATGAAGAGGAATGGCAACGCAAGGAACGGGAATAAGAGGATGTCTGGGGAGACGGGGATGAGAATAAGAGGTTCAGGATACGTTGGGGACATTTGGGAGCCCGCCGACTGCTCATCCTCTTCCCTTCTCCCGCTCTTCTAAACTCCATGTTCTTCTCCTTCCCCTGTCGTCCCCTGGGCATCTCTCCAAACCACTCGTCCCCCGTCTCCCTCCATTTCCCTCCACCCTTCGCGCCCCGCCCCGCCTTGCCCATTCAGCATTCAGCCGCTCATCAGCGATCTGGAATTCGACCTGCGATTGGGCGACTGGCGCTCCGCCGCGTTCCGCAAGCGGTACACGGTGCGCGAGTTCGGACCGCACGAGCCCACCAGCGACGTGCGCGCCGAAGCGGGCGACGCGCACCTGGTCGTGCGCGTTCTGCAAGAGAGCCAGCGCGCCGCGCGGATCTGCAAAGGCGAGGTATGCGAGCAGACGGATCGCATCATGTGCTAGTTGATGATTCACTGTCCTTCGCGGCCAACCTAGTAGACCGGGGATAAGTTTTTAAGGAACCTCGTCCGCGGAAATAGATTGAAGTGTTTCACCTTTCTAAAGTTCTGCACTTATTTTTTGTTGTTTTCTTTCGGAATTCTCGAGACTCCAGCTGCATCAGCGAGGCTCCCTGTCCCTTTCGCTCATCATTGCGCCCTTGCCAACCCGCCCTTGCCAACCCGCCCTTGCGAATCCGGGTGGCAGGACACGTTAGTGCGCAACGAGAAGCTGGTGCAGGAGCGCAAGGAGCTCAAGGCGCTGAGCGCAGCCATAGCGGCTTCCATGGGCGGTGACTACGACGCGGTGTTTGTAAAGAGGCCCAAGAAGAAGAGCCTGTGGACGGGATGGTCCAACGTGGACAGGCTCACACGCCCCGCCGCGTGAGTGGGTGTGCCTCCTGTGCTGCTGCTGCTGCTGCTGCTGCTGCCGCTGCCGCTGCCGCTGCCGCTGCCGCTGCCGCTGCCGCTGCTGCTGCTGCTGCAGCTGCTGCTGCTGCTGCTGCTGCTGGCTGCTGCTGCTGCTGCTGCTGCTGCTGCTGCTGCTGCTGCTGCTGCTGCTGCTGCTGCTGCTGCTGCTGCTGCTGCTGCTGCTGCTGCTGCTGCTGCTGCTGCTGCTGCTGCTGCTGCTGCTGCTGCTGCTGCTGCTGCTGCTGCTGCTGCTGCTGCTGCTGCTGGGCGTATGCTGTACCGGTGCTCGCATTGAGGAGGGTGCCATTGTTTCAGAGAGATCCCTTCTTTTCCCCCCTCTTTTCCAACCCTCTTGCTTTCCAGGCTGGTGAAGTCTCTTCCCCGCTTCATCCCCAAGGGGCGCCACGTGTACATAGCGTCGAACGAGCGCACGCCGGGCTTCTTCAGCCCGCTCGCCTCGCTCTACAAGATCCACGTGCTCTCCGACTACCGCCACCTCTGGGCGCCGGGCAGTGACTGGTACAATGACTACAGGGATGTGCTCGCTGCGCTGAGGATGAGAGGCGCTGACCCTCAGTTTGATATGCACATGAAGGTGAGAGCGAGGGTGACTATGGGCTTGGAGGTTTCATGGAGAGACGAATGGTGGGATGGGGAAAGTGATGGAGAGACGGATGGTGGGATGGGGAAAGTGTGGCTGTTGTGAGATGTGGTTGATTGTGGGGTTGCAGCTTGACATATGGATGGAAGTGGATGAGGTGAGGACTGAAAACCGACCATCATGATTTTTTCTTTGTGGTGTTTTTTGTTGCATTCTTGTGCCTTACATCTCTCTTTGTTTGCATGTCTCATGTGTTGTGTTGTCAACAGAGGATTGTGGACCGCCTTGTCATGAGGAGTGCGTCAATGAAGGTGGATACTTTCAAGGACATTGTGCCCCACAACCTCTCTTAAATCCTTTCCCGTTTCCCAGTCTCACACACACACACACCTCCTCATAGCGTTGAGCTTGAGTGACAGGAGTTTGAAAATTGAGTGAATTGAAATAGTCCATCTGCTTTGCATGCTAGATCTATAGATTGATCACTTCAGACTAAGCTAGTTGTTTATTTTCAGCTTTTCAAATGTTTATGCTGTATGCAGTGAATAAACTTCGAAACACTTCTGACTAAACTTCGCCTGATGGAAGAGGGTGGGGGGGTAATATCGGCAAATTAGGGTGCCACGTCTTCGCTAGAAAGCCCTCTCTCCGCCGAGCTGGCAGGCGTCATGTCATGTGTGCCTTCGCGACGCGACGCATGAAGAGCACGCGACACGGGTCGCGTCTCGAGCACGTCGAAATTTCGAATTTCAATCACCCTACATGTCCATCCACATTCCTGCAAGACACCTACGGTAGTTGTTCCCCATTTCAGCCTCCAAGAACGGAAGAAAGAGGAGAAAAACAACTTGATATCAAGCCACAGAAACCACTGAAGCGACGGAAGCCACAGAATAGCTGCATGATTTTGTTCGGCCATTATCGACTCCCCATATTGTTCCGCAACTGGCGACTCGTTTAAGATCGCCCTAAGTTTCCTTATCCCTGGTGGCCCAAACTGTTGGTTGTTCCAAGTTGCTTTTCTTTCCGACATTGATTTTACTTGCGTTGTTGGAAACCTCAATACTGAAGGCATTCGTCAGATCTGGCCTTGCCTTTCTAAGATCGTTGCCAATATGCCAGCCAACGCAGCGCAAGCAGGGGGAGGCGCAGCGGGCGGGAGAGCAGGTGGGGCCGCAGGTGGGTCTGCTAGTGGGGCGACAGGAGGGGGAGCATCTGGAGCTAGTAGCCCGGCGGCTTCACCAGGAAGCACTCATTCGCCGATCCGCGATGCGGCGAGCGGGCAGATCAAGGGCATGGAAAGCTTTGCGGAGCGAAAGGCGAGCCGCGGGCGGTTCATTGTAATCTCGCTGATCGCAGCAACGGCCGCCGCGGCGTGGATAACTAACTACACGGCGAATTCGCGAGGCCAGCCCGTTCCCACGGTGCCTAAAGAGAAGGATAAGGATCAGACGCATCATCCGGAGGGGCCGGTGATTAAGAACGCGCCGAAGCACATAGTGGCGGGTCCTGGCGTCACAGGGCATAACGAGGCGCTGAAAGGAGCCTTTCTGAGTCGATCGATCTCTCCAGGGACAGGGGTTGATTGGTTTACCGTGTGGTAACCAGGTGACAGAGAAGTGGACCACAGGTGGTGGGATGTAGGGTTGAGTGGAAGAGGGGGAGTAGGGTGATTGTGAATCTGAGAAATGGGATACGGAAAGCTGGGTGGACTAGTCACACTGCAAAACTAGGTGGTGGTCTAGTTGGTTGTTGGTTGCCTTGAGAGTTTTGGGCTGGAGAAATGAGAATCACGTTCTGGTGATACACTTGCGGGTGTAAGTATTCTTCTGGTGAAAGAATGTTGTAATGAATGCATGTACATATGTACGGGGTGATTGGTGGTGAAGTTACCGGTTACTGTGGGTAACTGTGACAATGTCCGTCCATGAACTGTGATTCTGGGATAGGTGAACCGTGTGAGGCATGTATGGTAGCATTGTTCTTCTTGCAATAGATGATGTTGACAGGAAGGCACAAAACAAGTCAGATATTCAGAAACAATAAATTGAATAGAGTATGAATCTTTATGCATGCCGAATAACAATAGCATAATACAGCTTGTTCCAAAACATGTTACGCTTCAAGTCCCTATTGATTTGCTGAATCGCTATGTTGCTCCACAGGATAACCTGAGGTTGAAGAGAGGTGTACATGAGTTGGAGAAAGATTCGGGGAAGCGGGGAGAGACGAGGAAAGATACAAGGAAATGGGAAGGGATAAGATGGGGGAAAGATACAAGGAAATTGGAAGGGATGGGATGGGGGAAAGATACATGGAAATGGGAAGGGATGGGATGGGGGAAAGATACAAGGAAATGGGAAGGGATGGGATGGGGGAAAGATACAAGGAAATGGGAAGGGATGGGATGGGGGAAAGATACAAGGAATGAATGGGAAGGCGGTAACGGAAAGAGCAGCAGGAAGGGAAGAGGCGAGGAGAGTGGAGAAAGAAAAAGGGCGGGCCGCAGGCACGAGAAGAGAAGAGAAGTGAGGCGAGAAGGAAAGGGACGTTGATGCACAATTGAGTAGACGGAGTATCAGATAAGAGGGAGGAACGGAGAGAGGAGGCGTTTGCTGGATGGTGGCTACAAAGGAGGCTGTTACGGGGAGAGGTTAATGGGACAGGCGGGTACGGGGGAGGTGGCTACAGGGAAAGCGGTGATAGGAGAGGTGGTTACAGGGGAGGAAGGTACAGGGGAGGCAGTTACAGGGGAGGCGGGTACAGGGGAGGCGGGAACAGGGGAGGCGGGAACAGGGGAGGGGCGTACAGGGGAGGCGGGTACAGGGGAGGCGGGTACAGGGGAGGCGGGTACAGGGGAGGCGGGTACAGGGGAGGCGGGTACAGGGGAGGCGGGTACAGGGGAGGCGGGTACAGGGGAGGCGGGTACAGGGGAGGCGGGTACAGGGGAGGCGGGAACAGGGGAGGCGGGTACAGGGGAGGCGGGTACAGGGGAGGCGGGTACAGGGGAGGCGGGTACAGGGGAGGCGGGAACAGGGGAGGCGGGTACAGGGGAGGCGGGTACAGGGGAGGCGGGTACAGGGGAGGCGGGTACAGGGGAGGCGGGTACAGGGGAGGCGGGTACAGGGAGGCGGGTACAGGGGAGGCGTGTACAGGGGAGGCGGGTACAGGGGAGGCGGGTACAGGGGAGGCGGGTACAGGGGAGGCGGGTACCATCCTTGGGATCATCTGTGAGGTCGTTGAATGTGCGAATGGCTTTGTGGGCCTTCTTGCCAAGCTCGTAGTCCACTATCACCTGGAATAACGTGGCGTGTGTGTGGGGGAGGGAGGGTGGGAAGATGGAAGGTACACAAACCACGTGATGTGACCGTGCCTTGGCCTATCTTGCCCAGCTCGTAGTCCACTATCACCTGGAATAACGTGGTGTGTGTGTGGTAGGGGGGAGCTGGAAGGCACACGGCACATGAAATGTGACCACGTGATGTGACCACGTGATGTGACCACGTGATGTGACCATGTGATGTGACCATGTGATGTGACCACGTGATGTGACCATGGGATGTGAGAGTGCATGGGATGTGGGAGAGCAAAAATAGTCTACCAAACCCTTTCCATCCCGCAACAATCCTGCCACCATCCCTTCACCATCCCTTCACCATCCCCTCACCATCCCTTCACCATCCCTCCACCATCCCCTCACCTGCATTTCAGAGTCAAACTCCACATCCTCCTGCTCTCCCCCTCCCTCTCCCCATCCCTCTCCCGCTACCTCTCCCCTCCCTCTCCACCCCCTCCTCCCACTCCCCCTCCCCCTCCTCCTCCCCCTCCCCCTAGCCCCAACGTCCGCCTCAGCACCCGCATCTCCCGCTGCCACGCGCTCCCCGGCCCCCAGAGCGCGCGGTAGTCCCCCAGCAAGTGCACGCGGTAGAGGCGCGCCAGAGCGAGAAAGAACCCTGGTTCACGCTCGTTGGTGGCGATGTACAGGTGGCAGCCCAGGGGGGCGAGAGAAGGAAGTTTTTGGATCAACCTGAATGAATGGGAGGGGAGGGAGGGCAAGGTAGAGAGGCATGGGGGGTGGGGGCGATGGGAGCAGTGCGCGGAGAAGGGGGGACACTGTGTCGCGCTCCCCGGCCCCCAGAGCGCGCGGTAGTCCCCCAGCAAGTGAACGCGGTAGTGACGCGCGAGAGCGAGGAAGAGCCCCGGCGATGGCGATGACGCCAGGAAGAACCCCTCGCGCTCGTTGGTGGTGATGTACAGGTGGCAGCCCTGGGGGCGAGAGAAGGGAGAGTTTGAATCAGCCTGAAGGAATGGGGATGGGGAGGGGTAGGTCGCGATGGGATGGCGGGAGGAAGGATGATGGTGGACGAGGGGAAACTGAGAAACAACCCCTTGCCGCCATGAAACTTACCATGTCAATCCCAAGAAAAATTGAAGGAAAGAAAGAAAGAAAGAAGGAAAGAAAAATAAAGAAAGAAAGAAAGAAAGAAAGAAAGGAAAATTCCACGGAACGCCTGTGTAAACCAGGGAAACAAAACCTTCTTCCCTAACTTCCAGAATCTCCACAGCAGCTCACTCGGCCTTCTTCACCCTTCCAGCTCCCCTCTCCCCAAGCCAAAAGGCTGGACCATAGCTTTTGGCTTGGGGAGTGGGGAGCTCCCCACTCCCCAAAGCCAAAAGCAAATCAACCCCTAAAACCCCAAGCACCCGTTTACCACCTCTCCCCACTCTCCCTGAACAAAAACACAAACCCTAGAGCTCCAAATCCCGTACGCTTCGGGCCGTGTGTCGCGGTCGAGGTGGGGCCACTTGCGTGGGTCGAGCTTGTCTCCTCTGCGCACGTGCACGTAGAAAAATAGGCCCTCGCCCCCCATGGACGCCACTATAGCGTCTATGATGCCCAGCAACGGTGCTGTTGGGACCAGGATGGACTTGTCTGGGGTTACTGGGTTCTGTGGTTTTGTGAGGGGTGGGGTGGGGTGGGGTGGGGTGGGGTGGGGTGGGATGGAAGAGGGTGGTTTGCAGGTAGTGAAACAGGCTTTCACCCCCCATGGACGCCACTATAGCATCAATGATGCCCAGCAGCGGCGCCGTTGGGACCAGGATGGACTTGTCTGGGGTTACTGGGTTCTGCAGTGGGGCGGGGTTGGGATGGGTGTAGTGACGTGCCAATCAAAGCACGTGCAGGGAGTGAAACTGACCCTCGCCCCACATTGACGCCACTATAGCATCAATGATGCCCAGCAGCGGTGCTGCTGAAATGGGGTGCAGGGTTCTGTGGTGCGGGTGAATTGGGGTGGGGTGGGTGGGTTGGGGTGGCAGGGGGTGGTTTGAGAGTAAACAGAAACTGCGATTTACGTGAGGGGCGGGAACAGCAGAGCGAAAGCGGGAAGAGGATCACGCAGCACGCAGCACGCAGCACGCAGCACGCAACACGCAGCACGCAGCACACAGCACGCAGGTAGCCAAAGGGACCCGTCCCCTCCCCCCCATGGACTCTCAGCAGCGTTGCTGTAGCTTGTAGGGACCAGGATGGAGGGGTCAGGTCAGGAGGCACGCGGCTCTGTGGTGGGGATGAATAGGGGTGGGGTGGGGTGGGGTGGATGAGAGATGATGTGTTGATGGAGAGTTTGGCAAATTATAGTGTGGATTCTGGGGTACTAAACTGCAATTTCTGTGGCGTGTAATCAAGATCGCAAGCTCAGTAAGTTTTACATATATTTACATTATATAAATATGTTTATATATATGTATATATATATTATTTTATTCAATTGGGGTGACAAGGCAGGATACAACCATTTTGATGCACTTTGAAGGGCGTGCAAGTGAGGTTGGGCTTTTGATGTCTGGGCGCCTCAGGAATCAGCTCTCCTCACTGTGCTGTAACGTCCTTTGCAGGTCATGAACCCATACCGCCCCTCCTGCACCTGTTTTCCAGCAAATTACCAGACCTGTGTGAGACCTCCCAACACTCTCAACCACGACGCACCTCACTGTATCTTCCATTGCAAGTCATGAACCCATACCACCCCCCTGCGATGATTTTTCCGGTGCCTCAAGAATCAACTAACCTCAGTATAGCTTCCATTGCAGACCATGAGAGCGTATCGCCCCTCCTGGACCTCCCTCCTTCAGTGAGCCACCAAACAAGCCCCCAGCAACACCAGCCAGCTCGCCGTAACTTCCATTGCAGATCATAAACCCATACCGCCCCTCCTGTGGCTACCTGATCAGCAGGAACACGCCCCTCTCCTGCTGCAGCTAAGACCTGAAACCCCAAAAACCAACCCACAAACCAACCCACAAACCAACCCAAAACCCAAACCCAAAACCCAAAACCCGAATTCCAAACCCGAATTTCAAAACCCAAAACCCGAAACCCGAAACCTCAAGCACATGGAGGCTGAAAGCGCGGACTCACCTCGCTGTAACTCCCGTTGCAGATCATGAATGCGTACCGCCCCTCCTGCGGTTGCCGAATCAGCAGGAACACGCCCCGCTGCTGCTGCAGCTGCTGCGTAGAGTGCCCCTTTCCCACCCCGTGGTACCCTATATCCATGTGGTCCCATGACTTGAACCGCGCAAGGAACGCGGAGAGGGAGATGATTGGCTGGTGGCTGGGGGTGGAGTGGGACGGGGTGGGGTTTAGAATGGTGGGTGAGGTAAGGTAGGGTGGGGGGTGAGATGGGGCGGCGGAGTGGGATGAGTTTCAGACATTTTCAGTCGACCCTACCAGCATTAGCATTGGCAGAAGGGCCATACCAATTCCCAGTTCAGGAACCCGAATCACTCGGAACGGAAAGAGCGGCCATATCAGCAGTGCAATCCTTTTGAGTCGACTCAAAAGTCAACCCAGTTCAGGAAACCCGAATCACTCGGGAATGGGAAGGAGGGCCATATCAGCAGTGCAACACTCCTCGCCCAGTGTAGCCCTTCACCCAGGGAATGGAATCTTTCCATCCCATCCCAGTAATCATAGGTTCATAGCTCATTTGGGTGACTTTTGAGTCGATTCAAAAGTCTCCTCGGCCAGTGTAGCCCTTCACCCAGGGAATGGAATCTATCCATCCCTGTGGACAAGTACAATCATCATAGAACAGCCCCAGGTGCCTCGTCCTCTCTTCCTCATCATCTGTCACTCTCCCCTTCCTTCCCTTTTCCCTCCTCCTCTCCTCCTATCCCTTCCCCCAACCCCCTCCCTCATGATATGCGAGTAGTTATAGTACAACCCCAGGTGCCGCCGCTTCTCACGCCCGGAGAGCGTGTGCTTGGCATTCAGGCACCGCTCAGTCGACAGCACCAGCGTGCGGTTCAGCGCGCGTGCCTCTGCTGCCACGCACGCGAGGCTCTCCAAGAAGTGCGACTGCCCCACGCAGTTGTCTGCTTCGGAGGAGAGAAGGTAAAAGCGCTCCCCGCTGTTGTACGCCTCTCGCACCGCGCTCGCTCCTTCCGGGTCCCATAATTCTCCTCCTGCTGCGGTACCCCTCCCCCTGCTAATCCCCCTCCGGCTGCCCCTGCTGCTGCTGCTGCTGCTGCTGCTCGTCCTCCTTCTCTTCTCTCCTTCTCCTTCGCCTTCGCCTCCTCCTCCTCCTCCTCCTCCTCCTCCTCCTCCTCCTCCTCTCCCTCCTCCTCCTCCTCCTCCTCCTCCTCCTCCTCCTCCTTCTCCTCCTTCTCTTTCATCATGCTGCTGCCCTTTCTGCCTCCCATGATCACCCTCTTGCCTCCCATGCTCACCCTCTTGCCTCTCACGCCGATTCTCCTTCTCTGCTTTCTGTGTGGCGATACGCCCATGCTCCTTCTTCTCTTCCTGCACTTTTCTCTCCTCCTGCTCCTTCCTCTCTTCATGCTCCTTCCTTTCTTCTTCCATCTCCTTCCTCTCTTCCGTCTTCTTCCTCTCGTCCTTCTCCTTCCTGTCTTCATGCTCCTTCCTCTCGTCATGCTCCTTCCTCTCTTCATGCTCCTCCTTTCTTCCTGCTCCTTCTGCTCTTCCTGCTCCTTCCTCTCTTCCTGCGCCTTCCTCTCTTCCTGCTCCTTCCTCTCTTCCTTCTCCTTCCTCTCTTCCTTCTCCTTCCTCTCTTCATGCTCCTTCCTCCTCGCTTCTCCATCTCTTTCTCTCTTCCGTCTCTTCCTCTCCGTCCTTCTTCCGCTCCCCCTTCTCCTTCCTGTCTTCCTGCTCCTTATTCTCTTCCTGCTCTTCCTCACTTCATGTCGCTTCCTCTCTTCATGCTCCTTCTTTTCTTCCTGCTCCTTCTGCTCTTCCTGCTCCTTCCTCTTCTCCTTCCTCTCTTCCTGCTCATTCTCCTCTCCACTCGCACTCACTCCCCCATACTCTCGATCCCTTGCCACCTCTCCTCCCTCCTCCACTCCCCTTTTTCCCCCTTCCTCCGCCTTCTCCTCTCTCCCTTCCACTCCTCTCTCCCTTTCCTCGTCTCCCTCCCCTGTCTTTCCCTCAGAAACTTCCTTCGGCTTTTCTACTTCCTTCGTCTCCCCATAACCATTTCCATCGCTTCCGTCTCCCTCTTTCCCTCTCACCCCCCTCCTCCTCCCCACTGGCCCCTTCTGTCCCTCTGCTATCGCCCTTAACTCCCCCCCCTCCTCCTCACTGACCTTCTCACTCCCCTCTTTCTCACTCCCCTCTTCCTCACTCCCCTCTTTCTTTCTCACTCCCCTCTTTCTCACTCCCCTCTTTCTCACTCCTCACTCCCCTCTTCTCACTCCCCTCTTTCTCACTCCCCTCTTTCTCACTCCCCTCTTTCTCACTCCCCTCTTTCTCACTCCCCTCTTTCTCACTCCCCTCTTTCTCACTCCCCTCTTTCTCACTCCCCTCTTTCTCACTCCCCTCTTTCTCACTCCCCTCTTTCTCACTCCCTCTTTTCTCACTCCCCTCTTTCTCACTCCCCTCTTTCTCACTCCCCTCTTTCTCACTCCCCTCTTTCTCACTCCCCTCTTTCTCACTCACTCCCCTCTTTCTCACTCCCCTCTTTTCCTCACTCCCGCTTCTCACTCCCCTCTTTCTCACTCCCCTCTTTCTCACTCCCCTCTTTCTCACTCCCCTCTTTCTCACTCCCCTCTTTCTCACTCCCCTCTTTCTCACTCTCATCCCCTCTTTCTCACTCCCTCTTTCTCACTCCCCTCTTTCTCACTCACTCCCCCTTTCTCACTCCCCTCTTTCTCACTCCCTCTTTCTCACTCCCCTCTTTCTCACTCCCCTCTTTCTCACTCCCCTCTTCTCACTCCCCTCTTTCTCACTACTCCCCTCTTTCTCACTCCCCCTCTTTCTCACTCCCCTCTTTCTCACTCCCCTCTTTCTCACTCCCCTCTTTCTCTCACCCCCTCTTTCTCACTCCCCTCTTTCTCACTCCCCTCTTTCTCACTCCCCCCCTTTCTCACTCCCCTCTTTCTCACTCCCTCTTTCTCACTCCCCTCTCTTTCTTTTCTCACTCCCCTCTTTCTCACTCCCCTCTTTCTCACTCCCCTCTTTCTCACTCCCCTCTTTCCTCACTCCCCTCTTTCTCACTCCCCTCTTTCTCACTCCCCTCTTTCTCACTCCCCTCTTTCTCACTCCCCTCTTCTCACTCCCTCTTTCTCACTCCCCTGTTCTCTTCCCTCTTTCTCACTCCCCCTCTTTCTCACTCCCCTCTTTCTCACTCCCCTCTTTCTCACCCCCTTTTCTCACTCCCCGCTTTCTTACTCCCCTCTTTCTTACTCCCCTCTTTCTTACTCCCTTCTTTCTTACTCCCCTCTTTCTTACTCCTTCTTTCTCACTCCCCTCTTTCTCACTCCCTCTTTCTTACTACTCCCCTCTTTCTTACTCCCCTCTTTTTCTTACTCCCCTCTTTCTTACTCCCCTTTTCTTCGTACTCCCTTCTTTCTTACTCCCTTCTTTCCCCTTCATCTCTTTCTCATTTCCCACCTCTTGCCCCTTCCTTTCCCCTTGCTCTGCACCCTTCCCTTCGACTTCTCCTCTCAATTCTCCAGAATCCCTTTTTCTATGCTCCCCCTTCTCCTTCCCTTCCTCCATCCCCATCCCCCTCCTCCCCTCCCCTTCCCCCACATCCCCACTCCCCCCTGATTTCCCCGGTCTGCTCGTGGCGCTTCCCCCTGTTCCCCGGTCTGTTCCCCCTATTCCCCCACTTCCATCCCCTTTATCTTCCCCTCCCCCGATCGAGCCATCCCCTCTCGAATCCCCCCTCTTTTCAACGTCCTTTCTCCCCTTTACCACATTCTCTACGAATCCCTCGCTTCCTTCCCCCCTTTCTTCGTCTCGACCTCCGCCTCCCCGCTTTTGCCGCCGCCATTCGCGCCACTCTGCGTACCGCTCTTGGCGGCGCCGCAGCTGCTGCTGTTTTCCACTCCTCGAGCCGCGCCTGACGCTGTTCTAGCTGGCGACTCGACAAGAAGAGATGGATTAAGAGACAAAATAGTCCCCCCTAGACACGCGAGGATCTTGACGCGCAGCTGCGCCATCCGCGCGGAGAAACACCGCGCACGAGCTCATGCGCGGAAATTTGGGCGCTCATGCGCGTGCTAGCGTGGCCCCTAAGAGAAAACCCAGCGCACTACACCCCCTCTTTCTCGCTACTGACATCTTATGTACGAACAGGGACGGGTTGTAGAATCTCAACGCATCCATGAAGGTGCTAATCACACACGGTATAGTCACACTTGTATGAATCAATCGTCGTTCTGCCTGTAGGAATGGTGGAATTGAAATCTCGGGCCTGTGCAGTTTGTGGCGTGGTGCGTTTTTTGTCCGCAACTCCCAAGGTTCGGTTTACTGTATGCCAGCAGCGCGCCAAATCCAAGAACTGTAGAGGTGGTGTTTGCGTTGTGAGAGGGAGGAGGGGGAGGGGTGTACAGTAGCTAGCAGCTGGTTCGACATGGATGGCAGATTTTAGTCCAACATGGTCGGTCCTACTTTGTACCCGATAAACGAAAGTGGCCCTTTTCCATCATAGAGAAACCCCAAGTGGAACTAAATCTGTTTTGCTTACTCTAAGAGGTAAACGACGCCTATGTGCCCTGTTTTGTTCCTTTCCCATGCATAAAAACGCAAATAATTTTATTGCCTTTCATGCAGGTGGCCGTACTGTAAAGTACCGATTAAGAAACTTTACTATCCAGGCGTGTACTGTATACCACGAATCACACTTTCCTCTTACGCTCAGTTGTCAGATTCCTTAGGGAGTACAGGTTCACTTTGGCAGCAGGTACGTGCCACACCTGTTACCATACCTATTTCAAACCAACCAACCGAACCCGAGGCGGAGTTCATAGGGGGGATCAGTCAGTACAGTACTGATCCTCCGTTAGTAGCAGCGAACTCACAGTCACACTCAGAGCAGTCGGTTTCTACAGAAGATCAATCGTCATTGATTCAAGGCTATTGCAGCTGGCAACTACTGAACGGCGGGAACAAGGCAGCAGAACCACCTGCGACAATGGTTTGTGCGAGAATTTCGATAAGCTGGCTGTCGAATCCGCGTTCTATGGCGGTGACAAGTAGACATATATCTAGAAACTTGCTGCTGCAGCGACAATTTTTAGCCAACTGCCCACAGCACACTGCCTGTAGCGATTAATATTCCTGCTGCTTTCTGTCCCCGCGACCATCTGTCCTTTCTAACTAGGGTCACAGTGAGGTTGCTGGGGACTCGCGTCAAAGAGCCGTGAGTGCTTTTAAAGACATCAGCAGCGGGAGCCGTCACACTACCGTGACGGCAGACAGTGGTGTTAGCAAGACCAGTAACAGCAGCAACCTCTCTCCCAGCCGTAGCGAAGGACACGCCTCAAACCCCCCTGTAACGAAATCTTTGCCTATTACGCCATGAAGATTTCGAATAGACGCATCACCGTCCCCCTACTTTCCTGCTCTCTGATCACCCTTTTCTCCTTCCTCCTCATCCTCCTCCTCCTCCGGGACCCTCGAGCTTGCCGCGCTCCGGGACAACAGCCCTTCTCCGTTTCAACGCGGGCAGGCCCACAGCTCTCCGCTGCCCCGTCAACATCAGCAACGTTACGCGTACAACTTCCCTCGGAATCGACTCGAATTTCCCGCGTCCTGTCCCTTGGTCCCCGCAACCCGGGAAATTCCTCCTAGCGACGTGCGTCCAAGGTCAACTATCGAACCGGCACCTCTGTGTACATAAATCTCTCCTCCTCGCGATGCTCCTAAATCGCACGCTCATTCTCCCGCCTCGCGACGTGTGTTCAGAATCCGCCGTCGGCCACAAGACCTACGACCTAGCTCTAACTATAGATCTCGACCACTTAGCCCAGTGCTTCTATGGGGTAGGAGACCCGGACGGAGGACTGGCAGCAGCAGCAGGAGCAGCAGGACCAGAGTTAACTGCAGCAGAACTTCCAGCAGGAGGGAATCCCGACAGGAACCTCCCCATTACACCTCCTGGTGTGATCTCCCTGGAAACCTATCTGGAGACATACAACAACAATCGCAGCATTCTGGTGGTGGACGAGTTAGCGTGCGGTCTCGTTCCCGACCGAGCCGCCTGTGCTGATCTGCTCAAGTGCAGCAACAGCAGCGAATCCAACCCGACAGCCATCATCTTCCCCGCTAAGGCGTCCCCAGCGCGTCCCCCACAGGGCCGACTTGCGGACCTGGCTTCAAGACTAGCTAACTACGCCTCTGCCACGGTCAATGCGCGGGTGCTTAGCCTTGGGGACCCGTTTCAGCTCAGCACACTGGAATTCTCCCAGAATACTGCGTTTCTTCTGCCGCCGCCGTTTCTTCTTCTTCTTCCACGGACTGTGGTTTACCGATTCGGCCGCCTGCTGCTATTGTGAAAGCTGCGTCTTGGTACATGCAGGAGTATATTGGGAGGGATTTTGTGGCGCTGCATCTTAGGAGAAAGGATTTTTTGTCCCGGTTTCATAACAGCCCGGGAAACCTGGCTGATTATTTCCCCCTCACCACCATTGCAGAGTGTGTGCTGGAAAGAATCGGTGCAGCAAATAGTGCTGCTGCAGCTGACAGTGCTGCTGGTGGTGGGAGTGGTGGTGATGTTGGAGGGCTTGCTTCCTTTGGAAGACCCTCGCACGAAGTACGGCGAATTCACGTCGTCTTTTTATGCACGGATGCAGGAGAAAGGCAAGTCAAAACCCTTAAGCAGCTTTTGGAGATCCACGGAGTTACTTTGCTGCGCATGAACATGCTCACAGACATGGCTTTCCAATCTTCTGGTGTTGACCGAAGAGTGGCAGAATCCCCGGATGCTGCAGCCATGGTGGAAAAGGTTATTGCTGCTAATGCGCGATTTGTGTTGTACGCCCGGGGGTCTAGCTTCTCTGGGCAGATTAGGTATCTCAGGCGGAGCCTTGGGCTTGAGAGTTGCTGGGATGGGATTGTCTGTGAGGAGAAGACAGATGGAGTGTTGTCATTGCCGAAGCCCTTTTGGAAAGATGATATAATAGGGGGTCTGTATAGTTTATTCCAAAAAGATGTATTGCAGTGTTAGCTGATTTCTTCCAATCCAATCCAAGCTATGGTTTGTTTTAACATCACCTATATCTTACCTTAAACATGTTTACCATGTAAATTCTGTTCTCCAAACTGACTCAAGGCGAATCCGTATGGAGCAACTCTGTAAGGAAGAAAAGAGGCTTCGCAGCACCTACGTGTTTAAAACCATAAGCTTCTGAGGTGACGTCATCACTTCACCACTTGTGTGGTCCCCACCCCACACACCCACATACGTCACCCATGATCGGTTTCCATCCCAAGGAGATTTATCCATAGAACGTGGCCGGCAGTTCATTCTTGCGCGCGACCGACTGTCGACATTCACACGTTCTTGCCTCCCGCTCCGAACGGAGTCAATTTTTCAGTCCTGGTCACGACATTCGCACCCGTTTCGCAGGCATTTGGTGCGCTGCAGTATGTAACGATTTCGCATCTCGCGAAAAACTCACGATTGGCGCTCGCCACGTCAGCACAGCGGAGACCAGATGGCTCTCTTAAGGCGATCCATATCTTTTTCCCGGAGCAATCCACTGCTAGGAGGTGGCGGCTCGCGAATCATAACAGTCAATCATAACGAATTCGGTAGCTGCTGTTCCCGTTACTGTCACTCCGGTTGCTACGACGTCCCGTTGCCTCTGACACTCTTGCGCTATGGGTCACCCTCGAATACCAACCTTAACTCTCACTCCTTCGCCTCCTCTTCCTCATCCTCTTCCTCCTCGCCATCTCCGTTCTCCCTGATCACTTTCGTTGCGTTCCCCTTCAAAACCCCAGCTCTTACTCCTCTACCGACCGCTTTGCAACCGAATCTTTCACCTCATTGTGGAGAAGATCACCTGATGTCGAGTCATCTTATATCGCAGCGTTGCCGGATCGCCCCTATTACTTCCCGGTTCCCCCAAGGGTGCTCGTCCCGCGGGGATCTTTCTCCCTTCCCTCCAGTGCCCCGTGCACTGCCGCGGCTCGTTCGTCCCCTTCCTCCTCTTCCTGCTGCTGCAGCAGCAGCAGTTGCTTATCAGGTTGCAGGGAGAGGCAGGGGTATCAGCAGCACCACCGATACCACTACCACACCTAGTACCAGCAGCTCCAGCAGCAGCGCCAGCAGCGCCAGCAGCAGCGCCAATCCCAACGCTCCGGCCACGACAGCAGTTGACCCAGCGTGTCTCGTCTCGGAGCAATACCAAGCTGAGGTGGCGGCGGGCCGGCTGACGTGGGACCCACGCCAGGCTGACGTGGCAGCCGCCATGGATGACCTGGTAAGCCAGCTGGCAGCGTACGACCGCGCAATGCGGGAGTACCAGGTGGCGCTCGCTGATTGGCTGGCGCAGCGGAGGGTTTTGAGAAGAGAACTAGTGGAGAAGGAGAGGAGGGAGGCGAGGGAGAGGGAGGGGAGGAGGAGGGGGAGGGAGCAGCGGTGGGGATGGTTGGCAGCATGGTGGCATGGCATGGCTGATACTGCTGCTCGCCTTGCCTCCTCCAGGTAACACCTGCTCCTTTCCCTCATCTCCCCCCCTCCCTTCCCTCCTCTGCCTCCTCTCCCGTCCCTTCCCTTCCGCTCCTCTGATCGCATACAGTGCTCAGCGTTCCCTCCTAGCTCCCATTCCACCCCACGTTCTTTCGTTGCACCTTAAAGAAGTCATCATCCCAATCTCCCTTCCCTACCCTTCCTCTCATACAGTGCTCATCATCTCTCAACAATCTCACCCCCCTACTTTCCCTGCACATCAAGAATAAGCATGCATCTCACTGTCCTTGTCCTTCCATCCCTCTCACGCAGGGCACAGCGTTCCCTCCTTGCTTCCACCCCCGCTCCCCTCCAAGGCCTCTCCTGGAAACTCCCCAGTAACACCAACAGTAACAACAACAGCAGCAGCAGCAGCAGCAGCAGTAGCAGCAGAAGCAGCAACGACACTAGCAGGGCCGAGAGGTCGGGGATCCTGGAAAGACTAATAGGCCCGGATAGCTGGAGCAGAAGCAGATCAAAGTCGCCTCTTTTGGACTGGCAGGGACGCCGACCCTCCCAAGGGGCACCAGGGCGATTCACAGTTGAGAGATTAACCCGGAGGGGGCGGGGGATGGGGAGAGCGGGAGGAGGAGGAGGAGTGGTGGTGGTGGAGAGAGGGATTGGCCGCATAGCGAGGCGAATCAAGCGGGAGAAAGCTTTAGATGGTATGATGCCTGCACGGCCGCTCGCCCCTGCTGCTCCCCAGGGGGTTTATTTGCACGGGAGTGTGGGTTCTGGAAGACTATGCTCATGGATATGCTGTTTGGAGCGGTGCAGAGGGGTGGGGTGGTTGGCGTGGCGAAGCGGGTGCATTTTAATGAGGCTATGCTGGAGGTGCATCAGAGGATGCATAGGTATTGGCGGGAGAGGGAGGAGGTGAAGGAGAGGAGGAGGGAGCGGGAGAGGGCGAGGCAGGAGCGGGGTGTAGGAGTGGTGGAGAGCGGTGGGGTAGGGTTGGAGGGAGGGGAGTCGGGGTGGGACGATGAGGGAGAGGAGGAGGAAGAGGAGGAGGGCGAGGATGCGATTTTAGACGCTGTTGCTGATGAGTTTTTGGGGAAATGGGTAGGTGAGGGAATGGAAGAGCAACGGCAAGAAAAGGAAACGGAGGGAGTAGCAGTGTCCAGAGCAGCAGCAGAGCAGGGAGCAGCAGCGGCACAAGGCGCAGCAGCAGCGGTGCTTGGAGCAGTGGTGCAAGGAGAAGCAGCACAAGGAGCGGCAGTGCTGTGTTTCGACGAGGTGCAGGTGCTAGACGTGTTCACAGCCGTGGCGCTAGGCCGCCTGCTGCACCGCGTGCTGCTCAGAGGCGTCCTGCTCGTCGCCACCAGCAACAAAGCGCCCTGGGAGCTCAACCAGGTGGGATATGAGATGCTGTGTGTTGAGATGGTGAGACAGAGAGGCAACTACTGAGTCCGACTCAAGGTCACCGTGTGCTGCTGAGGGGTGTCGTGCTGCTCAGAGGGTTAGGGTCGTCGCCACCAGCAACAAGGCGCCCTGGGAGCTCAACCAGGTGGGATGCCCATGTTCCGTATTTTGTGGTTTCGTTCCTTCGCTGCTTATGGGTGTCTTCTGGTTTGCTGCGAATCCGATGTTAGCCTTTATCCTGCCAGGCCGCTCCCTTAGCCCTGCTCAAATCCCTTCAGCCTTAAAACTCTCTCGCCCCCGCTTCACCACGCATACTCTGTCTTCTCAGGACGGGCTGCAGAGGGAGTTGTTTCCAGGCGTTTGTGAGCACGGTGGAAGGCTCCTGTCACGTGCTGCCGCTCTCCTCGCCCACTGACTACCGCTGCCTGCGCTCCGCGCCCCCTCCCCCCGCCCACGTGAGTCCCCTTCCCCTCCCCCCGCCCACGTGAGTCCCCTTCCCCTCCCCCCGCCCACGTGAGTCCCCTTCCCCTCCCCCCGCCCACGTGAGTCCCCTTCCCCTCCCCCCGCCCACGTGACTCCCCTTCCCCCCCCCCGCCCACGTGAGTCCCCTTCCCCTCCCCCCGCCCACGTGAGTCCCCTTCCCCTCCCCCCGCCCACGTGAGTCCCCTTCCCCTCCCCCCGCCCACGTGAGTCCCCTTCCCCTCCCCCCGCCCACGTGAGTCCCCTTCCCCTCCCCCCGCCCACGTGAGTCCCCTTCCCCTCCCCCCGCCCACGTGAGTCCCCTTCCCCTCCCCCCGCCCACGTGAGTCCCCTTCCCCTCCCCCCGCCCACGTGAGTCCCCTTCCCCTCCCCCCGCCCACGTGAGTCCCCTTCCCCTCCCCCCGCCCACGTGAGTCTCCTCCCCTCCCCCCGCCCACGTGAGTCTCCTCCCCTCCCCCCGCCCACGTGAGTCTCCTCCCCTCCCCCCGCCCACGTGAGTCTCCTCCCCCTCCTGCTCACTTGAGTCTCCTCCCGTCCCCCCGCCCATGTGAGTCTCCTCCCCTCCCCCCGCCCACGTGAGTCCCCTTCCCCTCCCCCCGCCCACGTGAGTCCCCTTCCCCTCCCCCCGCCCACGTGAGTCCCCTTCCCCTCCCCCCGCCCACGTGAGTCCCCTTCCCCTCCCCCCCCCACGTGAGTCCCCTTCCCCTCCCCCCCCCCGCCCACGTGAGTCTCCTCCCCTCCCCCCGCCCACGTGAGTCTCCTCCCCTCCCCCCGCCCACGTGAGTCTCCTCCCCTCCCCCCGCCCACGTGAGTCTCCTCCCTCCCCCGCCCACGTGAGTCTCCTCCCCCTCCTGCTCACTTGAGTCTCCTCCCGTCCCCCCGCCCATGTGAGTCTCCTCCCCTCCCCCCGCCCACGTGAGTCCCCTTCCCCTCCCCCCGCCCACGTGAGTCCCCTTCCCCTCCCCCCGCCCACGTGAGTCCCCTTCCCCTCCCCCCGCCCACGTGAGTCCCCTTCCCCTCCCCCCGCCCACGTGAGTCCCCTTCCCCTCCCCCCGCCCACGTGAGTCCCCCTTCCCCTCCCCCCGCCCACGTGAGTCTCCCTCCCCTCCCCCCGCCCACGTGAGTCTCCTCCCCCTCCCCCCGCCCACGTGAGTCTCCTCCCCTCCCCCCGCCCACGTGAGTCTCCTCCTCCCCTCCCCCGCCCACGTGAGTCTCCTCCCCTCCCCCCGCCCACGTGAGTCTCCTCCCCTCCCCCCGCCCAAGTGAGTCTCCTCCCCTCCCCCCGCCCACGTGAGTCTCCTCCCCCCCCTGAGTCTCCTCCCCTCCCCCCGGCCACGTGAGTCTCCTCCCCCTCCTGCTCACTTGAGTCCCCTCCCGTCCCCCCCGTCCCCCCGCCCATGTGAGTCTCCTCCCCTCCCCCCGCCCACGTGAGTCCCCTTCCCCTCCCCCCCCCGCCCACGTGAGTCCCCTTCCCCTCCCCCCGCCCACGTGAGTCCCCTTCCCCTCCCCCCGCCCCGTGAGTCCCCTTCCCCTCCCCCCCCCCCCCCCCGCCCACGTGAGTCTCCTCCCTCCCCCCCCGCCCACGTGAGTCTCCTCCCCTCCCCCCGCCCACGTGAGTCTCCTCCCCTCCCCCCGCCCACGTGAGTCTCCTCCCCTCCCCCCGCCCACGTGAGTCTCCTCCTCCTCCCCTCCCCCCGCCCACGTGAGTCTCCTCCCCCTCCTGCTCACTTGAGTCTCCTCCCGTCCCCCCGCCCATGTGAGTCTCCTCCCCTCCCCCGCCCACGTGAGTCCCCTTCCCCTCCCCCCCCCCCCCCACGTGAGTCCCCTTCCCCTCCCCCCGCCCACGTGAGTCCCCTTCCCCTCCCCCCGCCCACGTGAGTCCCCTTCCCCTCCCCCCGCCCACGTGAGTCCCCTTCCCCTCCCCCCGCCCACGTGAGTCTCCTCCCCTCCCCCCCGCCCACGTGAGTCTCCTCCCCTCCCCCCGCCCAAGTGAGTCTCCTCCCCTCCCCCCGCCCACGTGAGTCTCCTCCCCTCCCCCCGCCCACGTGAGTCTCCTCCCCTCCCCCCGCCCACGTGAGTCTCCTCCCCTCCCCCCGCCCACGTGAGTCTCCTCCCCCTCCTGCTCACTTGAGTCTCCTCCCGTCCCCCCCCGCCCATGTGAGTCTCCTCCCCTCCCCCCGCCCACGTGAGTCCCCTTCCCCTCCCCCCGCCCACGTGAGTCTCCTCCCCTCCCCCCGCCCACGTGAGTCCCCTTCCCCTCCCCCCGCCCACGTGAGTCCCCTTCCCCTCCCCCCTCCCACGTGAGTCTCCTCCCCTCCCCCCGCCCACGTGAGTCTCCTCCCCTCCCCCCCCGCCCACGTGAGTCTCCTCCCCCCCCCCCGCCCACGTGAGTCCTCCCCTCCCCTCCCCCCGCCCACGTGAGTCTCCTCCCCCTCCTGCTCACTTGAGTCTCCCTCGTCCCCCCGCCCATGTGAGTCTCCTCCCCTCCCCCCGCCCACGTGAGTCCCTTTCCCTCCCCCCGCCCACGTGAGTCTCCTCCCCTCCCCCCGCCCACGTGAGTCTCCTCCCCTCCCCCCACCCACGTGAGTCTCCTCCCCCTCCTGCTCACTTGAGTCTCCTCCCGTCCCCCCGCCATGTGAGTCTCCTCCCGTCCCCCCGCCCACGTGAGTCCCCTTCCCCTCCCCCCGCCCACGTGAGTCCCCTTCCCCTCCCCCCGCCCACGTGAGTCCCCTTCCCCTCCCCCCGCCCACGTGAGTCCCCTTCCCCTCCCCCCGCCCACGTGAGTCTCCTCCCCTCCCCCCGCCCACGTGAGTCTCCTCCCCCTCCCCCGCCCACGTGAGTCTCCTCCCCTCCCCCCCCCCGCCCCACGTGAGTCTCCTCCCCCTCCCCCCCCCCTCCCCCCGCCCACGTGAGTCTCCCCCTCCCCTCCCCCGCCCACGTGAGTCTCCTCCCCTCCCCCCGCCCACGTGAGTCTCCTCCCCTCCTGCTCACTTGAGTCTCCTCCCGTCCCCCCGCCCATGTGAGTCTCCTCCCCTCCCCCCGCCCACGTGAGTCCCCTTCCCCTCCCCCCGCCCACGTGAGTCTCCTCCCTCCCCCCCCGCCACGTGAGTCTCCTCCCCTCCCCCCGCCCACGTGAGTCTCCTCCCCTCCTGCTCACTTGAGTCTCCTCCCGTCCCCCCGCCTGTGAGTCTCCTCCCGTCCCCCCGCCCCCCCCCCGCCCACGTGAGTCCCCTCCCCTCCCCCCGCCCACGTGAGTCCCCTCCCCTCCCCCCCCCGCCCACGTGAGTCCCCTCCCCTCCCCCCGCCCACGTGAGTCTCCTCCCCTCCCCCCGCCCACGTGAGTCTCCTCCCCTCCCCCCGCCCACGTGAGTCTCCTCCCCCTCCTGCTCACTTGAGTCTCTCCTCCCGTCCCCCCGCCCATGTGAGTCTCCTCCCGTCCCCCCGCCCACGTGAGTCCCCTTCCCCTCCCCCCGCCCACGTGAGTCCCCTTCCCCTCCCCCCGCCCACGTGAGTCTCCTCCCCTCCCCCCGCCCACGTGAGTCTCCTCCCCCTCCTGCTCACTTGAGTCTCCTCCCGTCCCCCCGCCCATGTGAGTCTCCTCCGTCCCCCCCCCCGCCCACGTGAGTCCCTTCCCCTCCCCCCCCCCGCCCACGTGAGTCTCCTCCCCTCCCCCCGCCCACGTGAGTCTCCTCCCCTCCCCCCGCCCACCTGAGTCTCCTCCCCTCCCCCCGCCCACGTGAGTCTCCTCCCCCTCCTGCTCACTTGAGTCTCCTCCCGTCCCCCCGCCCATGTGAGTCTCCTCCCGTCCCCCCGCCCACGTGAGTCCCCTTCCCCTCCCCCCGCCCACGTGAGTCCCCTTCCCCTCCCCCCGCCCACGTGAGTCCCCTTCCCCTCCCCCCGCCCACGTGAGTCTCCTCCCCTCCCCCCGCCCACGTGAGTCTCCTCCCCTCCCCCCGCCCACGTGAGTCTCCTCCCCCTCCTGCTCACTTGAGTCTCCTCCCGTCCCACCGCCCATGTGAGTCTCCTCCCGTCCCCCGCCCACGTGAGTCCCCTTCCCCTCCCCCCGCCCACGTGAGTCCCCTTCCCCTCCCCCCGCCCACGTGAGTCTCCTCCCCTCCCCCCGCCCACGTGAGTCTCCTCCCCCTCCTGCTCACTTGAGTCTCCTCCCGTCCCCCCGCCCATGTGAGTCTCCTCCCGTCCCCCGCCCACGTGAGTCCCCTTCCCCTCCCCCCCCCCCACGTGAGTCCCCTTCCCCTCCCCCCGCCCACGTGAGTCCCCTTCCCCTCCCCCCGCCCACGTGAGTCTCCTCCCCTCCCCCCGCCCACGTGAGTCTCCTCCCCTCCCCCCGCCCACGTGAGTCTCCTCCCCCTCCTGCTCACTTGAGTCTCCTCCCGTCCCCCCGCCCATGTGAGTCTCCTCCCGTCCCCCCGCCCTTGTGAGTCTCCTCCCCTCCCCCCGCCCATGTGAGTCTCCTCCCCTTCCCCCGCCCATGTGAGTCTCCTCCCGTCCCCCCGCCCATGTGAGTCTCCTCCCCTCCCCCCGCCCATGTGAGTCTCCTCCCCTCCCCCCGCCCACGTGAGTCCCCTTCCCCTCCCCCCGCCCACGTGAGTCCCCTTCCCCTCCCCCCGCCCACGTGAGTCTCCTCCCCTCCCCCCGCCCACGTGAGTCTCCTCCCCTCCCCCCGCCCATGTGAGTCTCCTCCCCTTCCCCCGCCCATGTGAGTCTCCTCCCGTCCCCCCGCCCATGTGAGTCTCTTCCCCTCCCCCCGCCCATATGAGTCTCCTCCCCTCCCCCCCCCACGTGAGTCCCCTTCCCCTCCCCCCGCCCACGTGAGTCCCCTTCCCCTCCCCCCGCCCACGTGAGTCTCCTCCCCTCCCCCCGCCCACGTGAGTCTCCTCCCCCTCCTGCTCACTTGAGTCTCCTCCCGTCCCCCCGCCCATGTGAGTCTCCTCCCGTCCCCCCGCCCATGTGAGTCTCCTCCCCTCCCCCGCCCATGTGAGTCTCCTCCCCTCCCCCCGCCCATGTGAGTCTCCTCCCCTCCCCCCGCCCACGTGAGTCCCCTTCCCCTCCCCCCGCCCACGTGAGTCCCCTTCCCCTCCCCCCGCCCATGTGAGTCTCCTCCCCTCCCCCCGCCCACGTGAGTCTCCTCCCCTCCCCCCGCCCACGTGAGTCTCCTCCCCCTCCTGCTCACTTGAGTCTCCTCCCGTCCCCCCGCCCATGTGAGTCTCCTCCCGTCCCCCCGCCCTTGTGAGTCTCCTCCCCTCCCCCCGCCCATGTGAGTCTCCTCCCCTTCCCCCGCCCATGTGAGTCTCCTCCCGTCCCCCCGCCCATGTGAGTCTCCTCCCCTCCCCCCGCCCATGTGAGTCTCCTCCCCTCCCCCCGCCCACGTGAGTCCCCTTCCCCTCCCCCCGCCCACGTGAGTCCCCTTCCCCTCCCCCCGCCCACGTGAGTCTCCTCCCCTCCCCCCGCCCACGTGAGACTCCTCCCCTCCCCCCGCCCACGTGAGTCTCCTCCCCCTCCTGCTCACTTGAGTCTCCTCCCGTCCCCCCGCCCATGTGAGTCTCCTCCCCTCCCCCCGCCCTTGTGAGTCTCCTCCCCTCCCCCCGCCCATGTGAGTCTCCTCCCCTTCCCCCGCCCATGTGAGTCTCCTCCCGTCCCCCCGCCCACGTGAGTCCCCTTCCCCTCCCCCCGCCCATGTGAGTCTCCTCCCCTCCCCCCGCCCACGTGAGTCTCCTCCCCTCCCCCCGCCCACGTGAGTCTCCTCCCCCTCCTGCTCACTTGAGTCTCCTCCCGTCCCCCCGCCCATGTGAGTCTCCTCCCGTCCCCCCGCCCTTGTGAGTCTCCTCCCCTCCCCCCGCCCATGTGAGTCTCCTCCCCTTCCCCCGCCCATGTGAGTCTCCTCCCGTCCCCCCGCCCATGTGAGTCTCCTCCCCTCCCCCCGCCCATGTGAGTCTCCTCCCCTCCCCCCGCCCATGTGAGTCTCCTCCCCTCCCCCCGCCCATGTGAGTCTCCTCCCCTCCCCCGCCCATGTGAGTCTCCTCCCCTCCCCCCGCCCATGTGAGTCTCCTCCCCTCCCCCCGCCCATGTGAGTCTCCTCCGCTCCCCCCGCCCATGTGAGTCTTGTTGCTCACATGGATAGACCTGCCCTGTCCATGTGTCTTGATCTGATCTGATCTGATCTGCCCTGGCCTTCCCTCTACTGACCTCCTGTAGGATTAGGTGCGCTATGCTATGCTCCAAGGGAGATGTGTTTGTCGTGTCACTATGTTGCCATGTCTTGAGTCGACTCAAAACCCGTAGGATCAGGAGTACTACGTGATGCTCCAAGGGAAATGTGCTTTTTCGCAATGTTGCCATGCTGGGTGTGTTGCCATGCTGGGTGTGTTGCCATGCTGGGTGTGTTGCCATGCTGGGTGTGTGGGCATGTGGCAAGTGTGCATGTTGCCATTTTCCTTCGTCCTCTCCCTTCCTCACTCTCACCACTCTCATTCTTCACCCCATTCTCCTCACCCTCCCTACCCTCCACACCCTTTCCACCTTGCTTTCTCAGAACCTACCAGGACCACCACCAGGCCCCATCTCAACCCCAACCCCCACCCCCTTCAATCCCCACTCCGCTCCTCTTCCACCACCTCCTCCTCCTCATCCTTCCACCAACCCCTCATCCCGTCCATCCCATCAACCTGCTTCCCCAGCGCCGCTAGATCCCACCTTCTCTGGTTACTCCTACTTCTGGCCTCTTTGCCCTCACTCAGAGAGTCTCTTAGAGGACAGGTGGCGCGATGCTGTTGGTCGAGAGCTGCGGTTGCACGGAGAATGTAGGGGAAGAGGAGGCAGGGGGACGGAAGGATACGTGGAAGGCCAAGGGGAAGACATTCCTGTCATGTTTGGAAGGTCAGAACGCACTTCTCCTCCTCTCTCCCTCTCCCCATCCCTCTTCTTCCTGACTGCTCTCCCTCTTCTCAAACCTTTTTTCTTTCCAAAGAGTCTATCCCCTTTTCTTCTTTTAGCTGCCTCAATTACTTACCAAACTACATCACCACCTCTTCATGCCTTCCTTCCTCCAGGGAACAAACCAAACACCTGACAGTGTCTTGCTGATTTTACCTCTCCTTTTTTTTCCGCGTGTCTATCCTCCATCCCCTCCTTTACCTCTCAATTCCCTTTCCCCCTACAGATACCTGCGTGTCCCTGTGTCCGTGCATGGAATAGCACGCTTCTCCTTCTCCGAATTGTGTGCCAACACGGTATGCCATTGCAAGATATGGATGCATGATGCATGAGCGCATGCTGTATATGCGTGCACACCACACATATGATAATGGATGCAGCCTCGCACGGGTCCACATGCATGCAGCGAAAGCATATGGGTTGGGTTCATCATATCCACAGGTGCCAGCCACCATATGCATGCACACATAGGACGTGCACATGTTATGAGGTGCACGTCAAGTTGATATAGCAGTCACTCCCGTATGTTCATTGCCGATTCAAGAGTCGCTCAACCATGTTTGAGGCACCTCAGAACCCAATCATTTTCTTTTCCTCCCCCACAGACCTCCTCGCCCCTCTCCAACCACAATTTTCTTCATTCCCTTTCATGAACTTTTTCTCCTTCCTTCTCCTCCCATCGCACCAGCTTGGCCCACCAGACTACCTCGCTCTAGCTTTGCGCTACCACACGCTCTTCCTGTCAGAGATTCCCGTGCTCTCGCGCTCGGTGCACGACCAGGCGCGCCGCTTCCTCACACTCACAGACGAGCTTTACAACCACCGCTGCCTGCTCGTGTGCTCCGCTGCTGCTGCTCCAAATAAGCTGTTTAAGGGGCTGCTGGAGAGAGTGGGGAGCGGGGGGGTGAGGGAGCCGGGGGGTGGTGGGGAGGGGGGTGGGAGAGGAGGAGAGGGTCGGGTTGATGTGGAGGGGGAGGTGGAGAAGGAGGAGGGAGGGATTGTGCCGAGGATTGATCTTGAGAGGTATTGGTGGTGGTTTGGCGCTTGTTTTGTTTGCTCATGCATCCCAATCTCCGTTGTTTCCTGTCGCTTCTTGTTAAATTCTGCCTGCATTTCCCCCCTTCTTCCTTTGACTCCCCTCCTCTGTTCCCAACAGCTTGCAGTTTGAGTCAGAGGTGGGGGGCAGTCGCCTAAGAAGGGACGTGTTGGCAGAGGGGGGTCGCTCCGCCCTCACCTCCTCTTCCACACTCCCCGTGCGCCAGCTGTCCGGGCGAGAAGAGGAGTTTGCATTCCACCGAGCGGTAAGCGGGGGCTTAGGTGCAGCTTGAGTCGACTTGCAGTACTTCCAGTGTGTCAGCTCTCCAGGCGGGAGGAGGGATCGACGTTCCACCGAGCGGTATCTGCACGCCCTCCTCCCTCCCTCCTTTCCTCCTCTTTCTCCTCGCTGCTTCCTCCTTCTCCACCCTCACCTCGTCTTCAATGCTCCCCATGCACGAGCTGTCCCCATGCGAATGCAAGAAGAGGCATTCGCATTCACAGAAGTTAGGGGCTTAAAAGTATTGCTAATAGTTTGAGACGTCTCACAAGGTGCAGCTTTAACTGCTCCCTGTGCGCCATCTCTCTGGGCTATTGAAGAAGGTGTTGTGATTGAATGAGCAGGAAGGGTTTGGCTTGCACCTTGCGATGGCACCTTGCGATGGCACCTTGTGATGGCACCTTGCGATGGCACCTTGCGATGGCACCTTGCGATGGCACCTTGTGATGGCACCTTGCGATGGCACCTTGCGATGGCACCTTGTGATGGCGAGTGTCTTTTTCGTAGGCCTCGCCAACGCTCATTGCAAGTGTCTCAAAACGAGGCCTTCTCGCTCGTCCTCTTCCCATTGCTTTGTCTTGGCTGCAGGTTTCGAGGCTGCTGGAAATGCAGTCGGAGCGATATTACAGGCTGCACTGCCAAGTGCGTCGAGTGTTAACACCGTAAGAACGGTCCACTAGAAGAACGTTATTTCACTACGGTACAAGAGTCTTTGGGTGAAGTGCATGTACCCAAGTCTCGCATTCTTTTGTATTCTGTGTATGCATTACAAAATGCCAATGTACTCTCGTGGGCATGTCACTATATTGGTGACTTACTGTAGATACCTGATACCGTAATCACCCGGACAAAACACCCCCCCGTAATAGTACACCCCCGGGTAGCTTGTGCGGGGGGGGTGCTATAGCCGACCTCGTTTGTACTATACCCCCCCTTTTGGGGCGATTCTTTATAACACCCCCTTTTCTTACGAAACCCTATTATAGCTGTTATCGAGTCAGATTTTTTACGGGAGGATATGACGAAAATCGCTCCCTGAATGAAATTTCGCGTGCACTTTCACTTCGAATCTACCGAGATTCCCTCCCTTCCACAATCTCGCTGTCGCCACGCTGGCGAATCTTTTGCTGCACGTGGCCCGAGAGGTGAAACTCGCTTTCTCGCCAAAACTCGAATTCTCGCCTCAACCTGTGATGTTATAACGACTATTGAAACACCCAAATTGTCTAATTTATTTTTTTTCTTACACTAAAAAGTGCCATATATAACCACCCGGGTATTATATAGGATTTTCCGTTGAGAGGACCCCCCCCCTTTTTTCCCTGTGGTTATCATAATACCCCCGGGTGTTATGTCCGGGTGATTACGGTACCTACCGTACCGTATGTGTCATTTAGTGCACTTGCATTGCAAGCAAACGGGGAACTGGTGGGATGGCAGGACATCAAATTCCTGCATGTGTAACATAACATCATCATACGGGCAATCCAATCCACCACAGGGAGAATTTGGTACCAAGAGCGTGAAGCTGGTAATTTCTACTGGCCAAGTCATGGTACAATTACCTACTAGCACCTACTACTACTAATACTACCAGTAGAGGATGGCAATGCAATGATGGCTTGTCGACTCAAGCAATTCTTGTTGGTTGGGACCTGTGCTTGCTCATTTACAACAATTACTACTGCCCTACCCTATCCCTGCTGCTGCGCTGACTTCACCCCGTGCTTGCAATGCCCACAATGGCATCTGAAATGTAAGGTTGATGTGTTGGGCTGAGATGAGAGGAGGCTTGCAGGAGCAGGGCAACTGCTGGCAAGCTCAATCCCTGAACTGGTTGGTAATACCGAACATATTAGAACGTTATTGCCTAGCCTAGGCCTACTGGATATAGCAAGGAAGCTTGCATTGCAGGGAAAAAGGGCGCGGGACTCTTCAGGTTCTTGTTTAGTCGACTCGAAGTTTAAAGAGCCCTGCAACAGCCTATGGCTGTTGGAAGAGCGAAGACGCTTGGAGGAAGTGAGCAAATTGTGCGATGAGGGGTGATGCGCGCACAGCGGCCCATGCTGCTGCTGCTCTCATCGCCCACTCCCTCTCCGTTATTGGCTCTGGGAATGGCTTCTTGTGCATGCTTAGGATCTGGCGTGGGGGAGAAGAGGGGGAGGACAAGGGTGAAAGGATATAGATACACCCCCTCATTGCTGCTGCTGCTCTCATCGCCCACTCTCTCTCTGTTATCAGCTCCGGAGCGGGCTTCTTGTGCATGCTTAGGATCTGCCGCGGAAAGAGGGGGGTGGAGGGGAGAGGGGATAGGTTACAGTTACAAGAAACAGTTAGCTTACAGGAAACAGCTAGATTTGGCTAGATCTGGCTAGCTGTTAGAAACCCATGCTATCAGAAACCCACCGTCATAAGTATTAACCCACCCTCTCCAGTATCAGCACACCTTGTGCTTCAGTTGCAGCACCCTGTGCTTTTGATATGCCCCGAACATGCCTTGGCAGTTTCCTCGTTACTATCAATTATCAACCCAACTCGTTACTATCAACGCACCTTGTGCTTCAGTTGCAGCCTGTAGCTACTCAACGACCCCATTCCACTGCCTCCTGCCGCCGCTCTCCCCATCCCCCTGCTCCCTCCCTCGCCTCCTAACGCTGCATCCACTGCAGCACCCTCTGCCCACGCCCAGGGGTTTTCAGATGGCAGTATCCAGAAACTGACACACCCCTCCTCCTCCTCCTCCCTCCCACCTTGACTTCCTGGCATGCTGCCCTGCAATTCTCCACTATCCCTACCTCCTCCTGCTCCTGCTCCTCCTGCTCCTCCTGCTCCTCCTGCTCCTCCTGCTCCTCCTGCTCCTCCTGCTCCTCCTGCTCCTCCTGCTCCTCCTGCTCCTCCTGCTCCTCCTGCTCCTCCTGCTCCTCCTGCTCCTCCTGCTTGCTTCTTCCCCTCCTCCCCCTCCTCCCGCTCTTCCCGCTCCTCCCACTCCTCCATTCTCCCATATGTGCTGTTTTGGGTTAGCCCCGAGATTGGCCCCATCCCCAACCCCCTCACCATCACCGTACCCCCTTTTCAAGTACCCTACTCTTCCCCCTCTCCCTCTCCCTCTCCCTCCCCTCCCTCTGCTCCCTCCTCTCTCGCTTTCCCCTCCGCTTCCTCTACTTCCTCTGCTCCCTTTTCCCTCTTCTGACTTACCAGACCCGAGCGGGAATAGAAGAGGAGGGGTGAGAGGAGGCGAGGTGAAAGGGAGAGGAGGGGTGATGAGTCGCGAGGGCGGGGTGAGGAGAGTGGTGTGGGCGAGGAGGGAGGAGAGGTGCGAGAGGGAGGAGGAGAGCTGACCGGGTGTGAATTCAGAAGGGGGCACTCTGGTGGGTGGGGTTGGACAAATGGGTGGGTTGGGGAGGTAGATTGGCAGTCAGCTTTTGAGGCGCCTCAAAAGTCGGGTGTGGAGTCAGATGGTTGGATTCTGGTGCTGGGGTTGGTGGGTTGGGGAGGGAAGATTGACAGTCAGAGAGAGGAAGGAGCAAATGTGATTCCAATAAAGGGACTTTGGTGGGGTTCGACAGGTGGGTGTGTCGAGGGGAGGTGTTATGTAAGGGGGGTGGGTATAGGGTGGATTGATGGGAGGGAGATATGCAGGCAGTTAGAGAGAGTGTTTAAAGGTGAGAGCAGTGGAGAACGATGGGAAGTCACGTAGAAACATGTATTGAGCAGTAGAAACATGTATTCTTGATGAATTGGGTCGAAGGGTTGAGCATGGGCATGGGCAGGGAGAGGTTCAGTTGGAGGTTCGGTTGGAGGTTCGGTTGGAGGTTCAGTTGGAGGTTCGGTTGGAGGTTCGGTTGGAGGTTCGGTTGGAGGTTCGGTTGGAGGTTCGGTTGGAGGTTCGGTTGGAGGTTCGGTTGGAGGTTCGGTTGGAGGTTTGGTTGGAGGTTTGGTTGGAGGGAGTGTTTGAGCGAGTGCTCGTGCCAGCATGCAAAAAGCACACCGCAAAACGCACCTGGCGAAGACAAAGAGAGCATCGGCAGTGAAGCTCTCCTCGCCCTCCTTCCCCAACACCACCTCATCCCCCACCCAACTGCAGCTCTCCCCCTGTTCCACCCCAGTAGTAGACGGGACACCAGCCGCACCAGCAGCACCCACAGCACCAACAGCACCAGCAGCGGCAGGAGCAGCAGGAGCAGCAGCAGCAGCCGAGGTTGCAGCGGGCTTTGAAGGGCCCCAGGGGCTTTGAGATGGGGAGAGGCGCAGCATTTGAACGGTCTGGATGTACTCCCAGGTGGCGCGATCGTTTATCCCATCACACACCACGATCACCAGGTGACACACGGAGAAGAGGAATACCCCTAGCTGGGCACCGGACAGCAGGGGAGGGGGAGTGGGGATGGTGAGTGGGGATGGGGAGTTGGGGGGGGAGGGTTGGAAACTGCATGCGTGTGTGATGGTGCGATAATTTACTCCATCGCACACCACGATGACCAGGTGACACACTGAGAAGAGGAATACTCCTAGCTGGGTACAGGGCAACAGGTGGGGTGGGGAGAGTGGGGGATTGGGATTTGCAAGTTTAAGTGCTTGTGTGTGTGTGCGTCCGTGGTGTGAGTGTGTGCGTGTGTGTGCTTGTGTGTGTGTGTTGGTCTGTCTGTGTGTGAGCCTGTGTATGTGCGTGTGCGTGCACGTGTGTGTGCGTGCATGTGCATGCGTGTGCATATGTACGTGAGTCTGTGTATACACACCCTTGTATTCTCCACATCCTACCGGTACTTCATCCCATTCAAAGAGTCAACTAAATCAAACACCCCCATGCTGAAAGCATTCCATCTCAGTTCAGTTCATATTCCGATGCATGGGGCAGGAAGAAAGATGGAGGAGGCACGAGCCAGGGTTTAATTGATTGAATTATGCACCACTCTTGAGGCGACTTTAATCACGTGTTTGAAGAAGTGTTTTGAGACGTCTCAAAACTCTTGAGGCGCCTTTAATCCCTTGAATTACAGACCTACCTGGAGACCCATGATGGTGTGAGCGGGAGCAGAATCTCCAGCCTCCCCAGCGTACGCAGCAGCAGCAAAACAGAAGTAGCATCACCATTATCACAATCAGCGGCAGCAGTGGCGACGCATAGAATACACACTGACCTGCAGTCCCATGATGGTATGTGCGAGCTCAGCACTGATCAGAGTAGAATCCCCAGCCTCCCCAGCATAAGCAGCCGCAGCAGCATCACCATCAGCAACAGCAGCGGCGGCAGGAGGAGGAGGAAGAGGAGGGATGATGTCAATGCTGGCGGTTCCGTCCGCACGAGCGACGTCCAGGAGGATAGAGGCGCTGTTGATGGGCTGATGGCGGGGTGGGAGAGAATGGAGAGGCAAGGTGGTTAGTAGGGACGCAGCGGGGGGAAGGGCGCGAGGGGAAAAAGGCGGAGTCCAAGGCGAGTCTATGACCTCGTCTTTTGAGAATGCTCAAAAGTGATTTCAATATTGAAGGGAGGTGAGGGGAAGAAGGCGGAGTTCAAGGTGATGGAGAACCCCTTCAAGATGAGGGGGGGACAGGGAGAGGCGGAAGTTTGATTGTGGTGGAACAAGGGATTGAGAGGGTGCCGTTTTATATGCCTCCACACCATATCCTTCCCCACCACTCCTCTAACATGCACAACAACCTCTTTCTCGCCCATCCACCCATCCACCCACCCACCAACCGACCCAACCACCCACCCATTCCTCACCCACCCACCTGCGTGTCAATGAGCTGGGCAGTAGTCTATCCACGCAGGAGGGTCACAGGAAGCACCCGAGGTGACTTTTGAGTCGACTCAAAAGTCACCTCTATCCATGCAGGTGGGGCACAGGCGCGACCCACGCCAATGCTGCAACGCCTTTTCTTAGCACGCCTATCACAGCAGCTCACCACCGGTACAACAGCCCCACCCACCCTCCCAACATCTTCTCCATCCACCCGCCCACCTGCGTGTCTATGAGCAGAAGCCTATCCGAGGTCACATGCGCCTCCACGCCACTGCTGCAGTGCTGCACTGCTGCAGTGCTGCAGTGCTGTGCCCTGGTAAGCGTTTCCTGCCTGGGATTTTCATCCGCATGTCATACCCATCCACACACATCCAAACCCTCCGGACCCTCCAAACCCAACCACCCACCTGCGTGTCTATGAGCAGAAGCCTATCCGAGGTCACATGCGCCTCCACACCACTGCTGCAGTGCTGCAGTGCTGTGCCTTGGTAAGCGTTTCCTGCCTGGGATTTTCATCCGCATGTCATACCCATCCACACACATCCAAACCCTCCGGACCCTCCAAACCCAACCACCCACCTGCGTGTCTATGAGCAACAGCCTATCCGAGGTCACATGCGCCTCCACACCACTGCTGCAGTGCCGCCCTGCCAACACCTGCTCCTCCCCGCCCACCGCAAACACCCCTCCCAGAGGCCCTGGGGAAAGGAAATTACGCAAGAGTGGAGGGAGAGAGAAAGGGGAAAGGGACATGGGAGTCGACTCAAAAGTAACCTCTCCAACACCTGCTCCTCGCCCCCCACCGCAAACACCCCTCCCAAACGCTTTGGGGAAAGACATCCCCGCAAGAGTGAATGAGAGAGAAAAGGGAATGGCTGTTGAGGCAAGTCAAAGAGCGCAAACAAAACACCGCCCCACCCCACCCCACCCCACCCCACCCGACTCCACCCAGGGGGAACAAAGTCACTCTCCCCTAAGAGCAGAGAGAACAAACTTTTGAGGCGGGAAAGGGGAGAGGGGGCGGGAAAGGGGGTAGGAGAGGTGGAACGGGGAGGGCTTGAAATGGGGTAAAGGATTTTGAGAGGGTCAAAGGCGTGGGAGAAACATGGGTGAAAAGAGGGCGCTCAGCAGAAGAGACATGGGCGGGATGGGATGCGAGCGATAGCGAGGACATGTGGGGAAGCAGGGGCGGGAGAAAGCAGGCTTGCTGTATGGGCTCACCAGCAGCGGCAGCGGCGTTGGCGGGGATGTGCGCGGCAGCGAGGGCGTTAAGAAGCGATGACTTGGTGACCTTTGAGTCGACTCAAAAGTCACCTCGCATTGGCTCACCAGCAGCGGCAGCACTGGCGGGGATGTGAGCGGCAGCAAGGGCGTTAAGAAGCGATGACTTGCCGAGGGAGGGCGGACCCACGACTGCCAGCACTGTGAAGTCCGTGTTGTCTGAGAGGGCCTGATGGGAGGGGAGGGAAGGGGGGGAAAGGGGGAGAGACCATGTTGCGTGAGAGAGCATGAAGGAAACAGGCTGAGGGGGAAGGGGGAGAGGGAGGGCGGACCCACCACTGCCAGCACTGTGAAGTCCGTGTTGTCTGAGAGCGCCTGATGAGCGAAAGGGGGAGGTGTGGGGAACGAGGATACTCTCGAGTCGACTCAAAAGCGGGAGCAAGGGGCCCGAGGATACTTTTGAGTCGAAGGCAGAGTGTGGGCCCGTGGTTCCTTTTGAATACACCACCGCTTACTAAGTGGTTCCACACGCCACCGCTTTTTTATTTTTCCACCACAGTCCCACTCAGAACAATGGGGTAAGGCCGGGAGGGGGAAGCGGGAGGGGGAAGGGGGAGGTGGAAGAGGGAGGGGGACGTGGGGAGGAAAGGGGAGGGTGGAAAGACCTACCGCAGTTATCACCTGCACCAATCTTTTCCTGCAGCAATCATCCCTTGCACCAATCATCACCTGCACCAATCATCACCTGCAGCAGCCGTTCAGGAGTGAAATCCCATGCCGCGTTCACCAGAGTCACACTCGCACTCGCTACAGCTGCTGTGGATGAGGAAGCGGAGGAGGAGGAGGAAGGTAACACAGGGACAGACGCAACTGCTGCTCCTACTCCCCCTCCACCTGCCCCTGCCGCTGCTGCGCCCCCTGCTGCCGCTGCGGCTGCTGCTGCTGCTGCTGCCCCTGAGGAGGATGGTACTAGGGATGGTGGTGCTGCTGCTGCTGCTGCTGCTGTTGCGCGGGAGCTTGTACCCCCCCGATCCCCCCCTATCCCCCCTGATCCCAGGCTGCTTCGTCTCTCCGAGCTACTCCCCGCAACCCCTCCTCGTTCTGCAACTCCTCCTCCTCCTGCTCCTCCTCCTGCTCCTCCTGATCCCCTTGCGCTTCTTTCACCGCCCCTCCCTCCCCTTCTTTCCCCTCCCTCCGCCCCTCCCCCTCCCCCTCCCCGTACCCCTGCCCCTCCCCTCCCCTCGCCGCCTGCGCTCAGAAACTCCTCTGCGCCTAATGACCAGCCAGTTTCGAGTCTACCCCCCCTCCCCTCGCCTTCCGCATCTGCCCCCGCTGCCCCCGCGCCTCCCCCTGCCCCCGCGCCTCCCCCTGCGCCCGCGCCTCCCCCCGCCCTGTCATCCCTTAGAATGCGCACAGCGGAAGCCCCAGGCGCGTCAAGGGAGGATGCGCGGCTGGTGCTGCTCCCCCCAGCGCCTCCCCTTCCCCCCGCGCTTGCTCCCCCGGTCCCCCCTGTACTGTACCCTCCCGCGCCTCCGCCATAACCCCCACCATGCGCCCTCCCCGTGCCGTGCGCATAGCTCCCTACAGCTGCGCCGCCGCCAGTCCCGCCGCCAATCGCGGCGGCATTTCCGGCTCCACTCGCACTCGCAGCGCCAGCATCCGGACTAACGTACGGCAGAATACCACTAGTCGTTAAAATCCCCGGTCGCGCGATCGACACTTGCGGAACCGCGCCCGCGCTGTGGCGGAAAGCGTCCGCGGGGGTAGGGAAGGGGGAGGCGGAGGCGGAGAGAGGGGCGGAGGCTTTGCCGTCCCCGACGCTCGCAAACGGAGATGCGCGGAAATTTCCTGGCGTGCCAGCGGCGGTGCTGGGCGGAAGCGGTCTCTCGGAAGCGCCGCTAGCGGACGATTGCGCGTCCGAAGCGGCGCGATTCGCGGGCGGCGGTTTGGCAAGGAGTATGCGCGGCGGCATAGCGGAAGGAATTGAATTACAGGATGGAAAATTGTCTGGTGGTAAGGGCATGTGTGATCTTTTGGAAAAATTTCTTGAGTTCGAACTCAAACCGCCTTGCACCGTGGCGAAAAAGTTATCAATCGTATTCTACCGTGAAGAACCTTCCTAAAATCTCGAAATCACCCGGGCCCCAAGGAATTTGTCATTGGTACTAAAAAATTTGCTACATACGAGTTGCCGGATATGTAGAACATGTCAACATTGAAATGCCATAATTACAATGACAACAGCATCTGGATTCCTAGCCTTTACCAAGGCCCGCAAAGAACAAGCCAGAAAGCAGCACACCATCTACCTCAACTCCCGCTTTAATGCTTGCGGCAATGTCGTGAAGCGGTACAAGGCTTGTGTGCATTAGTGTCTCTGTGCCTTCCCTTGCCGTTGCTCTTCTTCGCTCACCATCGTTGATCTGAACATGCACAAACAACACCTGCCAGCAAAGCCAAGCACCACAAGGAAAGAAAGAACGTACGGCACTTTTCTGAACAGCAAGTTCTACGGCAGGCTTGAGTTGAGCAGTAGGATACTCATCGTACGCATCGTGGCAAGATGACACGTCATAACTCACATGCCGCTACCGCTAATGTACAGCTAATGTACAGCTAACGTACAGTTTTACCGCTATTGTACAGCTATATTCATTGCCCATGATTGATAGACCGCAGCACACACCCCACTCTTGCTCACCCCAGCTTCTGCCGCCACACCCCATAAACAGGGCGCCAGCGCATTTGTTTTTAGGTGCCTGAAAAACAAAAACAGCCAACACATTCCTCCTCTCACCTTCTGCTGCCACACACCAGGGAGAGGGCGGCATGAGCCTATCACCTCTGCTCCCCGCCCCACAAACCCTGTCTCCTCCTCAAGCTCCCGCACTGCCGCCTGCAAGAGTAGGTGAGGGAGCAGAGGGGCACGTGAGCGGGTGTGCAAGAATGAGTGGCATGGCACGTGGAAGGCTGGTAGAAAAAAAGGTTGTGGAAAGGCTTTAGAAAGGCTGAGATCAGGAAGAAGAGCACGAGCAGCAAGTGCGATTAGAGAGCTGATGGTGAGTGAGACACATGGGCGGTGGTGAAAGCATCAGCAGGGTGGGTAACTGACAGTTGACCCCTTTCCCCCTTCTCTGCCGTTGCTTCCTGCCTGCTGCTGTTACTGCCCTGCTGCCTTACTGCCCTGCTGCTGTTACTGCCTTGCTGCCCTGCTGCCTTGCTGCCTTGCTGCCCTGCTGCCCTGCTGCTGGGAGCTCACCTGCTCTGGACTTTCCCCTGCATCCATCACCCCCCCTGGCAGACTCAGCACATACGCCGCCATCACCGGCTGGTACCCTCTTTAAGGTGCCTCAAATACTGCCTGTGGCAGCGCCTTCCTCCTCACCTGCTCTGCCGTCTCCCATGCGTCCATCACTCCCCCTGGCAGGCTCAGCACATACGCCCCCACTGCATGCCGGTACTCTGAGTCACAGCAGAGGGGGTGGACCGTGGAAGAGGAAGAATGGAAAGCGGAGGGGGAAGGAGCGGGGTAGGTGGGCGGGGTAGGTGGGTGGGTGTGCATTTGCATGTGCATGTGCATGCGCATTGATACAATTTCAGAAAGCTGTGCATGTGCATGTGCATGTCCATGTGCATGTGTATGTGCATGTGCATGTGCATGTGCATGTGTATGTGCATGTGCTGCTGTGGTGCTGTGGTGCTGTGCTGCTGACCTTGATTCACGACCACTTTGTTGTCAGCAGCCGTGGCGACCTGATGGGTGCAGTGCGGTGTGTGTTGGAGGGACGAGAGGAGTGCAGAGGTGCGAAGCAATAGAGGGGCATGGAGAGACGGAGGGATGAGGAAGTGGGGGAGGAGAAAGAAAGAAACTTTTGGGTCGACTCAAAAGTCGCCATGGAGGGGCGTGGAAAGACGGAGGGATGAGGAAGTTGGGAAGGGAGCGAGAAAGGCATGGGTGTTGACCAAACGTGTACAGTCTGACTGCTGCATACAGAAGCGGATAAAGCGGGGAGATTAGAATCAGAGGCAGCAAGGAAAGAGGGCACGCGGGGTGAGGTGCTTACCATGGTAACGGCGAGAGGACTGGCAAACACTGTGAGGTAGGGAGAGGAGCGGCCGGAGTGCTTTGAGTGGACTCGTAATCAGAGGCAGCATGGAAAGAGGGCAGGGGAGGTTTTTGAGAATGCTAAAAAATCGGAAAGAGGGCAGGGGAGGTGAGATGCCTACCACAGCAACGGCGAGGGGGCGTGCAAACACTGTGAGGTAGGGAGAGGAGCGGCCGGAGGGGAGGGCGAGAACGTCCCTGCGCACACTCTGCTCTGTGCAGGGAAGAGCGGAGGGAAGGTGGGGAGAAAAAGGCGGGAGGGAGGGGGGGAGGAAAAAGCGGGAGGGAGGGGGGGAGGAAAAGGCGGGAGGGAGGGGGGGAGGAAAAGGCGGGAGGGAAGGGGGAAGATGGGAGAGGTGGGTGCAGGAGGTAGATGAGAAGAACGGTATTGGTGTGTGGTGATGAGGGGTGGAGAGCGGTGCGGTTGCATGGAGGAGGAATGGACCGCTTGAAATAGGAATGGTCCTGCATCCAACCCCACCACTCTCCACCGCACAGCGGAAAGGCTTTAAGAAAATGACTCAAAAACCACTCTCGACCGCTCACCAGGAAGTCTTTAAGAATGACTTTTGAGTCCACTACACGCGGCACGGGCCACGCCGCTTGCTCCTCTTCCCTCCATGGCCAGCCGCCGTCCTTCGTCTCCCTCTCCCGCTCCACCATCCCTCCTTCCGTCTCCCCCTCCTCCAACTCCCCGTCCCTCTCACCGGTTCTTCCTCCCTCGCTCTCTCCTCTCCCAGTCTCTTCTCTCCGCCACTCTCCTCTCTCCATCTCATCCCGTCGCATTTCCGCGCCAAAGGAACCCGCTAGTCGCCTCCCCGCCTTCCGCTCCGCCGCGGACGCGAGTTCCGCGGAGCTCCCCGCGTCATTATCATCGTCGTCCGCGCGTGCTGCACTGCAGACAGCAAAAGCCGCCCGCGGAACGCGGCCAGCGTTCCGCTTCCGGAAATCGTTAAATCCGTCCTTCACGACTCGGTTTCCGTCGCAAGAGCCACCCAAGCCGCCATGATTGGGCCGCCTGGAGTGGTAACCAGCAACAATGTTACATCGCGAGGCGACGCGTAACCTACAGGCTGGAGCGCGTCGGAACGAAAAATCGCGGCGGAGGCAGTGGTGGGACGACTCGGGAGCTTGGCGGTATGAGGTGTGAGGAAAAAGAGTAGCCATTTTGCAGGGCGGCAAGAAGGAAGCAGCAATGAGAAGGTGAGTACGGGGAATACAAAAACCACTCTTTTGCGATGGCCTCGATTGCGGCAGCAGCTGGTTTCCGTATTACGTACTGCAATGCTTCGTACAAACTTGTTTTTCGTGACAGATGTTGACAATGTATAGAACAAAAGATTTGCTTCACATCAGCGAAGGATTTGATTACTGGAATAGCTCCTCACAACAGTGAAATTCGTTAACGATTTATAGCATAATTACAAAAACGGGATTTTATCTACAGCAATAAAATCAGCAGAAGAAATCCACATCATCCACCAAAAATGAAAACAAGATCACAAATACTTGCACTGACAAGCATCAGCATTTATTCCTGGATCAGGCATCCAGCAGCCGCTCATAATCCTCGATGGATTTGAACAGCTCCGAGAAATTGCCCTTGCCGAACCCCCCACAGCCTCCCTTCTGCAGCAGGGTGCCATCTGGCCCAGGGTACATGCACCCCACACGCTGAATAATCTCCAGGAACAGTGTGGGCCTGCCATAAGGAGGGGATAAGTGAGAAACAGGGATCGACTTAGGGAAAGTGAGGGGTTGAAAGGGGTGGAGGGGTTGAAAAGAAAAAGGTGGAAACAGGGGGCGGGAAGAGGAACAGAGTGAGGTCACAAGGGAGGGGAGCCGAGCGTGTGGAAGGAGAGCAAGAGAGCACTACAAGAGGTGACAGAAACAAACAGTGTATGTACAAAAACACTCACCTATCCCCCACAGGTCGTGTGAAGATCTGCAGTAGCACACCTTGATCATCCCTATCCACCAGCACTCCCAGTGTCTCGCAATCCTTTATAAGCTTCTCCGATAACCCGCTATCCGGCCCAATCCGCTTCGGCAGCTCCTTGTAATAATTCGCCGACGGCCGCGGCATGAAGTCAAACCCCCCCAGCTCCGTCCGCGCGCGCATCTCCTGCAGCGTCGCGATGATATCCGTGCACGAGAGCGCGAGATGCTGCAATCCCGGCCCTTCGTTGTGCTCCAGGTACGTCTGGATCTGCGATTTCCGCGGCGTGCCGAACGTCGGCTCGTTAATCGGAAACAAAACATTCTCCGCGTTATTCGCAAGCACCATGGAATTCAGCCCGCTATCCAGCGTCCCCACGTCTGCCGCAACAAATTCCGCGAATTCATGAAACCCCGTGAAGTTCAGAATGTGTCGCACGGTGTCGAGAAGCTTGGGAACGTTTCCCACGGCGTGGTCGAGACGGGTGAGGCCGTAGGACGAGACGGCGTTGGAGGCGGGCGCGTAGTTGGGGAGGAAGGGGCCGGAGTAGGAGGCGTGCTGGGTCACGTATCGAAGGACCACGTCGCCGTATAGAGCCACTTCTGCTACAGTCACGGACCCGCCGTCCTTGCTGCAGTGGGAGGGGTTTGAGGGAGGGGGGCGAGGAGTTGTGGGGGGGGGAGGAAAAGCGGTGAATAGTTGGAGACGAAGGGACCAGCGCAGGAGGCGTGCTGGTCACGTATCGTAGCACCACATCGCCGTATAAAGCCACTTTGGCTAGAGTCACGGACCCGAAGCCCTTGCTGGAGTGGGGGAGTGCAAGGAAGCGGGTGAAGTTGAAAAGATAGGCTAGAGGGAGGAGGAGGAGGACGGACGCGGGAGAAAAGAGGGTGGGAGAGAGGAAAGGGAGAGATGGGAAGAGAGGAGGTGGTGTGAAGGTGATGGATACGGGGGAGGAGGAGGGGGAAGGGCGGCGAAGGCGTAGGGAAGGTGTGGCGGGGAGAGGCGGTGGAGGGGGGAGCAGAGAGGGGGAGGGGGAGGGGTTGCGTCAATGGGAAGGGGAGGAGAAGATAATATAAGAAGGTGGTTCGCGAGACATGTCCATGCGTGACGGCTTGGACTGGAAGCCCAGGAAACAAATAAAATTCAGTAGTTTCGTGATTCTTTCTCCCGTACAAGATAATTAACTTGATGTCTGTTCGAATTCCTTCCGGCTTAATCACCAAGCTCAGCTAGGATTGGTTTATACAATCTCCGTGGGCAAGACCGAGAGCACACGAATTCGAGACGCCCCTGCTCCTCCTCACCTGTCCACCAGCTTCGTCGGCGGCACCACGCCCGTCGCGCCGTGCGCCACGCTCGTCTCATACGCCGCCTGCGCGTCCGTCACTTTCACTCCCACGGCGCGCACCGCCAGCCCGTGCCGCGCGAAGAACTCCGACGCCTGCTGCCGCTCGAACCACGGCAGCGGCGCGCCGTTCGTCGCCGGCGCCGGCGCCGCCGCCGGCGGCGGCGTCGACCCCGCGGCGGCGGCCTGCGCCACGTGGTCGCCGTACGGCGCGGAGAAGACAAACACGAGGTCGTTCGATTTAAGAACGTAGCTGCAGTACGTCTGGTTACCCGTCGTGAGGTCGGATTTCGCGACGAGCGGCATGCCGAGGCCCCAGGAGAAGCGGCCCGACGTGCTCGTCGCGTCGCCGCACCAGAACTCCACGTGGTGGAAATCTAGCACCTCGAAGCGGTCCGTCTTGGGGTTATGGCGCTTGAAGTTCGAGAAGCCAACCAACTGGTCCGGCAGCGAGACTCCGCGCTCCGCCATGGCGAGAAAACAAGGAGACGTGTGGGGCGACGGGGGAGGATGAGGAGGACGACGCGGACGGGAACGATGAGAGAGAAAAGCGGCGAATAACAGCGACGAGATGGGGCGAGTGGGAGACGAGCAAGCGTGGGGCGGTGAAAGGTGGAGGGAGGGCGCAGCAGGTGCAGCGACGCCAAGCGAGGAGAGGCTGAAGGTGACGAGCCAAGGGCAGCAAGGGAGAAACGCGCAAAACTGCGGATGGATCAAACTGCTCCGAAATCTACAAGTTGCAGCTCGCGTGGATGGCTACCTTGTTGAGGTGCTTGACCGAATTAGCTCGTACACGAAAGCGTTTTACGTACAGAAGAGGAAATGAAGGAGATCTCTGTGTTGCTACTACTGTACACCCTCATTCTCAGACTACGCACAATTGGGAGCCCTGGCTACAGTGCGTACTGTTGCTTGGACCCTAGCGATCTGGTGCTTGGAGCCGAACTCTAGGTAGGTGGCGGGCAAACGCACTCCCGGGGAACGGTAAACAACGGTATGTAAACTTACAATTAGTTTTCCGTACGGCTGAGTACGGCAAATGTGCTTTCAGCGTATGTTCTTGGACCATGTTGGACGCATTGATGTCATTACAGCTGGCATGTTCATGTGGCGATTGTGCACAGACTGAGAATGAGGGTGTACTGCACAAGAGTTGCATGCACTGGTTCGGCTGCTTTGACTGGCTCGGCGGAGTGGTTCGGTTCGGAAATCCCCCAAGCACATCTTCGTCAAACCGACACCGTGAGCGCACCTACGCGAAATCGTCCTCGTTCGCAAGCAAGAAAATCGAATTGTTGCCAATCGCGAAACATCCATCAATTTCGCTGTTCCACGCCTCTGTGGCGTGGGCATTTCGCAGTCTCCATGCCCGGCTCGCCCAAACCAGAAAACCAGCGACTAAGCGCCGAACCAAACAAGGTTTCGACAGGGTCGAGGCGGCTTGTGTATCTCGAGAGCGACAGCGCATACGAAGGTAGACGACACGTGCCAACAGCTGGATGGCTCTCCATCACCTGGAGGTATGTCAGGATGATGTGGATCATGCCCGAGCCTCCACCTGCTGTGCTTGGAGAACCCTCCGTGCTGACGCATAGCCACACTGCGGATTTCCGACGCTGTAGGTTCATCGACGGCTGGCGATGAACACAGTATGCCGATATCCCTGATATAGAAACGTCCGCTATTTAAAGAAGATTGTCAGTATGATACTCTATCACAAAGGGAATACAATGGTTAAGGCGTATGCCTGCTAAGTACATGGGCTTCTTTCTTGTTCAATTTGTATAACTGACTGAGACTGCTTTTTGGTACAAATCTTACAGTACAATTGCTTTTAGTCAAACGTATTTCAAGAATACTGTGTAGTACCGTATATGCACTGACAATTGCACCACCAGGTGTTCAGGATCTCCCAACAATTGTGACAGACACAAAAGACTTACATATGCAGGCTGCCACAGTACCATATCCTCTGGATTCACAGCCAACCACCTCCACACGAATTAACCCCACTTACACGTTCCCCCGCCTTAGCCCTCTTGTTGCCCCACCTCCTCTCCTCCACCCACTCTAGCCTCGTTTCCTCCCCCCCTCCCCAGCGCCGTCTACTCCCTCCCTTCCACAGCTACCCCTACTGTCAGCCCCTCATCCTTTCCGCCCTCTAATCCTCCCAACCTCGAGCATCGTGTGTGTGTGCGGAGGTAGGATGCATAACAGGAGATGGCGTAAGGAGAAGGCAGGGGTGGACCATGGAAGGGAGAACGGGTTCAGTGTTATCACTGCTGCCCCCACCCCACCCCCCCTCCCACTGCTGCCCCCACCCCACCCCCCTCCCACTGCTGCCCCCACCCCACCCCCCTTCCCACTGCTGCCGTCTACTCCTCAAACTTCAAGACTGTGTGTGCTGAGGTGGTAGGAGGCAGAACATGAGATGGTGTGACAGCAGTTGGGGAGGCACTGGGTGTAGTAAGAATATGCACTGTGATCAAACCAGTGGGGAGAGCCTTGCAGGAAGGCACTGAGAAGCTAACTGAGGGGGGCGCAGGACTGATATTTGAGGAGTTGGCAGGAGGAGAGAGTGTTGGAGGAAGAGGAAGAAAAGAGGCAGGCGCAGGTATAGAGGAAGCAGAAAGAGGTGATGTAGGGTGGAGAGCAGGATAGGGAGGAGGTGTGGCATGAGAGGGAAACTGGGGGTTAGGAGCAATGTGCGCACCAGGGACAGATGTCACTGGTGGGTTGGCGGCAACAGAAGCAGAAAGATTAGCTGTAGCTGCAGGGTCAGCCAGAGGAGCAGCAGCAGTAGCACCAGGAAAGAGGGGAGGAGCAGCAGCAGTAGCACCAGGAAAGGGGGGAGGAGCAGCAGCGGAGAGAAGAGGAGCAGCAGCAGGAGAAGCAGCAGCAGCAGGAGAAGCAGCAGCAGCAGCAGCAGCAGCAAACCCAAGGGGCGAAAACCCAACGGTTCTGGTTGATGCTTCTGCTGCTCTGGTTGTAGCGAGAGCGGCAGTGATGGGAGATACCCGAGGGGAGTGAGGGGAGCGGGAGCGGAATCGCGGCGAGGATGAGTGGGACAGGGGCGGTGGAGGCGCGAAGGTGACGGGAGAGGAAGCATGGCCGGGATAAAAGGCAGTGGTGCTATGAGGAGAGGAAGAGGACGGAGTAGCAGCAGGAGGAGAGGCAGTTAAAAGGGAAGCTGTGAGTGGGGAAGCTGTGAGTGGGGAAGCTGTGAGTGGGGAAGCTGTGAGTGGGGAAGCTGTGAGTGGGGAGCAAATGGTATGAGGTGAGGAAGCAGGAGGAGTAACAGCGGGAGGGGAGGCGATAGGATGAGGGTGCACAGAGAGAGGAAGTTCAGAGGGAGGGGAAGCAGTGGGAGGGGAAGCAGTGGGAGGGGAAGCAGTGGGAGGGGAAGCAGGGGGAAGGGAAGCAGTGGGAGGGGAAGCAGGGGGAAGGGAGGCAGTGGTGGGAGGTGGAACAGTGTCAGGGCCTGGATGCACCCTTTTCGCCTTCAGGAGAGAGCCATGAGTACTCATGATGGAAAGCCTGCTGATGCTGCTGCTGCTGCTGCTGTTGCTGCTGCTGTGGCTCCTACCACTGCTGCTATGGCTGCTGCTGGTGCTGCTGCTGTGGTCTCGCATGGCTGCACTGTCCTCCTTCATAGGTTCCCCCCTGCTGTCAATGCTGCTGCTCTTTGCACACAGACCTGGTGATAACAGACGCCTGCTTGTGCCAGCAGCGGTGGTGCCTGTAGTTGGAGCAATCGTGGTGGCAGCAGTGGTGGTAGCATCTGCAGCACAAGTGCTTGGTGGGTTCGACTGCTGTGACACACCAACAGCAGTATCAGCAGCAATGCCACCTGCAGAACGAGCAGCACCAACAATACCACCACCAGCACCAGCAGCAGCAGCAGGAGGGTGCTGGGTCGCAGGGAGAGCAGCAGGAGGGAGCGGCAGTAACTGGGCGAAGCGGTCGCGATAGCGCATGGGGCGAGAGAAGGGGGAGGCCGCAGGCGACGCGACGGGGGAGTGGGGAGAGGAGGGCGCAACACGGGGAAGATAAGGGGAGTTTGGCGCACTCTCCATCCCCCCCAGTCCTTCCCCCCATGGGTCTTCTCTCCGCCCATCCCTTCCCCCTTCTCTCCCCCTCTCCCTTCCCCCTGCTGCGCTGCCTTCCCCTGCTGCGGACTCCCAGCCTACTGTGCCTAGCATGCCCGCTAGGGAGAGGGGCGGGGGGCGGAGGCGGAAGGCGGGGAGGAAGGGGAAGGCGCGGAAGGCACGGGGGGACATGGGAATGTGCTCTGTGCCCTGCTGCTGCTGCTGCAACCGTTGGTACTGCTGCTGCTTGTGCTGCTGCAGGGGCGATGACGATTGCAGAGCACTCTGCAACTCGCTCCGCTTCTCCGGGGCCCTCGCCTCATCCCCCCCCACCTGCTGCCCCTTCTCCCCCTCCCTCCCCTCCCTCCCTCCCCTCTCCTCCTTCTCGTCCCTCTCGTCACGCTTCACTGAGGAAACACCAGAAGCACGCACAGCAGCAGGCGCGGCAGCAGCAGCAGGCACGGTCGCATGAGCAGGCATCGCAACCTGAGACAGCACAGGAGCATGCGCAGGCGGTACAGCAGCAGGCGGCACAGTAGCAGGCGGCATGGCCCCCTTATGGTCCGCAGCAACAGGCCCGCTCCTTGCGGCAACGTCTTGCGCGCACGCCTGCATATGCGCGTACCCAAGCCCGTACCCACCAGAGCCATACACTCGCCCACGCTCACGCTCACGCTCACCCTCGCGCTCACGCTCACGGTCACGGGCGCACTTGGACCCATCCCCATGCCCGTGCACTAGCGCAGGTAGCGCGCGCGGAACCGACCCCCCCGCCCCGGGCGCCGTCGCCTGCGCGTGCCCCTGCGCGCGTGCGTGCGGGTTGTGGCGCACCATCCACGGGTGCAGCAGCACCTGCGCGAGCGGAATGCGCCCCTGCGGCGTCGCGCACAGCATGCGCCGCACCAGGTGCTTCGCCTCCCCGCTCACCGCGCCCCACGGGTGCCGCGTCAGATCCGGCTGCGCGCGGCAGATCGCGCCGAAGATCGTCGCGTGATCCTTCCCGTAAAACGGCAGAACGCCGGCCAGCGCGGTGTAGAGAACGACGCCTAAACTCCACACGTCTACGGCAAACCCGTACGTCTGGTGCTTGACGATCTCCGGAGCCATGTAGAATGGGCTTCCCGCCAATCCGCGCACCTGCTGCCCCCGCTGCAGCACCAGAGATAGCCCGAAGTCAGCGACTTTCACCCGCCGCGTCTCCCCCGCCTCCCCCTCCCCCTCCACGGAATTTTCTCCACGTGCGGAGCAGCTGGAACGGGGCCGCGCGGAAGGGTCTGCGCCGGCGCCAGTAGTGACCGTGGGGAGAAGGGAAGCGGAAGCGGAGGCGGAGGCGGAGGCGGAAGCGGAAGCTGGAGCGGGGTTTACCAGCAGGATATTCTCGGGTTTAAGGTCGCGATGCAGTATCGCGTTAGTGTGCATGTGCTGTACCGCGTACACGACCTGCCGCAGCAACAGCGCGGCTTCGCGTTCACTCAGCCGCTTTTTCCGCGCTATAAACTCGAACAGGTCGCCGCCCTCGCAGTGCTCCGTTATAACGTGCACGGCGGCGCGCGCGGCGTCGACGACGACCTCGCGCAACGAGACGATGTGCTCGTGCCCGCGCAGGCGCAGCAGCATGCAGATCTCCGCGCGCAGCTCGTTCACGTCCTCCTGGCGCTGCCATGGTGAAAGCGGGGGCGGGGGGAAGTGCGCGCGGAGGTGGGTATGTCAAAAAGGGCGTGGGGAGAGGAGGGGAGGGGGAGGGGGGAAGATTGACGGAAAAAAAAGGGGGGGGGATATGGCGATAAAAATGGAGGGAAGGGATATGAGGGAGGACGGGGAGGACGGGGAGGAGGAAGGAGTCGTGTCAGTGGCGTCAAGAATCGCGATGCGCCGGCCTGCTTGCTATCAAAACTGGTGGTGAGGTTTCTCCATGAATAAATGAGGATGACACTAGATCTGCTGCTGGATGGAAGGTTGGGAGGGAATGAATCTCCATAGTCCGTTTACAGTCAGATGCAATACCGCGAACAAAACAAAACCAAGGGGCAACACTCCATTGCAAGCCATACTTTGACATTCGATAGAAGCACGGACTTGCACGCAAACTGCTCGCCCGTCTCCGCGTCCCAACACACGCGCACCACGCCAAAATGCCCCCGCCCCACCTCCTCCCCCAGCCGATAAAACTGCTCCACACTCGCGCAGTCTCCGCCATCCCCCTCCCCGCACATCTGCACCTCCCCTTTCCTCAACTCTCCTTCGCTCCCCACAAGCGCAAACGTACCCGCCTCACCCGAATATCGACTGCTTGTCAGATCTTCCCGCTGTCCCTGCTGCTGCTCCCTTAGCATCGCTATAAGCATCTCCTTCAACGACTCAATACCTTCGCCCTTCTCGTCTCTCCCGCCATGTTCCCCCTGTCCATCTTTACAGCCTGCCACAACCCCAACACCCCTGCCAACTCCTACAACCTTCTCCCCTCCCCCGCTGCCCCTCCCCACGCCATTGGCATCCGCGCAATGCGCCTCCCCGCTAGCGCCCTTACCCGCTCCAGTCACAAGCACGCCTGGTATCCCGCACTGCTGCTGCTGCAGCAGCAGCCGTTGCTGCCGCTGCTGCAGCACCCACCGCTCCAGCGTGCGTGTGAGGGCGAGAGCCAAGGAATGAAGCTGTCCCGTCGACATGCCGTGATCCAGTGAGAAACGCCGCACCCGCCGCTGCCGCTGCGCCGACTGTATCTGCTGCTGCTGCTGCTGCTGCTGCGGCTGCGGCTGGTGCGGATGATGTTGTAACGAGTCGCTACTCCCACCGCCATTTATCACACCCGTCAAGCCGGCCCGCACAGCCGTTGACTTTGTTGACTCTGCCGAACCATCTTGACCCGCGCGGAAGACGAACGGCGCGGACGGAGGCGCATCGGCGGAGAACGCGGATCCTCCGGGGGGAGACTGTGCCGCCACTGCGGCGCCCGCCGCTACCACAGCGCACATTTCCGGAGCGACGGGAGCGCGGATCGCAGCGGGAACCGCTGCATGGGACGCGGCGCCGCCAGCGCCTGCTGCGTAGCGCTTGTTGCGGTCGAACGAGAGCTTGTAGGTCTCCGCCAGAGCTTGCGCTGAGCGACCGAGTAGCGGGGAGCCGCTTAAACCAGCAGAAGGGCTACTACTTCTACCACTCGTAGTGATACTATTACCCGTAGAAGCCGTAGCGGCATCAGCAGTAATAGTTGTTGTAATGATCGCCGGAGTAACAACCACGGCAGCTTTAGCTCGACAAGAGTCCTTGCCGTTCCAAGGACTGTCCAGAAACTCGGGAGCAGCAGCGGCGGGAGGGAAGGGCGACGTCGCATCTCGCCCGGCGTCATTCGCGCTCGCAGTAGTGGGGCTGCTGCTGCCGGCGGTGGTTCCGCCGAAGCCCGATGTGGCGGCCTTGTGGCATGCGCGGAAGGGGAAGATGCACAGCTGCGCGGTTGCCGACGCCGCGCTTTCCAACGGATCCAGCATTACTAGCGCTCGACGTAATGATAGATCCGAATCCGACAGTAGATCCGACCGCAGATCCGACGGCGGATCTGGCGGCGGATCTGACGGCGGATCTGACGCGAAGGCCGTACGCAGCCACCAGGAACAGCACCACGCCTGTGTGTCTTCCACAGTGCCTGGTATCAAGGAGCCTGAAGCTTGAATTTGGTGCAGAATGACGCGTGCTGAGGACGATGTTTATAACGCGGATGACGCCAGGCGGCTGCTGATCAGACTGCCACAGGACAAGGACAAGACGAAATCACGGAATAATCGCTGCTGATCAATCAGGGAACAGGTTCGACTTGATCGTAGCAGGACGAAATCATGGATACCAACCCGAAACAAGACAAGAACGAAACATTGCCTGCCACAGCAGTCAGCCGCAGGAAAGCCCCCGGGCGAATCACTTGGGCCACAGCAGAATGGCCTGGCCCTGGCGCTGCAATTCAGGTACCCGTCGCGAGAAGAGGAGACCGTACGGGAGCAAGGACTCACACAAGTGAAGAGGAGCTGTCCAGTCACAGCTCACAGCGGCACGGACCCACCCGCACGGAGCAGTCAGGCGCTGCTCTTCTCCTAACTAAGAGCTGCCGTATATTAGTAATACGGCTCCGACGTGGGTTGCTTGTGGGCAGAAATTCCACTCTTCTCTGCGGTTTGTATTGGTCCGGGGGAGTTCGCTGCGGTTGAACGAGTCGTTGGACGGGTCGACGAGACGAGTCGACGCGACGAGGTTGGCACGGCTGTGGCAGGCAGAAGAAGCTTCGAGCGCAGAAAGGAGGCAGAAAAAACGATGCTACGCGGGTTTCACCTACTCTTATAAACACGCTGCGGTGCCCAGCCTAGGTGGGCTGGACCCTTCAGGGGGAAGTTCCCCCTGCGCGGGGGAAAGTGGGGACAGATGGGGAGATTCGGAGCCATGAACCGCTGGGCGGAAGGAATGAAGGGGGCTTGGGGAAAGAAAATAAGGGGAGATGAGGGAATGGGGAGGGTGGGGGAAGGGGGATGACAAATTCGATGGTGGGGGCCACAGCGGCTGCTCCGCCAGTCACATCGCATCGCACACGTCACCGCACATGGTGAGCGCCTGCGTGCGCCTTGCCTGGCTGGCTGGCTGGCTGTCCGGCAATAATACCGCGCGATGCCCCCCACCCAGCACTTCCGCGCGCATTACGCTTCCGTACCCGCGAGCACTGGTAGGCAAGCGCGAGAAAGCGCAACCGCAAGGTCTCGCGAACAGCGGCGCACCTCGCAAGGTCTCGCTTTGGCGCTTGGCCGACACGACGAGACAAGGTCGCCGCGCTCCGACGTGCAGCGAAAGAAGTGTAAAATCTAGGAGGATCAGGGAGCTGTGGTCCCTGACAGCTCATATCTTGACTCACCTGGTGAGCTATTAGAGATTTAAAGCTGAGTGGGCACACATGCCTGATTTCAATAAGCCAAGAGACTGTCTAGCATGTGAACGCATGGCAATAATGATTTCGACATCTATCCTTGTAGTATATAATAGTAGGTTCCCGTCGAGGTCACAACGATTTCCGCGCGGCTTGGAAAACCAGCGGCTTGCGTGCATGTTGGCTCGCATACCGCCCGCGCTTCGGTTTCGTATAGCCATGTCTGCTGCATGAGCGCCTGTTGGTTCGCTAGAAGCAGCCAGCTGGAGAGCAGCTAGGAGGACCGCTGGAGATGGCGAGTGTTACGCCGCAACATTATATTAAATAAACTGCTGTGCTGAGATGTCTATTATGGTTCTGCTAGTTGCTTTCCACTTAGACCAATGAGATTACAAATGTACATTCGTATTTATACAACTGAGTTGCCAATACAACATAGACCAGAAAATCCACCAACAATCAAGCTACAATACTACACCAACACGAGTACTCTGCTTCCCCACAAACCAACATCCGTTCTTATTTCCGCAAAATCCAATCCCAGCCCACCGTGTGTCACCTCTGCCCTGCCGACCCAGGCCCGCCGCCCATACTACTCTCCATCTCTCTCAACGCCTCCACAATCTCTGAAAACGTGGGCCGGTCTGCAGGGTCTGCCGCCCAGCATCTCTCCATGAGTTGCTTCCAGGCAGGGTCACACCAGGAGGGCACAGGAGGCCGCAAGCTGTTGGTGAGAATGCCTGTGATGATTGCGCCTGCGTGCATGCTTGCGTAGGGCTCTTCTCCTGTGAGCATTTCCCACATCACCACTCCGAATGAGTAAACGTCCACCTGAGAAAAGAGGGTGTCAGGAGGGAGGGGCGTGTTGGGAGTATGAAGGCATGAAGGCACGACGGGGCAAAACATGCACCACTGAAGCCAACCGCTTACTCGCATCCCTTCCACCGTATCCATCACCTTGCTCGATCATTTTTACAATGTTGCCCACTCCTTGCATCCCTCTCTCTCACCTTATCCGTGACATTCTTGTGTCCGTCCAGCAGCTCGGGCGCCATCCAGGGCAGGGTGCCGCGCATGCCTGCTGACACCATTGTCTTGTGCTTCACCTTGGACAGCCCCAGGTCGCCCACCTGCTCCCATGCACCGCATGGCACCACACCACACCACACCCATGCACGCAGACAACGGGATTTGAGAGGGACGGGAAGAGGGGGCGCGGGGAGGAGCGGGAGGGGAAGAGGGGAGGAGAGGTGGGAGAAGAGGGCGAATAAGTTGCCAAGGCACGAGAAAGGAAGGCAGGGTGATGAAATGACTTATGTGAGGGGAATGTGGACTGCAAAGAAGATGCATCTCCGACATATTCGAGAATTCTCAAAAGCAGCTCAGGTGCCATGCAGGGGGGAGCGTGCCGCGCATACTGCTGACGCCTGACACAGCATTTCCATACCTTGCAGACGGGGCGCGCGGGGTCGCGCAGGTTGACGAGGAGGTTATCGCACTTGAGGTCAAAGTGCACGATGTTGCGCGAGTGCAGATACTCCATGCCAAACGCCGCGTCCATTGCTATCATCACCCGCTTTCGCCGGTCAATGGACCTGGGGGCAGGGGGGGGTGAGAAAAGTAGGAAGCGCGGAAGGGGGAGAGCGCGTTTGATACAGGTGAGCTGAAACTCCACGGAAAGAAAGGGCAGCACAGAGTTTGGGGGAGGATAATCCCACCTAGAAGACAGAAAAGATAAGGAAAAAAGAAAAGAGGGGGGAGGGGAAAGGAGGTGGGGGGCGGAAATGGGGGGGGGAGGACGGGGGGAGGGGGGGAACCACACGCATGCACACACATGCGCGCGCGCACACACAAACACAGAGAGGCGAAGAAGGAGAAAGCTAACGCACCGGCCCTTGCGCTGCAGCACGCTCTTGAGGCTGCCGTTGACCATGAACTGCGTGACCGTCGCCAGGCTGTTGTCAGCCTTCACTAGGAGCAACAAAAGAGAAGAGGAAAGCGTGCTGGGGAAGAGGGGGTAGAGGGGAGGGGGGAAGGACCCCCACGCACATACCGGCCCTTGCGCTGCAGCACGCTCTTGAGGCTGCCGTTGACCATGAACTCCGTGACCGTCGCCAGGCTGTTGTCAGCCTTCATTAGGAGCCACAAAAGAGAAGAGGAAAGGGTGCTGGGGAAGAGGGGGTAGAGGGGAGGGGGGAAGGACCCCCACGCACATACCGGCCCTTGCGCTGCAGCACGCTCTTGAGGCTGCCGTTGACCATGAACTCCGTGACCGTCGCCAGGCTGTTGTCAGCCTTCATTAGGAGCCACAAAAGAGAAGAGGAAAGGGTGCTGGGGAAGAGGGGGTAGAGGGGAGGGGGGAAGGACCCCCACGCACATACCGGCCCTTGCGCTGCAGCACGCTCTTGAGGCTGCCGTTGACCATGAACTCCGTGACCGTAGCCAGGCTGTTGTCTGCGCCGTCCTTCACCACACCGTAAAACGCCACCACGTTCGGATGGTGCAGCCCTGCTAGCAGGCACGCCTCCCTCCAGAAATCCGCCAACTGCTGGGATGCATGCAGAAACGGCAGGACAGGGGTGACGGGAAAAGGGGAAAAGAAAAAGTGTGACTCGAAACATTTTCCTGCTAGGAGACGCGCCTCCCGCCAGAAGTCTGCGACCTGCTGGGATGCGTGAGTGCGCTCGTGTGTGGGTGGAGGTGACGGGACAAAGGAAGAGGAAGACATGAAGGCTGGAACAGGGGGTGTGACTCAACATATTCCTCCCTCTCCTCGCAACACCACCCATCCCTGCAAGCACCCACAAGCAACCGCACGCAGCCGCAAGCACCCCCCAATTCCCTTCCCACCCCGCAACCCCTGCTTCTCCTCTCCACCCGACCCCCACCCTCGCCCCTGTCCCCACTTGCATGCACCCACCATGCGCTCTTGCTCGGAGGTGCGCCCGTCAAACACCGACGCCTTGATTCTCTTGATGACCGCGTCAGTACCGCGCCACTTGCCATGCACCACCAAATCCTCTCTTCCTTTCCTCGCACTCACAACACCACCCCTCCCTGCACACACCCGCACGCACCCGCAAACCCTCTCCCCCCCTCTGTCCCCCACTTCTCTCCCTCCCCCTCAACCTCTGCTTCTCCCCTCCCCAACACGCCCCTCCTTCACACGCCCCTCCCCCACACGCCCCTCCCAAACATGCCCGCACAAAAACAAGCACCCACCATGCGCTCCTGCTCGGAGGTGCGCCCGTCAAACACGGACGCCTTGATTCTCTTGATCGCCACGTCTGTACCGCGCCACTTGCCATGCACCACCGTGCCATATGTGCCCGACCCCAGCTCCCTCAACTCCTCCAAGTCCTCGTTCGCTATGGTCTGGGGGGCGAGAGGGGAGACAACGAGGGGAGCAGGCAAGAGGCAGGAAGTGGAAGGGGGTGGTTGCAGTAGTGAGTGCCGCGCCACTTGCCATGCACCACCGTGCCATACGTGCCCGACCCCAGCTCCCTCAACTCCTCCAAGTCTTCGTTTGCTATGGTCTGGGGGGGAAGAGGGGAGTGGAGGGGGGATAGTCGATGGGTTCAGACCGGTGAGGTGGGAGATATGGAAGGGAAGATACAAGAAAAGAGGAAAATGATTTCAAGAGAGGCTACGGTCTGAATAAAGAAACGAGCGCAAGAATGGGGGTGAGGGAATGCTGTTAGAAGGGGGAGGGATGAGAATGGAGAGAGGAGAGAGAGAAGGCCGAGGGGGCTGAGAAAGCAGAAAGACCAGTGACAGAAAAGAGCAGCGGGAGGATTGAGAGCAAAAACACAGCAAGGCGTTACCTGCAGCCCTTGTCGAATGGCCTCTGCCTCGGCCTCACGCCCTGCTCCCACGGGTGCTGTGGGCGGCCGTCCCACCGGCACCACTGGCATTCAACAGAGGAGCAGAGAGAGTAGAGACAGCAGAGAAAACCTAAACGCAGCAAGGCGTTACCTGCAGCCCTTGTCGAATGGCCTCTGCCTCGGCCTCACGCCCTGCTCCCACCGGTGCTGTGGGCGGTCTCCCCACCGGCACCACCGGCATGCCACTCGGATCCGCTCTCGCTTCTCCGCCGGATGCCTCTCCTATTCCCTGTAATCGTGCATGAATTGATGCAGGCATGCAATCATGCAGGCATGCAGACGCAGGTCCGTTGAGAGGGTCAGCTTGTTGACAGGAGCGAACTATTTGACAACAGAGAGTTTTGAGACGTCTCAAAAGACGCAGGACCAGGGCAAGTGATTTAGCAACAGAGAGTGGGAAGCACATGCTTAGGGCCACATGCAAGGGCAAGCGAGAGGCGGTGACTTGCGTGTAGCAAGCGAGAGAACCCGATCGAAGAGCAGCAGAATGACACGAGTGAGGGGGGAGGGAGAGCGGGGGGGAGAGTGAGTGAGAGAGTGCAAGAAAGAGAGGTGGAGAGGTGACGGACCTTGGAGGAGAGAGCAGCTTCCATGCGTTCCACCACCTCTTTCTCCATCCCCACCACCTGCCCACTCGCTGCCCCTACCACCCCACTCGCCGTCGCCCCTGCCGCTGCCCCAGCTGCTGCCCCTGCAACTGCCCCTGCTGCAGACGCCCCGTCTCTTGCCATGCTCTCACCCCCCACACCACCACGCTCCTCCCTCTCATCCTGCCGTTGCACCTGCTGCCCTTGCTCTGCCTTGCCTTCCAGAAGCGCACGCTCCAGAGAAGCACTGTCAACCAAGCCCCTCTCCTCCTCACTGTCACTGCCTGTTGCCACAGCATCTGCAGGAACAGCACCCGAAGCAGCAACACTCGAAACAGCAGCACTCGAAACAGCAGCAGCAGCTGCAGCAGACGCATCGTTTCTTGTCTCTGCACGCGCAGATACTTCCACTCCAACACCCGCGCTCGACCTTTCAGAACCAGGCACAGCAGCCTCATTCCCGCCCATCCGCCCTCCTGCCTCTGCTCCTCCCCCACCTCCTACCTCACGCGCTCCTTGCTCCACAGCAGAACCTTCGCCTGACCTTCCCTCCACTGCCACACCAGCACTAGCATCGGCAGCAGCAACAACCGCCGCACCAGCAGCATCAGCATCCCCATCGCCATCGACCCTACTCCACCCACCACCACCACTGCTAACCCCAGCAGCAGCAGCACCAGCACCGGATCCCACCCCTTCCCCTGCCGCCCCTAACTGAGCCGAGTACACATTCAGAGAACCTAAGGGCGGAGTGGCAGGATCACTAGAGAGAGAGGAGGAGGAGAGACCGGATGAGACAGCACCGCTGCTGCTGGCTGTGGTGTGGGAGAGGGACGCAGACCCGTGAATGGCGGATCCCCCGGGAGATAGGTGCTCTATAGACATGCCTAGGCTGCCCAGGACCATTGACGCCACGTCAACTGCCACGTGGCGCTCTGAGGAGCCGCTGGTGTAGAGATCTGGGGCTGGATGCGGTGTGAGAGGCGATGGGAGGAGTGCGGAGGGGGATGGGAGGTTGGGGAATGATGAAGGGGGAGGGGGCGGAGGAGAGGAGGAGGAGGAGGCGGAGGGAGGAGGAAGGGAAGGGAGTGCAATGGCAGGGGTAGGTACAGAGGCAGCGGCTGCTGGCATGGCTACAGATGTAGCTCCAGGCTCTGCTGCAGGTGCTGCTACAGGGTTTCCGAGCACTGACGTGGCGAGAATTGATTGGCTGGAGGAGGGTGTTACCGCAGGGGGTGCAGGTGGTAACTGGATGGACATGGAAGGATGTGGGGGGTAGGTGGGAGCATGTGAGAAGGAGGGAATGACAGCTGGCTCGGAAAGGGAGTGGGGGAAGAAAGCAGCGGAAGATCCAAGGTGCATGGACGGTCCAGATTCACCCGGCCTTGCCTGCAGCTTCAGCTGATGCTGCTGCTGATGCGGATGCTGATGTCCCTGATGCTGCTGCTCCTGCTGGTATGGGTGGTACTGCTGACCTGGCACCTGTGCTTGCTGCTGCAGCTGCTGCTGCTGCTGCTGCTGCTGTTGCTGCTCTAGCGCTGCTGAACCCAGCCAAGAGAGCATCGGAGGGAGAGCAGTGTTGTCTAGAGCAGCAAGGGCGGAGGCGGATGGGCGTCTGGGAAGGGCCCTGGGGGGCTGCACAGGAGACGAAGGGAGAGAGACAATCGGCACGAGCACTGACGTCGCCGATTCCGCAGCAGCAGGAGATTCTGTTTCTGCTGCTGCTGGGGAGGCTGCAGCAGCAGCAGCAGCAGCAGCTGCTGCTACAGCTCCTGCTGTTGCTGATTCTGTTGCTGCTAGTGCTGGAGTAAAAGCCTTGGGCCCTACGAAAGAAGAGATGTGCGAGGGCGTTGTGTGTGTGGTGCATGGTGGCAGGGTATGAGCGGCAGCAGGCGAGGAAGAGAGAGCGAGGGAGAGGGAGCTGGGCGGTTCTTGCATGGGCAAGGCAGTAAGGCGCGGGGAGTATGGGAGTTGCACTCCATGCGAAACGCCAGGAGCGGAAGAGGCAGCGGCAGCAGCAGCAGGCAGGGTTGGAGGAGCAGCAGTAGGAAGAGTGGGCATTGTGGAAGCAGGAGCAGAAACGACAGCAGGAGCAGCAGAGGTTATCACAGGAGCAAGGGCAGCAGCAGGAGCAGCTGCAGCAAAAGGCAGGTGTGAAGGTCCCACTGCTGATGCTCTGGGTGCTGATGCTGCTAGTGCTCCTGCTAGTGCTGCTGCTGGTGCTGTTGTAACTGAAGTGTGTGATGCTGCTGCTTTCAACGAAGGTGGCAGGGGGTGCAGAGAGGTAGACACAAGCGAAGGACTTTGCTGCTGCTGTGGTTGTTGCTGCAGCTGTTGCTGCTGCTGCTGAGATTGTTGCTGTTGCCGCTGTTGATGCTGTTGCTGCAATTGTTGTTGTTGCTGTGGCTGCTGCTCCTGCTGCTGCTGTTGCTGCTGCTGCTCCTGCTGCTGCTGCAGCATCACCTGCACGTTCAGCCCAGCATGCCGTCCCAAGCTCTCAACAACCTGTCCCACTGCGCCCACACCTGCCGCCACCCCTGCTCCCGCTGCTGCGTGCAGCACTGCCTGAGACGCTGCAGAGTGAACAGGAGACCAGGTGGACGGGAAATGAGGCGCAGAGGCAGGTACAGCCACTTCCCTAAGCTCCTGCTGCTGCTGCTGCTGCTGCTGCTGCTGCTGCTGCTGCTGCTGCTGCTGCTGCTGCTGCTGCTGCTGCTGCTGCTGCTGCTGCTGCTGCTGCTGCTGCTGCTGCTGCTGCTGCTGCTGCTGCTGCTGCTGCTGCTGCTGCTGCTGCTGCTGCTGCTGCTGCTGCTGCTGCTGCTGCTGCTGCTGCTGCTGCTGCTGCTGCTGCTGCTGCTGCTGCTGCTGCTGCTGCTGCTGCTGCTGCTGCTGCTGCTGCTGCTGCTGCTGCTGCTGCTGCTGCTGCTGCTGCTGCTGCTGCTGCTGCTGCTGCTGCTGCTGCTGCTGCTGCTGCTGCTGCTGCTGCTGCTGCTGCTGCTGCTGCTGCTGCTGCTGCTGCTGCTGCTGCTGCTGCTGCTGCTGCTGCTGCTGCTGCTGCTGCTGCTGCTGCTGCTGCTGCTGCTGCTGCTGCTGCTGCATCTGCTGCTCCTTCTGTTGCTGCTGCTCCGGCTGCTGCTGCTGCTGCTGCGGCGGCGGCGGCTGCTGCTGCGGCTGAATGTGTTGTTCCTCAACCCCAGTTGAAGGACCAACAACAGAGCTTCCCCCCCACGTGTCCTCCCACGCTCCCACCCCTCCCCTTGCCCCCTCCCCAGCCCCTCCCTCTGCTGCTGTGACAACTCCTGCTGCTGCTGCTGCTGCTGCTGCTGCTGCTGCTGCTGCTGCTGCTGCTGCTGCTGCTGCTACAGCTGAAAGGGATGGGCACTGCAGGCTGTGGCAGAGCCACTGAACCTGGAAACACAGGGGGCACGGCTGTAGCGGCTGTAGCAGGCGCGGAATCAGGTGATGCTACGGATGCTGCAGATGCTACAGATGGTAAGGATGGTAAGGATGGGACAGATGGTATAGACGGCACAGGGTTTAGGTCAGACGACGCCTCTCCATGTAGAAAGGCAGAGGAGGCGTTTGAGAAGCGCCTTTGGAGCTGCTCGGATGTCCACTCCTCTGATTCTTGGTTTGCATCCTCATGCGCTGCATGTGTCCATTGCTTCTCTGTATGCTGCTGCTGCTGCTGCTGCTGCTGGAGCTGCTGCTGTTGTTGCTGATGCTGCTGCTGTTCCTGCTGCTGCTGCTGCTGCTGCTGTTGCTGCAGCTGCTGCAACTGTTCCTGCTGCTGATGCTGCTGCTGTTGCTGCAACTGTTGCTGCAACTGTTGCTGCTGCTGCGGCCGCTGTTGTTGCAACTGCTGCTCCTGCATCTGTTGTTGATGCAGCACATGCGTGTCCAGTGTCCCTTCCTCCCCAATCACAACACACTCCGTCCCAACAAGCCCCGCGCCCCCATGTCTCTCCACACCAACCGTCCCACCACCACCACCAACCTCCCCAGCTCCACACATCACCTCCGAACATACATCAGCAACCCCTGCCTTCCCAACTTCCCCTTCACTCTCCCCAAGCGCTGGGACAGCAGCATGGGGCACAGCAGCAGCAAGGGCTTGAGAGTCCGCATGTGTGAGCGGCTGCTGCTGCTCATACCCATGCAGGTCGCTATGATCTCCTATGAGAGTAAGCAGCGCAGTGTCCCAGTCCCCAGCGTTTGATCCCATCTCTTTCTCCTCCGCACTGCCCTGCCTGCCGCCTAGCGCTCCCTGTTCTGTGCCGCCTGATACAGGCACAGCAGCAGCAGGCACGGGGTGATCGGCAGCAGACGCAGCAGGGACAGCAGGAGCAGCAGGAGCAGGGAATCCCGCTTGCGGATGTGGCAGCAGCGGCTGTTGCAGGGCTGCCAGGCCTACAGGCATTTGAATCGGCAGCGGTGCTGACTGCACTGCCACCTGCATAGCTGGCGCCTGTCCCTGTCCCTGCTGCTGCCCCACCTGCTGTTGCCCCACCTGCTGCTGCTGCTGCCACTCCAGCCGCCCCTGCCCCTGCCCTGCTCCGGCAGCAGCAGGCATCATAAAGCCGGCTGTAGGGGGAGAGCCGAGGTGCAGCAACAGCTGAGCACCAGGATGTGCCGCGGCATGCGTGATGGCATACGAAGCAGCAGGTGTGAGAGCATGTGGGGCAGCATGCAAGGCGGCATGCGGGGCAGCATGCGGGGTAGCATGCGAGGTGGCATGTGAGGCAGTGTGTGAGGCAGCATGGGAAACAGCATGTGCACCCAGGTGGGATGTGGTTGGAGATTCGAATTGCTGCACCAGTAGATGGGAGACGGGAACGGTGGAGAGCGGTGCAGCGGAGAGCGGCGAAGCAGAGAGCGGTGCAGCAGAGATTGGGGCGGTGGAGCGCGGTGCAGAGAGCAGCGCAGGAGAGACGAGTCCAGAAATCGGGGCAGGTGCGGGTGGGGAGCCGTGCCACCACTGTGCCTCCTGATGCCCAGCAGCAGCAGCGGAAACAGCAGCTGCAGAAGCAGTGGCAGCAGTAGCAGCAGCAATAGGCAGTGCTGTAGCTGGGGCGGACGGCCCTCTGCGCAACTGATGCTGCTCTTGCTGCTGCTGCTGCTGCTGCTGCTGCTGCTGCTGCTGCTGCTGCTGCTGCTGCTGCTGCTGCTGATGCTGCTGCTGCTGCTGTTGCTGCTGGTGCTGCTTAGTGCAGCAGCAGGTGATGCTGATGCTGGTGCTGATACTGCTGCGGTTGATAGTGGTCCAGAGCAGCAGCAGAGACAGACTGTCGCATGGGTGACAGAGGCCTTGCTGCACGGAATTCTCTTATGAGCGGGCTGTCTATTTCATGATCCTCCCCGTGCGACCTTGACTGCATGAACCGCACTCCACCGCTCGTACCGCCCATCCCACCCATACCAACCCCAGCAACCGCCGCCGCCGCCGCAGCAGCAGCGGCGGCAGATCGCGTGGGAGAGGAGACAGTAGAGTTAGCTGCAGAAGAAGAGGTGGATGCAGAACGTAAGCCCAACCGTATAGGCGTGAGGTGATTCACAGGAGAAAGAGCCTGCGATAGAGCGTGTCCCTGCCCCTGTCCCTGTCCCTGCCCCTGCCCGTGTCCATGCCCATGCCACTGCCCCTGCCAATGCCCATGCCCCCGATCAGAAGGGCTCCCAGGGAGAGACGGCCGTATGAAAGACCGATCTATACTGCTGCTGCTGCTGCTCTTGCTGCTGCTGCTGCTGCTGCTGCCACTGTATGCCTCCAGAGCGCCTGCAAACGGGTGGTGAATCAAAGACGAGGCAGCGATGACAGGCGCGGCTGCAGCGGCTGCTGTAGCGCCAGCAGCAACAGCAGCGGCAGTAGCAGCGGATGTAGCAGCAGCAGCAGACGCAGGAGGAGGGGGAGAAAGGCCTGGGTTGTAGCTAATACCAGAAGGGATAGTCGCGAGGGCCATAGAGGGGGGTTCGAGAGGTAGTGGCAGCATGGGTTTGCGATCTGGTGAGAGCTGGGAGGTTGTGTGTGAGAGGGGTGAGGGCGGCAGCACAGTCAAGGAGTGAATGTGCGGTGGCACGGGCATTGGGTGAGCAGGAGCATGAGCAGAATCGGAACCACCGTATTCTGCAGGACCGATGCTTGCTAACGGCAGCCCAGCTGCTGCTGCTGCTGCTGCTGCTGGTGCGGGTGCTGCTGCTGCGCCTGCTGGAGTACGCCTGACAGCATCTGCTTCGCCGCTTGCAGAATCAAACGGAGTAAGCATTTCTGCACCACCGCTGTTCCTCCTGTCAATACCAGCCTCCGCCCTCAACTCCCTCGCCATATCCGGATCCACACCACTGCCTCGCTTCTCTATCTGCCGCATCATGCCACCTTGACTTCCTGCGATTCCGGACTCACCAACAACCAACGGCCCCCTGCCCCCTCCCTCTCTCCATTCACTCACATGCCCACCGCTCTCGTTCCATCCCTTGTCCTCTCTCCCCCCGTCCCACTCTCCCTCTCGCTCTCTACCGCCCTCCTCGCCCCTCTCACCTCCGTACTCCCTCCCCCGCTCGCTGCTCCTCTCCCTCCTCTCTTCCTTCCAGTCGTTGCTCCTGCTCCTCCCTCTGCTCCTCCCCCTTGTCTCATGCTCACGATCCCACCCCCCCCCATCCCTCCCAGTTTCTCTCTCCCTACTCCTCCCCCTGCTCCTGTCCCTCTCACCCCTTCCCCTTCCCCTACTACGATCCTTATCTCGGTTTCTCTCATTATCCCGGTCCCGCTCTCTGCTCTTCTCCCTGCCCCCACCTCGCTCCCACTCTCGCTCCTTCTCTCGATCCCTCTCCTCCCTCTCCCTACGCCGGTCCCTGTCTCTATCCCTCGATCTCTCCCGCCCCCACTCTCTTTCACGGTCCCTCTCCCGCTCCTTCTCCCGCTCCTCCCGACTCCAATCCTGGTCCTTTTCTCGGTCCCTCTCCCTTTCCCTCTCTCTATCTCTCTCTCTTTCCCTCTCCCAGTCCCTGTCCTTCCCGCGGCTCCTCTCTCTGCCACGATCCCTCTCCCTCTCCCTATCCCTCCCCCTGTCCTTCTCTCTCCCATCCCGCTCCCTGTCACGCTCCCTTTCCCTCACCCTCTCCCTTTCCCTCTCCCTCTCTCTATCCCTCTCCCTCTCCCTCTCCCGTTCCCTCTCCCTTTCCCGCTCCCGCTCCCGATCCGTCTCCCAATCCCCCTCCCTCTCACCCTCATACCCCCGTCCTTCGTACCCCTGCCTATCCCTCCCCCTCCCCCCTTCCCTCCCCCGCGCTCGCTCCCCCTCGTCCTGGCTGCTGCCCCGCACATGCTGCACCGCCAGGGCCCCCGCGCTGCCGCCCAGGAACATGCGCACGCGGCGGCCGCCCGATGCTTTTTGCGCCTCCCTGTCGCACTCCTCCAGCATATTCTCGAGATCCTCATCATTGCACACGGATACGAGCGAATCCAGATCTTCTCCTGGCAACTGCACGCGTGCACGCGGGAAAGGAGAAGGTGAGGGAGGAAGAGCGTGGGGGAAGAGAGAGAGACGGAGAAAGGAGAGACGGGGGGGGGGGGGGGGGGAGGGGGGGTAGAGGAGTGGAAGGGGGGGGGTTGAGGAGGGTGGGATTGCAAGCGGAGGATTATTCGACGGTTCCTCCAATGGTGGCTCTAACCGCGGGTCCAAGCGTCCCGAGCTCGAGACTTCCGCATAAAGGCCAAGGGAAACGTAGCGCGTTACTCGAGGCGCGAGCTGGGCGGATGACGGAGACGAATTGGCGAAGCACCGCGAAGGATGGAAAGGAAACTCGCACGCAGAGGCAAACACCTCGAAAACACGATCCGCAAAAAGACAGCCTGCCTAATGAAGAAGCTAATCAAATGTACAGATCCCGGGAAAGTACCCTTCGTGATAGCAGTTGGTTAAAAAAGGGCTACCTGATATTTGATAAAGACGTTGTGGCCGTAAATGTCCGCGAGCCGCGACTGCAGGTCGACGAAGCGCATGTGGCGCGGCACGGACAGCAGGCGCGTCTCGCCACCAACGTAGCGCAAGCGGTGGTAACCCGCCTGATGCACAATCCCCCCTCCATGGCTCACCAACAGCTTCACTCTGTGGGAAAAATACCCCTCCGCGCCTCCTCCCCCTCCCGCTCCCCCTCCTCCGCCCATCCCCCGGCCCGCGGACCCATGCATCGGGGTAACCGCGGCGGAAATCGCCGCCGAGCCTAGATCCATGCCGTCTTGGACCATGCGCAGCGGGATGAGATTTCCCCCTAACCCCATCATATCAAGACGCTCATGGCTCGGCACAGGCGGAAGCGGCCGCATGGGCGGGCGATCGATTGGATCCAGCGACAGCTCTAGCATGCTCGAGCCGCCTATCGCGTCGCTCAAAGCGGCGGAGTCGCTGCTGGCGGTGCGCGAGATCTCGCGGTACGGGCGGGTGACGGGCGAAAAAGCATCAGCCATGGCTGGATGTGTGAAGATACGATCTGGATCCGGGGAAGCGTCGTACGGTGCGTGCGAAGGAGACAGAGGGTGGGCGCTCCCCGCAATCCCCGCAATCCCCGCAATCCCCTCGTTTAACGTGCAATCACGCTGCAAGTGTCCGTCTCTATCCGCTGCTCCTGCTCCTAGCACCGGCGGAGCCACCGTCACCGCATCTGCCGCTGCTGCTGCGGCCGCCGCAGCTGCAGCTCCTTCTGACGTTGCAACGACACCAGCAGAGTGCGAAATCGCGTCAACAGGGACCGGAACCGGCAGACCTCCGAGGGAAACACGCTTGCGATGCCCCACGCTATGCCGTCGCCAATTAGAACCATGCGATATTGAATGATCGTCCGACGAGCTATGTCCATCTGCCAAGTCCGCCTCTATGAGCCTGTCGAACGCGGACCAGGAGGGCGCCGCGACTCTCGGGAACGCTGGCGGCGCAGGGTCGGGCTGTTCCGCGAGCGTGAGAACGGGGAGGCTGGAGAAGTGCGCGAGGCGCGCACGCGGGGAGTAGGGGGACGGCGAGCGCGGGGACGGCGAGAAAGGCTGGTCGGGATGCCCCGAGCCATCCACGTCAAACGCGTGCGTGGCAGGATCTGGTACGCTCCACTTGGCGACGGCGTCGGGCACTTGAAGCGTGCGCGGCGCGCGGCGAGCAGCAAGTGGCGAGCTACGTCTAGCGAAGCGCCGCGACGGGATGGGCGTCAGACCAGGTATGGTGGAATCAGGAGACACTACTCCCGCTAAAATTGTCGCCGCTGCAGCCGCAGCTGATTCCGCTCGCTGGGTGTCGTGGTCTGGGGAGGTGGAAGAGCGGTCTTCCGATACCTCCATAACGAGACTGCGGACGTATAACGGGGACAGCTGCCAGAGCTATGGGGAACGGGAGGGGCTCTGCGGAAAGGGTGAGGAGGGATGGGTAAGGGGGTGTGAAGAGGGAAGGGGGATTTGAACAAGCAAGAGAGAATTAAGCATTATGAGGAACATTATATTGTGGATGAGCTTGTAGCTGCAACAAATGATTCGTTCCTAATTAAGAGCCATTATGACCTAAAATACCAGACGAACAGGTGTGTCAGAAGTCGATGTTATGACCATTGAGGCAAATTACGAAATATGCTGACATTTCTGGAAGGTGATTGGCCTTCGTAAAGAGCGAACAGACTCGAAATCCCTCGACCAGAGCTCCCGCAAAACAAGGAAGAAATCTAACCAAAGTACGCCAACAATTTCTCACCTAGTGTAGAAAAAGGAGCTAAATCATACAATGGAATGACGGAAACCGCCTTCTCAACTACAACGAATAAGAGCCAAATACCACACCTTCATCACATCTAGTATGCCTGACTGAAAGGGCCAGGTGGTATTAGCCAGCGAAGTGTACCTCAGCTGGTTGTTCAAACAAACGAATGAGCTCCCACCACTGAGGCAAGTCACTTCGAGGAAGGCTGCAAAGGAGGCTCTGCGAGGGACAGGACAGCAGCATGATCCGAACCAGAACAAAGAAAAAGTCCAGCTTGGTTCGACCACACCAAACACACAACACCTCCAGCTTTTTGGAGGCTCCGCTTAGGCTCGGAAAGGAACCTGGGGAGGTGACTGGAGCTCCCGGACCTGGGGGGTGGCGTGTGTGCGGCGGGCGGAAAGCACAGAACAGCCTTGGTATCCATGCGCCATGGCGCAACCGGAATGCGTGTGAGATGCGCAACAGTTTGCGCCTGGCTCGCGACGCTACTTGACTTGCAGAATGGATATTGGGGTGCTGTGCTGTGGGTAATTTGGCGGCGCTGGTGAAGGGGTATCCCTTACCTGCCGTATGGTTTGCCACGCGGCACGGAGGTTCGGCATGTCTTGAAGCATGCTGGACAACACTTGTTTCGGAAAATTCGAAGTTTGTCGAAACCTTTTTTGGTTTGAAGGGTTTTCGCTCGGTTCCAGACCAGAATGGAGGTTCTCATGCCTGCCCTCAGGCACGACAAGTTCTGGGGTGGGTGCGCTGTGCTTGCGGGAGGAAGTCTCTAGGTCTAGTCTGGCCGCCAGCGAATTGGAGGTTACGAGCTCGGGACTCTTCATTGGTGGGTCTGCGAATGCATGTTAGACATGCCAGATGGCAAACCGGAGCTCTTCGGGCTTCGCGAAATTTCGGGATGTTCAAACAAGCCCACACCTTTTCTGCTGTGCCTGCCATCGATATCCCACCAAGTCAATCCCAAGCCCATGCCGACGCCGTGGCGAGCAATGCGTGCGTTTACGGCACATTGATGTGATGAAGGCGCATAGGTTGCCAACTGATGAAGGTGAATGAAAGCTCACACGCGGCGCGTCGATTGATTGAATGCCACCATGACCCAATCTCGTTAGCTGGACTTCCGGGAAATCCGGACAATGATGTCATTCACCAAGGGCGGTGTAGAATGGATCTTGGTGGTACTGTAGCTTCTCCCTAACCCATTGACAGATCTCTCCCAGAACACCAAAATTCCTCCAAATCTTTTGGTGACGAGAAAATACGCGACATCAGAGATGGCCGGGTAGTGAGCAGAAATGGGCTTCCTGCGGTCGCTTCCGGCGGTGGCTTCGACAGCAGGGGGACGCGCACGTGGGGCTAGCTGTGTCACGGGGGGCTTGTCGGGAGGATGACACTTCGTTCTCGGCTTACCTTTTGGGGTCTCTGAAGGCGCTCATCGGAGTGGCGTTACAACGGGCGCAAGCTCGTGTCATCCTGCTTCGGGCGGCGTCTTCCATGGGGGGGTTGAATGTGGACTTGGTGGATCGGGAGAGGGACGATGTCGAGGTGGAGGGCGGGCCTCTTTGGGTGGAGGCCCCCTACATGGTGGATGTGCAGATGTGACTTGGGGGGGAGGGGGGGGGGGGGGCGAGGGGGAATGGGGTGCGAGATAGGACGTCTGGTAGGGGATCCTGGTTGGGTTTTTTCTTTATGGAGTATTTTTATGGGGCTTTTTATGGGTGTTGCGTTTGAGTTGTTTCTGGTGTCTTTCTTTCCCTTTTCCTTCTCCCTCTTTCCCTTTTCCTCTTTCTTGTTGGGCTGAGATAGCCCCTTAGGATCTTTCAAGGGAGAACTCTGGATGAAAGTTTTGTAATAGCGGAAGCGTTTAACAAAAGTTTGTGAACCACCTTGCGCTGGTATGTGAGGGCAAAGTAGATTAATTATAGCAAGGAAGTACAAGATTATATAATAATACAAGGAATATGAAAGGATGCAGTTTGTAACTACTTTACTGTTGCGGTTCGATACAGTACGACTCGGGCAACTGCTCTGTAATGAGTCAGTTGTGTGTCCTTAACTGTCGCGCTGTATTTGTCAGGTCAAAGGTCGCTTGACCTTTGACTTTCGCGTAACCTCCAGCAACCTCTTTTAACCTCCGAGGGTTGACTCGCGGGTGCTTCGACATGGCGTGCTTCGCTTCTGGTGTGGTGTTTCGACACGACAGAGGCGTTTACAATTTATTGTTTCCAACACTCCCCTTCGCTTCTGGAGTGTCGCTCTTGATGACGTGGCTTTGTCCAGTCAGCAACACGCAGTACTCGAATTTCTGCTTTCCGAGTTTCTTGGTCAAATAATCGGCTGCCATCTCGGACGTGGGACAGTATGACAGCTGAAGTCTCCCCTTCTCGATCTCGTCCTTCACGAAGAAGTAACGCAGGGCGATATGTTTCGTCCTGTTCGCGAAGCCGTTCTTGTTGGCGATGCGAATTGCAGACTGGTTGTCGCAGAACAGGGTGAAGTTGGGTAACTCAGCTAACTTTGCTTCTTCCAGCAGCTCGCGAAGATAAAGGCCTTCCTTGGTGGCTGAGCAGAGTGCGATATATTCTGCCTCAGCTGATGATAACGCGATTAACTCCTGCTTGCTCGACTGCCAGGAGATAGGTCCGATAGGTTCGAGGCGGTAGACGTAGCCGGTACGTGAGCGCCTGTTGTCGGAGTCGCCGGCGTGATCGGCGTCGACATAGCCGATTAGCTTAGTTGTTTTAGCTGCGTTTTTGTGGTAGGATAGGCCGATCGTCGCGGTGCTGATGAAGTAGTGAAGAGCGCGGTCAAGTTCCGCCAGATGTTCTGCTTCAGGCTTCTTGAGGTAGGTGGCGAGTTGACTTGCGGAGTATGAGAGGTCGGGACGGCAAGTGACGGCTGCGAAGAGGAGGCATCCGAGCTTCCTCTGATAGTCGCGTATGCCGGCTGGTTTGAGTAGAGTGGATCGTCCCTTCTCGGTTCCTGTCGTGTAGCGGTATGGCGTGGAGATGGCGGCTGGTGTGAGAGCGAAGCGTTTGGCGATGGTGTCGGCATATTTCGCGGCGTTGAGGTAGATCGCATCTTCTTCTTCTCGGATGTTGAGGCCGAGGTACTGTGTGACGGTAGACGAGACCGTGAGCGTGAGGTCTTTCTGCAGCTCCCCTTCGAACCAGGAGGTGACGTTGTCTGTCGAGCCGATGTAGAGTAAATCGTCTACGTAGACGATTAGGAGGATGTAGTCTGTACCCTTCGTGAGCCGATACATTCCCTGATCGTGCGGTAGTTGCTTGAAGCCGATGCGAACGAGTCGGGCGTGCAGGTACTGTTGCCACAGTCGTGGGGCTTGTTTGATGCCGTAGAGCGATTTGAGTAGTTGACAGACGTGTGTGGAGTCCGTGCTGGAGCCGTGTGGTAGCTCCACGAAGATTTCTGCGTCAACAGGTGCGTAGAGAAAGGCGTTTGCGACGTCGATTTGTCGTAGCCTTTTCTTCTTCATGGCGGCGATCGCGAGGAGAATGCGTAGTGAGGTGTGTCGGCTGACCGGAGCAAAGGTTTCGGTGAAGTCGCGTCCGTGCTCTTGGTCGAAGCCGCGTACGACCCAGCGCGCCTTGAATTTGTCGATGGTGCCATCTGCTTTCGTCTTCACGCGGAAGACCCATTTTCCGGTGAGAATGGTCTTGTTTCGTGCTACGCCGATAGGAACGATTTTCCAGGTGTTGCGTTCTTCTAGCGCTTTCAGCTCCTTGTCCATGGCTTCACGCCATTTTTCCTTGTGTTCCCCCCCCAGAGCCTGCTGAATCGTTGCAGGCTCTTTAGGAATGGCGGTACCGTGGACTGCGGTGACGAGCCCGAGTATCTGGAGTCCACTCTGTGTGTAGCGGGGGAGTGTGGTGTCCTCGGGATAGACTGCCTCGTCTCCAGCTTCTGGATCAGGTGCGAAGTTGGGCCCTATGCGTTCTGCTTCGTTGGTGTTGACTTCAGCAGGTGTAACGTAACCGTTGTCGGCGAAGTGGTAGTAGGTTTCGGCGTTGACGCTTTCGCGAGGGTTATCTTCGTCCATCGGTACGTCCACTGAGCAGTAGGGAAGAGGTCCGGCTTCTTCCGAGGCTCCTTCCACGTTCTGCTCGTCCCAGTCAGCTTCGTCTCCTGCCGAAGCGAAGGCTCGATCGCCACGGAAGCCACCTGTGGGGTCTCGATTTTCGTCCAGGTTGGCAAGGTACGTTGGCAGTGTGAGCCGTTCGTAGAAAATGACATCACGTGCTGCTACTGTTTCCTTTGTGTGGATGTCGAAGATTTTCCACGCGTTGTAATGTTTTTCGATGCCCAGGTGTAGTCCCCACTGTGCGCGTTGGGAGAATCGGCCGGCTCGTGCAGATGGGGGTCGGTACTGTACCATGCAGCCGAAGACTCGTAACATTTTTGTGCTGCCCAGTTTCCCTGTCCACAGCAGATGCGGTGATGTGTTGTTCGGGAGTGACGACGAAGAAAGCAAGTTGTGCAGCATCACGGCGTGGTCCATTGCTTCGGGCCACTGGTGGTTGGGTAGCCGCATGCCACGTAACAGTTTGCGCATGGTGTTCTGCAGAGTCCTGTTCATCCTTTCTGCTACACCCTGCTGTTGATGGGCGTAGGGAAGGGAGATGAGTCTCTTGATTCCCTTCTCCGCCAGATACTGCTTGAACCGCTGTGACGAGTATTCTCCTCCTCCGTCTGATTGAAAACTTTTGAGCTTAGCTCCCGATTCCCGTTCTGCTGCTGGAAGCCATGCCACGAAAGCCTCGAAAGCCATGTCGCGACTTGGTAAGTTTAGGTGCCAGACGTAACGTGTAGCGGCGTCGATGAAGGTGATGGTGTAGTTATACGCGTTTTGTCCGGGTTCGCGGTTGTACAAGATGTCGCTGTACACTTTCTCGAGTGGTGCATATGCAGGTGCGCTTGGGTTGTGATGCGAGACGAAGGGCTGATGTGGTAAGTCAGCTTCGGGGCAGGTGAAGCACGTTCCTCGAGCTCGCTGAAGTTCTCTGCCGTCGATCAGTAAGAGTGAATCCTTGTCAAGTACTCCAGCTCTTATCGTGTTGTTTAATACTGTGTTGCTTGGGTGTCCCATTCTTGCGTGCCAGGTTTCTTCGTTGGCGCGGTGTCCTGGCGAGCGTCGGTACATGTCGGAGTTGGAGTAGAAGCCGGCGATGATGTTCGCGCTTCTGTGAACTTCCCGTGGTGCCGGGTTGAGCTGCTGCGCCGGTGTTGGCGGCGTCTCGTCGATGAAGGGCTGTGCCGTTGAGGGACCGGCGACTGGTGTTGATGTTTCTGCTGCTGCTGCTGTTGTCTGTGCTGCTGTCGATGTTGTTTCTGCTGCTGCCAATGTTGTCTCTACTGCTGCCGATGTTGTCTCTGCTGTTGCCGATGTTGTCTCTGCTGCTGCCGACTGCTGAATTGTCGCCAGCGCCCTTGTTCTTTCTGTTTCAGGGATGGTGTGTGAGTACCAGAAGCCGCTCGGGCTGAAGTCTGGATCAAGATCTGGAGGATGTGTCCAGTCAGTGAAGTTGACGATGGCGTCGCTGTCGGCCGTTCCGAGATCGGGGACGAAGTCAAGAACGAAGACGTTGTTCTTGAGAACCGCCTTGCCGATGTAGAGACCTCCTCTCCCGTGGTACAGCTTGAATTCCTGGGTTGTGCTGTCTGCTTCAAGGTGAATGCCTTTCGCCATCAGTTGACTGACGCTGAGTAAGTTGTAGCCGAGGCCTTCTGCAATTAAAACCTTGGACATCTGTAGAATGACGTTCGTTTCTCGTGACTGAAGTTGAACAACTCCTTGTCGTCGTGTGCGCAGGTTCTGATTGTTGGCGACGGTGATGACCACCTCTCGTTGAAGCTGGTATTCTCGTTGTACGAAGCGTCCTGAGGAGCACATGTGTTGTCCGCAGCAACTGTCCAAGAACCACGTGTCCTTCCCGGATGGCTCGTTTTGGGCTATGGCAGCGTATGTCGGGTTCGGCTGAAGTGACTCGCGGCGTGGTGTCGTTTCGTCGAATTGCTCTTCTGGTGAGTAGTACGGTGGCGATTCTGTGATGCAAGAATCGTTCAGTCTTGCCATGCAGCTAACGATGTTTCTTGCTCCTTGCGCAGGTTGTCCCGTTGGAGTTGTTGAAGATTGGAGCTGGGTCGTTGGATTCGCCTGTGTTGATGCGACTTGATTGCTTGAAGGTCGTAGCTGTCGCTGCGGAGTCGTTGACTGTTGTCGATTCGGGCAGTGTGTGCGCGGGTGTCCTGAAGTCTTGCAGATGTGGCAGAAAGGAGGTACTGGCTTCGGTTGTTGCTGTCGATTGTTGTAGTTGTTGTGACGTCGTTGAGTGTGAAACGCGAACTCTGATGTTGTCGTCTTCTTTCTGTGTCGTTCTTCTTGCAGGTCCATGTCCTGCTGCTCAGCGTGGATTTCGGCGCAGAGTGCTGCTTCAGAGATTCTGCCGTGGGCTCGGAGGATAGCTTTGGTGGCGCGCCATTGGGGACCGAGACCACCAATGATGACTGTCACGAAGGCGTCTTCAGAGATTGACCCTCCGCATCGAAGAAGCTTGTCGCGCAGTTCGCGACATCGGCTGATATACGCCATCCCCTTTTCTCCCGGTTTCATTTCAACTGTTGTCAACTGCGCCATTAACCTGCTTTGGTTTACGCTGTCTGTTGCTTGATACAGGCTCTTCAGGTGGCTGTACGCGAGCTCAGCGGAGTTGCCGTAACCCCGGTAAGAGCGTATGTTCTGCTGCTGAGTTGGTGTGACGTTCCTCAGCAGAATCGTATACGCCATCATCGATTGATACGTATACTGCTGCTTCTCATACTGTGTGCCGTTTGCTGGATATTGCAGGGACCCGTCGAAGAAGCCGAGTATCTGTGCGCCTTCCATCATTAACTCAAACTCGAATGACCAGGTGAAGAAGTCCTTTCCGTCGAAGGGCCTTGATGTCTGCAGCTTCAGAACGTGCGCGAACTGCGATTGCACTTGTAATGCGTCCAGTGGTTTATCTTGTCCAGGTGAAGGCTGCGGCATGAAGCTGATCGACCCGCGCTCGTACGGGGCGAAGGTAGGTTGCTGCTGTTGGTTTCCGCGCGCATATGACGACCCGTCAAGGCTCATGGGTGTTGCTCCGTTGTTGTTGCTGTTGTGTGATTGTGCAGGTCCCGACTGCTGGTGCTGCTCGTAGAAGGACATGAAGGAGAAGAACTTCTCCATTATACTCGGGTCGAAGTTCGCGGGGTGATTTGCGGGAGTTTCAGTAGATGTTACTCTTGGTCTTGTTGCCGTGCCTTCCTCTGTCTGCAGGCCAGAGGCAGGAGGTGGAGTAGGAGTAGTGCCTGGGGAGCCGTTAGAGGAGCTCCTTTCCTTGCTTGTTGCCATGTCTTGTAATGATTTTAAGGTTGTAGAGTTTCCCCTGTTTGCTCTCATACCATGTTGGGCTGAGATAGCCCCTTAGGATCTTTCAAGGGAGAACTCTGGATGAAAGTGTTGTACCGTATCACCCCGGATATAAGCGCAGGCCTATTAAAAGCGCATGCGCTTCTATCTGGAGCAATGCGCTTATGGCCGATCCTCAATTATAAGCGCACCCCCTTAAAAAACATGATTTATTATAAGCGCATGTTAGTTTTAAATTGAAAAACTGTCAAATTTCTGTAACGAAGTTCACTTTAGAAGGTGATGAGTTGAAAATCAGATTTCCTTCGCATTCAAACCCTTCACAGGCTGCGCGTCCAGTCAGCAAGTGCTGTCAGCAGCTCCTAGTGACTCATTTTGACTGTATGTGCTGGCAGGGAATCTTTCCCTGCCAAGTAGTGAGAGTTTTTCACCCACAACCCTGTTTCAAATCGACTCGATTGGGTGCGCAATGACGGGAACTACATTTTCGTGCTAGTAGTTTACAAATGTATATTTGTTATTTTATAAGCGCATGCGCTTATATTTGTTACTCAATTATAAGCGCACCCCCCTAAAAAATCATGTTTTATTATAAGCGCAGGTGCGCTTATATCCGGGGTTATACGGTAATAGCGGAAGCGTTTAACAAAAGTTTGTGAACCACCTTGCGCTGGTATGTGAGGGCAAAGTAGATTAATTATAGCAAGGAAGTACAAGATTATATAATAATACAAGGATTGAGAAAGCTTGCTTCTGTCGCAATTGGCATCGTTCTCATTACAATGGGTTCAAGTACAACAGTTCCTAGCAGTTATACTAATATACTATCACATCCAAAATGTCTAAGAACTACTACTCTCATAAGCTGACTAGCCTGGGGAGGGTGGGTGGGAATTGAACTTGAGCGATTGTAAAATGAGAGACGTGGGTGGGGGAAGAATGACCCCAGCCCACATTATATATTCGGAGAAGGCGAATACCGCGCTTCGACGATGCACAAATTGCGTTACAGTCAGCTTCGCTTTCACAATACGCAAATTTGAAAGCGATAAAACGCTTAAAATTTTTTTATATTGAGAAAGCTTGCTTCTGTCGCAATTGGCATCGTTCTCATTACAATGGGTGACGCTGAGACATGTGCAAGGGTGCCTGACGGTGGCGCTTGAGGGCTCTGGAATGTTGTGCTGGTGATGGCGCGTGAGCCGTTGATTGGAGGTTGCGAGAGGCATCAATCAAACGATCGGCAGTGGGGGTCACATACATTTCCTTCGCCATTTCACTGCGCCATCGGCCTAGTTGTTTGAAGAGCCGATCCTCAATTCCTGCGTTTGCCGCTACAGTTGCCGCTCCTTTGCGAAAAGAGTGTGTGCCGAGCGCGTGGTCGCCGAGTCCGATGGCATGAAAAGCTTCCTTGCACCAGTTGCGTATTGTGGTATACGATGGTGGTTTGACTGGGAGTGAGTTGCTCGTGGCCGAACCAAACACCCGGATTAATGGCCCTGGAGTGGCAGGACCATATCGTGCTAGCTGGATGAAGTGCTTCGTGCATCGGACGGGGCAGAAAGGTCCCTGGCTTGCGGCAATGGGCACCCATGAGCCCTTCCCTTCTTGGTCGGTCTTCTAGCGCGGGATGAGTAACCACATGGCATCGTTTTCGAACTGAATATCGTTCCAGCAGATGGCGGCGAGATCCGAATACCGAAGGAAGCCGGCGTACATGAGAAGTGGTATGAGTCCTTTTTGAAAGGTGGATGGGTCGTCCGAGCTAATGAAGTGTGCGGCCATGGAGTGCACTTGGTGAAGAGACACCGGTTCTTTGGTCCGGTGGGGTCGCGGGCAGTGGCGCTTGGCAAATTCTCGGACTTGAGATGTCATGGGGCCGATGGTAGGGCAGGCGGCTCCAATCATGCGATGGGCAAAACCAACCGCCGAGCAAGTGAGTTGCACCACCGAGAATGTGGCCTGGTGGCGAATGGCGTAGACGAGGTACAGCGCGAGTGTCATATCTCGTGCGGGCAGGTACTGTAGTTTAGTCTTGATGCAGAATGAGCGGAACTGCTGCCAGTATGGATCGTAAGTCTTGATCGTAGATTCCGCACGCGTTTTCAGCATCATTGTGAGCAATTGGCTCTGCAGCGAGCGGAGTAATCCTGAAGCGATTAGAGAGGATGCAAGCAAAATTGTTAACGGAAGGAGATGCGCAAGGCCATCATCATGCTATGTGGTAGGCCGGAGCCCGAGAATGCCGTGGTGTGCGTGCCTGGTGCGAGGCATTGACTCCCGTGAGTAAGTTTCAGGCAATCACGGATCGGCGAGGCCCAGGCGGGTGGCGAAGGTTGGAGGAGTGGCCACCAACTAGCCCCGGGCCAGAAGGGAACAATGAGCGTCAGTGAGGCTGATGTCCTTTGTGCGTGGTGAAGGACTGCCGGAATCAGCTGTGGTGGTGGAAAGGCGAAACCATGTTCGTCAGCCCAGGATGTTGCGAAGGCGTTGATCGCTAGGGCCTTGGGATGTGGGTGTTCGCAGCAGAATCGGGGGAGCTTGGCATTCGTAGCACTGGCGAAGAGATCTATGGAGTGCGGCCCCCAACGTCGCTCGAGAAGGTTAAACCATGGGGTCTTCAAGGTGTAGTCGTCTCGGTCGAGAGTCTTCGAGAGCTCATCCGCGAGCGTGTTAAGCTCGCGAGGGATCCATTCCATGATCAAGCGAATGCGACGGGTCATGCAGGTGCGAATGATGGCTTTGCATGCGGTGGTGAGACAGCTGTTGCGCGATCCACCCTTTTTTAGAATAAAGAATACGCCCTGGTTGTCGACGCGCACGAGCACATGCTTGTTCTGGATGAAGCTTGTGAAAGTTTGCAGTGCCCAGAGCACCCCTTCGAGCTCACGACGAGTACTGGACGTGCCAAGTAGTTCCGGGGGCATGTTCGCGCAGGCCTTATGAGTATTTGTGGAGAACGTGTCGAGTGTGGCCCCCCAGCTGTGCGCGCTGGCGTCGACATGAATGATTGCGTCGTAGCTACCGCGAACATGAAATGGGGCTCCATTAAGTGGTCGAACTCGATTGACCAGAACTCCAACTCTTCGCAAGCACTCGGGGGTAGTAACAACCTGCTGTTCCATGAAGGCGCATCATCGATGGTTTGTAGTAATGCGTGACTGAATGCTCGCGCTGTCGCCCCAAGGGCAAGGTTCATGGAGGCGAGCATGCCTGTGATACGTGCGACTTGCCGTACTGGGACTTTGTGCTGTGCACGTCCTGCGGCCAATAATGAAGCGATGGTAGATTGCAGGACGCTTCGTCGCTCCGTGCCGACAGAAAATTGTCCCCGCTGGGTATCGAGCTCCAATCCTAAGAATCTTAGCTGCTGAGTAGGATGGAGATGAGACTTTTTTGCATTGATCATGAGGCCCGCTTCTCTTAGGTCCGTGATCGTGCGGGTGCAGACATCTCGAGCCTCGGCTTCTGTGTGGCACAGAAAGAGAATGTCGTCCACGTATGGAATAACGCGGACCCCTGTTGCTCGCCATCGACGTGCCAACTGCTTGATCAATTGAGTAAAGACGAAAGGCGCCGTCGCTAGTCCGAACGGGAGTGATCTGAAACAGTATGAACGCCCCTCGAACTGAAAACCCAAGAATTTCCAGCAGGACGCGTGGATGTCAACGTGGTGGTAACCCGACTTGAGATCAATTGAAAACATCCAATCCCCCGGATGTGCAAGTTCCGCCACGCGAGGGAGTCCTTCGTACTTGAACTTCGGAATGCACAGCTCGTTATTAACTTTACGTAGATCTAGGATGAGGCGACACTTGTCTCGCTGCTCGACGACGTTGAGGGGACTAATGCATGCGAGCTCCGATGCTGGCACCTCGATTGCTGCGCCGGTTTGAAGGAGATCTATGATGGCTGATCGCGTAAAATCCATGTGAGCATAGGTTCCAGCATGATTGGAGCACTGAAATGGTTGTGGCGGTCCTTGTTTCCATGGCATCCAGTAGCCCCGTTCAATAATTGATAAGACAAGGCTGCTCGTACACCAACTTCGCCACCAAGCCAATGCGGATCGCAAGCGCCCCCGCATGATGGAAATTGTCCTATCCGTCACTGCGTATTCGAAAGGGTGATCTTGTTGCCCCAAGGCATGCATCGAAAGGCCTGCACATGGCAGTATACCAGAAAGCAATACATAACAGTTAGTTTTTTTTTTTTTTTTTTTTTTTTTTTTTCATCCGAGCAAGCGTTGACGCTCGAGTGGGATAATCCTCTTTTCAAGCACGAAACCATGGTTTTTTTTTTTTTTTTTTAATTACTTTTTTCATGGCTCCCATGAAAGTTTGTTTCCAAGAACTCATAGACTTCCTTTGCTAGCACTCCCCCTAGTCCGTGGTTTTATATATATGTTTAGTCTCGTTTCTTATCTATCTCTTCTCTCTCTCTATCTCTCTCTCTCTCTCTCTCTCTCTCTCTCTCTCTCTCTCTCTCTCTCTCTCTCTCTCTCTCTCTCTCTCTCTCTCTCTCTCTCTATCTCTCTCTCTCTCTCTCTCTCTCTCTCTCTCTCTCTCTCTCTCTCTCTCTCTCTCTCTCTCTCTCTCTCTCTCTCTCTCTCTCTCTCTCTCTCTCTCTCTCTCTCTTTCTCTCTCTCTCTCTCTCTCAATTTTCGCCAATACATTATGCGCCCGCTCATGGCAAGGTCGTTTGTACTTTGGTTCTTTATATTATTGTCATGATATTAAGTTTCTTGAGGCTTCAATTGCCTCCCTCAATAAGCCTCCTTGAGGCGTGGGGTGTTGAAACTGAAGAGCAACCAAGAGATCCTTGAGTAAGGCTTCTCTTCACTCTCACAACAAGTGCACAACAAAAATTATATAATTAGAAAGAGCAACTCCATAGATCTTATCGAGAACTTCTAGGCAAGTACCCTTAGACCCTCAATGGTCTATTCCCCTTAGAACTTTTTCACAGCAAAAAATAAACGGAAAATATCAACTTCATGATGCTCTAGAGAGCTTCTAGGCAAACGCCTTAGACCCCAAATGGTCTTTCCCCCCAAGGGCTAGCCAACCGGCAATAAAAAACAGCCCAAGGGCACGGCCAATAGCCTTCGTGCGGTTATGCGCCCCGTCGAGTTTACACCACCGGTGCGGGTCCGTGAGGACCGTGCCCACCAGCAGGGCATGCGTTGGCAGTGTGGCCTGGCTGGCCGCAGCGGAAACAGGTGCCGCGGAAGCCCCTAGCATCGCAGCCAGGGGTCGTGCCGAATTTGCCGCCAAACCCCGTGGGACCGCAACCTCCAAGGGAAGAACCGCGACCGTAGGAGCCTTGGGCGCGGTTCATTGCTGCCACATCCGCGAGCGCCTGCTTGAAAGGGCGCGAAGTCAGCACACTTTTCTGCTGGTACAGCTTGAAGCGGTGCGCCGTCTTGAAGTCGGAGGCGTCGGCGACTTGAAGGAGTTGGAAGCGATCGGCGATGAGCGCGTACGCCTCTTCGAAGAGCTCGAGAGCGCCAGCGGTGTCGCCGTGGCGTATCTTGTGCTCCGAGTGCTTCAGGTACGCGCGCAGGTCCTCCAGAAATTCGGCTTGCTCGCGTACCCCGGCGTGGTGAAAAGAAGAAGCCGGAATGGTGGGGTTGGTGGATGGGAGTGGAGGAAGATGTTCGGCAGGTGCAATAAAATTGTTGTGTGCATTAGCCTCACCCGCTTCGTCTTCAGAGTCGCTGTTGTCGTTGACGACGTTGGGCGCCGGAGCTGCAGCGTGTTCCCTTTCGGCACGAGGGACTTCGGGCACGCGGGGGTGACGTGCCAAATCGTTTCTTGCGTTTGCGTTTTTAGCAGATGCGGAAATTGTTGTCGCTGTAGGCGTAACCGTCGGCGGCTGCTGCTGTAACAGCGCCAAAAGCGCTTGGACCTGGTCAGCAGTCAGCGTCGGCGGAGTCAAAGCAGGGTCAGCCGTCGCGTCAGACGAAGACCCAGTTCGGCGCCTCTGGCGCTGACGCGACGGTCCGGCCACAGGTGCTGGCGCGTGCTCGGCGTCAGGCGCGTGTGGCGCCATGGGTGCTGCAGGTGCCGCGGTCGCCACTTGCACCGCAGGCGCCACAGGCGCCACAGGCCCCTCAGGCGCCACAGGCGCCGAGGGGTGCTGTTTGTTGGCGGTTTTGTTGACTTCCGCACTGCGCGTCAAAAGATCGACGCCAGTGGTCGCGATACATTCGTCATCCGCCCGTCGCTTGTTGCGGCGATCGCCCGAAATTTCACGGGCGTTCTTCTCGTTGTCCGAACGATTCGGGGCGTTGTCAGTCGGCGCCATTGAAGCTTGATTGTAGGTAAGAATGTCCGACAGCAGCGTCGAGGGTGAATGAAAACGTGGAAGGGTTTTCACCCTCGCCAGGTTGAGGTCCGAAAAAATCGGGAGGGGGTTGGAGCCTCCGACAAAATCGGGATCGGTCTCGGAACTGGGAATTGAACTTGAGCGATTGTAAAATGAGAGACGTGGGTGGGGGAAGAATGACCCCAGCCCACATTATATATTCGGAGAAGGCGAATACCGCGCTTCGACGATGCACAAATTGCGTTACAGTCAGCTTCGCTTTCACAATACGCAAATTTGAAAGCGATAAAACGCTTAAAATTTTTTTATAATATGAAAGGATGCAGTTTGTAACTACTTTACTGTTGCGGTTCGATACAGTACGACTCGGGCAACTGCTCTGTAATGAGTCAGTTGTGTGTCCTTAACTGTCGCGCTGTATTTGTCAGGTCAAAGGTCGCTTGACCTTTGACTTTCGCGTAACCTCCAGCAACCTCTTTTAACCTCCGAGGGTTGACTCGCGGGTGCTTCGACATGGCGTGCTTCGCTTCTGGTGTGGTGTTTCGACACGACAGAGGCGTTTACAATTTATTGTTTCCAACACTCCCCTTCGCTTCTGGAGTGTCGCTCTTGATGACGTGGCTTTGTCCAGTCAGCAACACGCAGTACTCGAATTTCTGCTTTCCGAGTTTCTTGGTCAAATAATCGGCTGCCATCTCGGACGTGGGACAGTATGACAGCTGAAGTCTCCCCTTCTCGATCTCGTCCTTCACGAAGAAGTAACGCAGGGCGATATGTTTCGTCCTGTTCGCGAAGCCGTTCTTGTTGGCGATGCGAATTGCAGACTGGTTGTCGCAGAACAGGGTGAAGTTGGGTAACTCAGCTAACTTTGCTTCTTCCAGCAGCTCGCGAAGATAAAGGCCTTCCTTGGTGGCTGAGCAGAGTGCGATATATTCTGCCTCAGCTGATGATAACGCGATTAACTCCTGCTTGCTCGACTGCCAGGAGATAGGTCCGATAGGTTCGAGGCGGTAGACGTAGCCGGTACGTGAGCGCCTGTTGTCGGAGTCGCCGGCGTGATCGGCGTCGACATAGCCGATTAGCTTAGTTGTTTTAGCTGCGTTTTTGTGGTAGGATAGGCCGATCGTCGCGGTGCTGATGAAGTAGTGAAGAGCGCGGTCAAGTTCCGCCAGATGTTCTGCTTCAGGCTTCTTGAGGTAGGTGGCGAGTTGACTTGCGGAGTATGAGAGGTCGGGACGGCAAGTGACGGCTGCGAAGAGGAGGCATCCGAGCTTCCTCTGATAGTCGCGTATGCCGGCTGGTTTGAGTAGAGTGGATCGTCCCTTCTCGGTTCCTGTCGTGTAGCGGTATGGCGTGGAGATGGCGGCTGGTGTGAGAGCGAAGCGTTTGGCGATGGTGTCGGCATATTTCGCGGCGTTGAGGTAGATCGCATCTTCTTCTTCTCGGATGTTGAGGCCGAGGTACTGTGTGACGGTAGACGAGACCGTGAGCGTGAGGTCTTTCTGCAGCTCCCCTTCGAACCAGGAGGTGACGTTGTCTGTCGAGCCGATGTAGAGTAAATCGTCTACGTAGACGATTAGGAGGATGTAGTCTGTACCCTTCGTGAGCCGATACATTCCCTGATCGTGCGGTAGTTGCTTGAAGCCGATGCGAACGAGTCGGGCGTGCAGGTACTGTTGCCACAGTCGTGGGGCTTGTTTGATGCCGTAGAGCGATTTGAGTAGTTGACAGACGTGTGTGGAGTCCGTGCTGGAGCCGTGTGGTAGCTCCACGAAGATTTCTGCGTCAACAGGTGCGTAGAGAAAGGCGTTTGCGACGTCGATTTGTCGTAGCCTTTTCTTCTTCATGGCGGCGATCGCGAGGAGAATGCGTAGTGAGGTGTGTCGGCTGACCGGAGCAAACGTTTCTATCCATATCCATGCGAACCTTGATGCAAGGCTATCCAGTGAAAAATGGTGGTGGTGGGCTGCCGCGAACCAAGAGTGTTGGGAATGGGCTTCCACGATAGGCACACCACTTAAATTGAAATATCAGCTGCAAAGCAATCTTCCATACACTAGAAAAATCAGTTGATGTACGGCATTATAATCATGCAAATTACAATACTTGACCAGCTTCGACACTCCTCAAACATTTACCTCATATCATGTGGAAGTAATTCAGCATTCATGTATAACCCTTGTACCGGTATTCAGTTTGAAGCATACCACTCAGCTCTGCACACAAAGTATGGTGGTGGGCTGGGCATCTGCCTATTGCTTGGCCACCCTTGCTGTGAAGTACCTATTGCACCAAATCAAAACTCAATCCTTGTTCTTGAGCAAGCAACGCAATCAAAACACATAAACAGCCTATACATCCAAATTTGATCAACTTTAATCAGCAAACCATTGAATAGGTGGCTGTCCATTAGACACAAGTATGTTGTTCACCTTGGAAAAGTGCCTGAACAAAAAGAAAAGCACAGCACAGGAAGAGAAGTGCAATTAGAAACGCACATGCAGGTCGAAGCAAACAAGTCAGAGCAACAACTGTGAGCTGCACCCTTACGCTGAACCAAAGAATCCCCTGTGCGCACTCAGGCCCGATGGGTGCGCTGAAGATAGCAAGATCACGTTGGAGCCAGGAGGAATGACCCTGGAAATTGGGAGGGACAAAACGGAATAATACCAAAATTACGAGGCACAGCATCACATGACGATAACAACAATGATGATGCGCAGGAAGTGTAGCTCGTCTACATGGTCATGAATGGAGCATACTACAGGAACTTTTTTATGATTTCCGACAGAAATGTGAAGGCAATAAGCTCAGAAAGACGCTTTTATACAGCTGACTCACTTTGCCTTGGTCTTGGCATGGTTACCCCAGAGGAGGAAGATGAGCGGGGACGAGGGAGAGGAGGAAGAGGAAGTGGATTTGGGTTTGGGTCGCTGCGAGGCAAGCGCGCGAATAGCAGCATCGGTAAATTGCTCCCATCCCTTCTTGGCGTGTGAATTGGCTTGGTGGGCTCTCACTGCAAGAGGGAGTGGGTCAATCAAGCAGAGATGGTGTGCCGCAAGTAGTGGGGAGGGTGAACTACGACGGAGGAAGCAAGAAGGAGAAATAAGCCCTACTGATGGACTCCTCACATGGGAAACGTGATTGAAGTAGTATTTTTGAGATGCCTCAAAACACTACTTTAGTTACTGAGGGACCCCTTGCATGACAAACGTGCGTGCAGTGCAGTGCAGTACGTGGTGACCATCTCCCTCCTCCTTCACCCACACTCACCTGTCAACACTGTGTTGAGGAGAAGCACGCCCTGAGAGGAAAGCATACAGGAAGCAAAGGAGGACACACACAGCAAGGGAAGAAAAAGTGTTTCAACACGTGCGAAGGACAACGAAAGAGGTGGAGCAGGTGCAGGAAAGAGTTTGACACCCAAGATCCATGACCATATGCAACCAATAGTCCTATTTTATTGTACTCTAGAGCACACAGTACAGTGCACCTGAAAAACCACCCAATACCCCACTCTAGCCAAAGCACACCACTGAACATTCCAGCACAAATTCACAGCACCGCATTTCACCCATCACGCCCAACCCCACTGCTTTGCCCAGAGGCGCAGGCAGCGGGCAGGCATAGCAGCAATGCTGCCACCATTGCGCATCTCCCTGTTTTTTCTCTAGGCGTTACAAAAATCATGGGCAGGCATGATAGAAATTCTTCCATCATTGCGCTGCGCACCTCCGTGACTTTTCAAGGCAGCTCAGAGAAACTCACCTGGCCGGTCGGTCGGCCCAATCGCGCAGGCAGCCGTGCGCCGATACGGCAGCAATGCTGCCGGCATTACACATCTCCTTAGACTTTCAAAGGCAGATCAATCAAAGAACCCATCTGGTCGGCCCAGTGGCGCAGGCAGCCGTGCGGCGGCATGGCAGCATATAGTGCCATTTCTGCGCATTTCCTGAACGCTTTGAACTGCTCAAAGGACGCACCTGGTCGGCCCAGTGGCGCAGGCAGCCGTGGGCCGGCATGGCAGCAATGCTGCCGTCACTGCGCATCTCCTTGAACACGTTCTGCAGCGAGGACGGCAGGGGCGTGCCACGTGGCACGGAGAAACTCAGCCCCACGGCCTGCCCCGGGCCGTGGTAAGGGTCCTGGTAGGAGCCGGGGGAAAGTGGGGGAAGGGGGGGAAATAGAGGGTGGGGGGGGACATAGGGGGAAGAGATTGAAGTGTTGCACAGTGAAACTGAGCCCCACGGCCTGCCCCGGGCCGTGGTAAGGGTCCTGGTAGGAGGAGGAGTGGGGAGGGATAGAAAGACGGGCTTAGATTGTGGCACAATAACACTTGCCTGGGACTGTGGTATGACTCTTGCTGGTGATTGGGAGAAATTAAAGGGTTATGGGGAACGGGTGCAGAATAGGGCAGGGAGGCAACGAAGGGAAGGTGAGAGGAGGCAGGAGGAAAGAGCGGGGGGAGAGGGGGGTGGGGGGGAGGGGGAGGGGGGGGGGTAAGAGTGGGGGGAAGGGGGGTTAGGATAAAGCGGGAGTCCTAATAAATGGGTCCTATTTGGGGAAATGGGCAGGGATTGGATGAAAAATGGGGGTCAAAAAGGGGCTATGCGAGCCTGGCTAAACTCAATCATAACCTGACAGCGTCAGCCCCTTAAAATCACACCGTCACCTCCCCAGTACTTGCACCTACACCTTCGCTATAGTCACACCCGCACCTGTCCTATAATCACGACCCTCGCTCTCTCCATAGGGCACCGATTCAGCGCCTCGAACACTGAAGCTGCTGGGGGGAACACGCGCTCCTTCCGCGAAACTTCCTCGTCAAGAAACGCCTGGAGACGCCGCATGTACGGCTCGTCGAACTCCCGTCCAAGCGCTGCCGCCCAGGACGGCTCGCGCAGCAGGGATTTTAGCGGGGGGAACTTCCCCGCATGCGCGCCAGTCGCAGCATCCGCGGGCGGCGTCGGCAGAGCGAGCGGGACGCCGCTGCGATTTCCCGCGCTTGCGCTTGCGCTGGCTCCCAGGGAGGGAGACTCCGAGGGGGTGACGCTCCTGGGGGCGAAGCCAGGCGGAGATTTGGCGCGCGGAGACCTAGGCGGGGGAGACTGGGCCGGGTTTATCCGGGGAAGGTTGTTGCTGTCGCAGTTAGGTTGTATCTGACTCCTGGCAGGCGTCTCCGGTTCCTCAGACTGGTGGGTTGCCTCGGCGCAGTTTCTTGGCGCGGCGCGCTCGTTCTCCTCCGCGACACGCGCAGGATTCGCGTCCGCGGAAGGGGAGGGGGGAAACGGCGGAGCGGGGTTGTTTCCCGTGGCGGGGACGTCCCGTTCGCGCGCATTCGCTTGGGCGCGGAAAAGAACGCCGCGAGCGTGGCTTGGCGGGGCTTGCGCGCAGCCATTGCGGGGAAGAGGGAGGCGGAAGAGGTGAAGGGGACCGCGGAGCGCGGGGCAGTGAGAGCGCTGAGATTGCAGCGCAGGTGCGCGCCGACGGAAGCCGTGAAGCGGGAACTAAGAGGCGAAGGCGGAACGATTCTGAGGGGCATTAGGAGATTGTGAATACTGGACGATGAAGCCTATAGCACTGAAAAGAGGAGGCGGGAAGTTCACGAGTGGGAGCACAAGAGAAATGCCAAACGCGCAAACCTGCGTCGCTTGCTATGTACAAGGGTTATGCAATGCTTTCTACATTTATTGAAAACTGTCGACAGAAACTGAGATGCGAGGCGCGCACGCGTTGCCGGAAGTGGGAGCGAGAAAGGGGAGATGAGGGAAACGAACGTGGAGTCAGGGTGACGAGTCACGAGTGATCGGTGGTTGTGGAACAACTAGTGAGAAGGGAGAGCTTGAAAACGAGGGAAAGGAGAAGGGAGGGAAGACAGCTTGTTCCCGCGCGCGCGCTGCGGAAGAAATGAAGGCGGCCGATTTTGTGAATTTGAAAGACCCAGCTGCTGAGTGTTCCATGTTTCGCAATATTTAGATGCGGTGCAAGTTTGAGCACTGAGCAGCTCAGCTCGAATTCAAACAAGTATGTTAGTTACTCTGGTTTCTCAATATTGTTTGTGCAAGGATGGAGATAGATGGTACCAACAACCATTCTTGATGGCTAAAGAGCTTGAAACATGCTTCATAGAGAAACAAATATGATGCACACCAGGAGAAGTTCCACTTCCCAGCCTCAAGTTCTACTTGTAAAGGTCAACTAGCACAGTTTCCATACCGTACCGGTATTACCGTATATCCATTGCATGCAACAAACCAAACGAAACACTGTATCCAGCAGAAACCTGGTACCACCAAGTTCTACAACAGAGGCAAAGGCTCAACGAGCACATGAGCCGGTAACCAGCAGTAAGTGAAGTGCACTTGCGTGCACTCTCAGTATGTAGTATACGCAGACCAGACCATCGGCAGGACGTACTCACAACAACCCCAACCCAACCCAACCCAACCCAACCCAACCCAACCCAACCCAACCCAACCCAACCCAACCCAACCCAACCCAACCCAACCCAAACCAGCTACCTCTCAGGGTCAAGAGACGCATCATCCGAAAGAGCTTCAAGCTTGGAAAAGGGATAACACAAACAAGACGGATGACATGACCCCCACCAGGCTCTGACTGGACTGGACAAGCCAACCAGGAACCATGATTTTCAGATACGGTACTCCTCACCACGGCCGCTCCCTTACCAAACCCTTGCTCGCTATGCCCCCTTACTGTCACCCCCGCCACCACCGCCCTCTGCCAACGCATCTCCCGGGCTTCCAGGCTCCCCTAGGATCCCCCCTGCTGCAAAGCTTGGGGCTGGAGGACTGGATGATCGAGGCGGAGAAGGAAGAGGAGAGGGAGGCGGAGGCAGAGGAGAAGGTGGCAGAGGAGGAAAAGGAGGAGGAGGGAGAGGAGGAGGAGTGAAAGAAAACGGTGTGTTCTTCTCGCTTCATCTCGCCCCCTCCCACTGGGTCAAACTCGAGTCGGTGAAAGCTGGCAGGGGAAGAGAGGCGAGTGCACGCATAGGGAGGCACGGGGGGAAGGGGAGGAGGTTGGGGAGAAGGTTGGGGAAAGGAAGGAAGGTTTGAAGGGACGAGAGGGTATGAAGATTATTATTCTGCCTGGAAAAAAAGGGGGAAATGAGATATGTGGGACAAGGCGAGAAAGGAGCACGCAAGCTTCATGTTACACCTGCACGTGCGACATGACTTGTAAATGAGGACTCAGAAAGTAATATCTCCAAGTATACCTGATCGACAGAAAGACCTTATCACCATCCACACACCTGCCATCGATGTAAGCAACAAACAGCATGCTTCTCTGTGCACCAACGGCAACAAGAGACACAAGCGGGGAGAAACAAAGGTTCCTCGCACCTGCCATCCATGCATGCGACGAGCAGCGTGTTCCTCTGGGCACCGAAGGCCACGAGGGAGCGGCAGTCTGGCAGATGGCGGAACTGGGCTAGGGACCACTCAGAGCTGAAGTAGCGCGGGAGTACTCCTGGTGAGCGCGGAAGGAGAGGAAGAGGGGAGAGAGAGGGCACGTGGGAGGTAAGAGAGGGGGGAAGGGGAACTAGAAGAGATGGCGGAACTGGGCTAGGGACCACTCAGAGCTGAAGTAGCGCGGGAGTACTCCTGGTGAGCGCGGAAGGAGAGGAAGAGGGGAGAGAGGGCACGTGGGAGGTAAGAGAGGGGGGAAGGGGAACTAGAAGAGATGGCGGAACTGGGCCAGAGACCACTCAGAGCTGAAGAAGCGCGGGAGTACTCCTGGTGAGCGGGGAGGAAGGAGGGGAGGGAGAGGGGCACACAGGTGGGAGAAAAGGAGAAGGCGGCGGGAGGAGGGGGGTGGTAGAGATGGAGGCGGGGAGGGAGGAGGCGCAAACGGAAAGGAAACGCGTCGCGAGATGGATCAACTGTGAGACGTGTTGTGTCAAAGAGATTGGAAAGAGACGCAATGAACGAAGGGGTGTGGGGGGTAAAGTGGGGGGGTGAAAAGATGGAGGAGAAATAGGGTCCATATGCACGCACGCGTGCGCGCGCACACACACACACACACACACACACACACACACACACACGCACGCACACACACACACACACACACACACACACACGCACACACACACACACACGCACACACACGCCATGAATCAGAGACACACATCACACTCACACTCGCCTACACCCCGCACCCAGACACACTCCCACCCGGTATACGCCCTGCACCCTCCACCCGCTACACACATGCATGCGCACCCTTCAGGAAAGACAGTGACGAGCCCGGATTGGGCCTCAATGCGACTGACGCCTCCCCCTCTGCCTCCACACCGCTAATGCTCATGCTGCTCACACTGCTACCGCCCCCCGCCCCACCACTGCTCCCCACACCCAAGCCAGCGGCGCTAGTCCCTCCCACCCCACCACTGCTACTTGCTCCAGCCTCTCCCGGCCCCCCTCCTCCTGCTGCTTCCATTCCCCCACCGGCACCACTCCTCTGCCCTTCTCCTGCCTCTGCTGCTCCAGTCCTTTCTCGCGCGGCTGCAGCTCCTGCTCCTCCTGCTTCTCCCGCTCCTCCGTCTCCACCTGCTCCCTCCCCTTCTCCTGCTATTGCCCCTGCTTCTACTGCCGCTGCTTCGAATGATGCTGCTGCTGCTGCTGCTGCAGCAGCAGCAGCAGCAGCAGCGTGGGCTATCCAAAGAAACAGAAGGGAATGAGAAGGAGGAGGCAGAGCTTGGAGAACCGTCAGACGCAGAGGGAGCAGCAGAGGAAGGAGGGAGAGGGGTGGGGAGAGGGGTAGAGGCAGACTGGGGTAGAGAGAGCAGGGCTGGTTGAGAAGGGCTGGATGCGGTTCCAGCTGCTTGCAGTGAGAACAGCAGATTAGAGGTAGTGTGAGAGGAGGGCAGCGGAGGAGGGAGAGATGAATGCATCGGCATACTGGCAGCACCGCTACCACCACCCAAACTCCTGCTTTCCCCTGCCGTGTCAACGCCAGCGCCGCTGTCGCCAGCACCACCGCCACCGCCGCTGCCTCCGCCACCGCCGCTGCTGCTGCCGCCGCTGCCTTGACTGGACATTTGGTTAGCAGCAGACGGAGCAGGAGCCACAACAGCAGCAGCAGCGGCAGCAGCAGCGGCAGGAGCAGCAGCAGCAGCAGCAGCAGCTCGAGCAGCAGTGTGAGAAGTGCCGGCTGGAGGGGGACTGCTGGAGCCAGAGGCAGGCGGGGAGAGGGCGAAGACATGTGCGGTGCCCTTATCACTGGAAAGTGCAAGGAAGTGCCCGTTGGGGGAGAAGGCGAGGCTGTAAATCTCTGCTCTGTCAGCGCCCCTCCGCAGCTGATGCATCGATGCAGGAGAGAGAAAGGGAGGGGATATGAAAAAGAAGAGACAGTTACTGCGCGTTGGGGGAGAAGGCGGGGCTGTATATCTCTGCTCTGCCAGCGCCCCTCCGCAGCTGATGCATCATTGCAGGTGAGGGGAGGGGGCGGAGGGGGGGAACAGGGGGAGGGGCAGCAAGCAGAGAGGGGGGAGGGGAAAGGGGGGAGAGAGGAAGGAAAGGGAGGGGGGAAGGAAAGGGAGGGGATAGGAAGAGAGACAATTACTGTGGTACAGTACTTCTGATGCTCCCTTCACACTTGGGATTCCTAGATTGCTTTGCTAGAGAGAAAGTGCACCTGCAGCGCATGGCTTGTAAAATGGCATGTAAATGGCACGTGTGTGGCACGTGTGTGTGTGGCATGTGCGTGGCGCGTGGTTGGGGCCCAATAGCAGTGCTGAAGACGCGTTTTTATAGACGACTTGCAAAACTACTTCCCTCCCCATCATTCCCCGCCCTCCAAGATCCCTCCCCCCCCCCCCCCTCTTCCTCCCCTTCCTCCCCCCGTTTCCCTCACCTCCTGCAGCATGGACCCATCAGCAGTGGTGAACATGCACACGAGGGTGCCCTTCCTCCCCATCCCTTGCCCCCCAATACCCCCCCATGCTCCCCCCACCCCATGGCATGGCACCCCCCTCACCTCCTGCAGCATGGACCATCGGCCGTGCTGAACACGCGCACGAGCGTGCCGCGCACACTCGCAGTGGCCACGCGCGTGCCATCCGGGGAGAGCGCGAGGGCAGCCAGCGCAGTCTCATGCGCCGTGATGGTGATGGTCAGGGGCGCCGGGGGGAGCGCGGCGGAGGAGGAGGGGGCGGGGGGGAGAAGGGGGAGGGGGGGGAAGGGGAGGCGGAGGGGGAAGCGGGGGAGGGGGAGAGGGGGTCTTGCAAGTGGTAGTGCTCTATGCGGACCTGATAGGGGTGGGGAGGAAAACGGGGAGGGAAGGGAGGGCGGAGGGGAGGGGAGAAGGGTGGGGGGTGGGGGGGGAGGAAAGAGAAGCGGGGGGAGAGAGAGCACATGGCAGGGGGAGAGGGCGGATGAAGCAGGAAGCGCAGCGGGAAGTGGGCACAGGCGAGAGGAGAGGCAAGAGAGAGAAAAGGGAGGATGCGGATGAGCCAAAAAGAGCAGAAGAGCAACGGATACCAACAGTCCTCGGACACACAAGCAGCCACCCTTCCTCCCCCCACCAACACCCCAATGTTTCCCCATCCCAAGCGACCATACAAACAAAGACACCCCCCACCCCATCCCTCTCCCCCGCTCCCCCCTTTCCCCCTCTCAGCATCCCCTCTCCCCTCCCCCACCCGCCCCCGCACCTGTCCGCGGAGCACCCCCGGGCACGCGAGAACAAACGGCGCGGGCGCCTGCGAGATCGCGACGAGCCCGCGCGTGTTGGTGAGCGTGGGGAGGCGCAGCAGCAGGCGCAGGTCCTGCAGCGCGTACACGAACACGCGCTGCGCCAGCGCCACCACCACGCGCTCGCGCCGCAGACACACCCCGCGCACCTCCGAGCGGAACGACAGCTCCCCCACCGCCAGGCCCTGGTTATCGTCCCATATGATCACCTGCGGGGGGGTGGGGAGAGGGGGTGGGGGAAGGGGGTGTGGAAGGGGGAAAGGCGGGGAAGGCGGGGAAGGGGGGAAAAAGGGGGAATGACGAAAAGTAGGGCTGGATGGGCGATGGGGCGATGGGCCTTCGAGAGAAGATGCGGCACTCCCACCCACACTCCCACCCACGCGCGCTCGCTGCTCTTGAGTCGACTCAAAAGAGAAGATGAGGCACTCCCACCCACGCGCGCTCGCTGCTCTGCGGGATGGAAGAGCTCGCCGCAGCCACGCCTTGACTAACGCTCACGATAGATCGAACCGTTGACGTTTACAATAATCGTTCACACGATAGTAACCGGGGCGGTTCTGATGACGCAGCCGCGCATTTTCACGCTCGTTGCCGCGAGATTTCTAGGCACCTCAGAAATAGCTGGAGAGGCCGCGGGAGAGGCAATCGGAGCACGATATTGGTTGCACAACCAGGTGAACCGTGCGGAGTAAAGAGCGTGCAAAAAAAAAAAAACATTACAAAAAAAAAAAAAAAAAAAAAAAAAACGATCGAAAATTGCCTGCGCACACGCAAGCCCGTGGTGCCTGGGTAAGTTCCTGCAACGTACCCCAATTTCCGGGGTAATTTCCCACCTTGTTCTTCGGGTACCGCGGTTGATCGCCGCCGCCCACGAGCGCGAGGAAGTTGCAGCGGTACAGCATCTGCGCCATGCCGATTCCGCCCGCGGGGAAGCTCCGCTCGCTTCGCTGCCGCTCCAGCTGCGCCTGCGCCTGCTGCGCCTGCTGCGCCTGCTGCGCCTGCTGCTGCGCGAGCGAGTGTTGCGCCTGATGCTGCTCGTGCTGCTGATAATGCTGCGGATAGTGCGGATGCTGGTTGATTGGATGCGATTCGACGTGCCGTGCCGCTGCCATCCCAGCTGCCGGGCCGGATGTCGTTGCGGCCGCTGCTGCCGCTGTTGCTGCTGTTGTCGCATCGCCAGACACGTGTTGCACAGAGGCAGCAGAGGCAGGAGGAGCGGGTAACGCGGAAGACGCGGCAGGCCACGGGGAAGCACCGGGAGCGGCGGAAGCATGCGGAGGGGAAGCGGGAGCGGGAAGAGGAGGGGGAGCGGAGCTGGCGGGAGAGCTTACGCGGCTCAGCGTCTCGTGAACGGACTGCTGGCAGCAGAAAATCCGGAAGCCCCATGATGTGGCACACGCGAAAAAGGAGGAATCCTGGTTAAACGATATCGAGAGAAGCTGCTCCTCCTCTCGAACCGCGATCCCCCTGCTCTCTCCCGGGTTTTCGCTACCACAAACGGTGTACGGGGTCGCGGGGATTTGATGACTCGTCGAGGGTTGTTGCTCGGGAAGGGTTGCTGGAGCGCGTAGGGAGACGCCACGTGTCACATCGCAAACGCGTTGTTGCAGCAGCTGCTGCTCCTGCTGCTCCTGCTGCTGCTGCTGCTGTTGCTGTTGTTGCTGTTGCTGCTGCTGCTGTTGCTGTTGCTGTTGTCTCTGGTGTTGCTCGTGCTGGCGCCGGTGCTGCTCACCGCACGAATTCCTGGAGGAGTGGACGACGGCAGCGAATTGCGACGCGACGAGCGCCATGGCTGACCCTACATCCGCGTTTCCCGGTGACGCGGGTGCAGTTCCTCGCGAGCTGGCAGCGAGGAAGAAAACAGAGGACGAGGCACCAAAAAAAGACGCGCCAAGGTAAGAATGGGGGGAAGGAAAACAGAAGGGAGGAAACCGAACGGACAGCAGTGAATTTGTGAATTGTTTTCGGTTTGGTGCTGCAGCTCCGAGTTATTTTCTGCCGCTATTGGGCAAGTGGCGCTTGGCGATCGGCGTTGCATGAATCTGGTTCCCACGCGGATTCGCTGGTTGGGGTTGAGTAACAACTGTACCGGGTCTTTGCTTACTGCGTATATTTTCTTCTCTGCCCGTGCGAAGACCGAGGGGGGGATGGAGTGGAGTAGGACAAGCAAATCGAAGGATTGAGTGCGATGCGTGGCACGAAGGATGCGGTGCAATGATTGGCGGAGTGACGACGATAGATTTCAAATTGCTTGCGTGGCCAAATGATGGGAGACGGGACGGAAGATCAGAGAAGAGAGGGGGACGAATGCGAGGAGGACATGCAATGCAACGCGCTCCAGCAAGGAGGATGACATGCCAAAACTCCCAACAACTACAGCTGATGCTCGTTAGAGCCCCTCCCGGTTGCCTTGTGAAGGGGGTCTGTATGCTTCACGAACATTTCGTAGGGGGTTCGTGTGTTTCGCCACACTTTATACGTGCTTCAAAACTGACGTTGGTAATCACCCGTTTTGTCTGATTCGTAACAGTAACGGTTGGCTGTCCTTGTTATTAATGTGTGTTTCTGGTTACTTATCGATTCCAAGAACAATACACCCTCCACCTTCAACAAGTGTTCAACTTAGTCCAAAACATACACATAAAAAAAACCACCAATCACACCCACCCACATGGCCACCCAGTGCCAATGTCAGCATAGAATGAAACACACACAAATGTGAACAAGGAGTGAACACTCGTGCACAGCAAGAAGCCTTCGGCGCATTGCTGGTTGGCTCAAGCACCTCTCACGGGCGCATCCATTCCGCCGCGTCAATATACCCGCCCATCACGGCGCCGACACCGGCGTCCAGCAGCTGCTGACGGCGAAAAGGCTGGGTCATCCAGCCAGGCAGCACTTGGCCGCGCGGACGAGGGTTGTTGGGCGAGGGTGTTGCGCCCGGCGTTTGCACTGTCAAACATTATACATGTTGTATTTGTGTAGGCTGTAGTGGGTTAGCCTATAGGGGGGTCACAACATTAGGGTTTCATATTTGTACTCACAATCCTTGCTAGTTCATCATTCCAGTCCGTTCTCGTTGACATGGTTTCAGAGCAGGTCCTTCGCTAGGACCGTTTTTTTTTAAGGGCCCACCGTTCCCTACCTACCTACCTACCTACCTACCTACCTACCTACCTACCTAGGGCGCCTCGAATTTTTTTTTTTTAACGGCCCCTACATCCCGCGACCCGCGACCCGCCCCTTAAGGCCCCGTCGCGCCGCCCCTTAGCCGCTCGCGCGCGGTCGTTTTCATACGTGCGCCCCGCCTGCTGCCCGCGCGCGCCTTATTTCCCTCGCGCGCGGCCCGTCGCCTACTCGCGCACGCCCCGCAGCCGCCCGTCGCCTGCTCGCGCACGCCCCGCAGCCGCCCGTCGCCTGCTAGCGCACGCCCCGCAGCCGCTCGTAGCCTGCTCGCGCACGCCCCGCAGCCGCCCGTCGCCTGCTCGCGCACGCCCCGCAGGCCCGCAGCCCGCCGTCGCAGCGGCCGCCCGCCCGCAGCCGCCCGTCGCCTGCTCGCGCACGCCCCGCAGCCGCCCGTCGCCTGCTCGCGCACGCCCCGCAGCCGCCCGTCGCCTGCTCGCGCACGCCCCGCTGCCCGCAGCCGCTCGTACGCCGCTGCTTCCGCTGCTGCTTGCGCACCGCTGCCTCCCGAGCGCCGCCGCTGCCTGTGCGCCGCCGCTGCCCGTGCGCCGTCGCTGCCCCTACGCTGCCGCTGCCCGTGCGCTGCCGCTGCCCGTGCGCCGCTGCCGCCCGTGCGCTTCTGCAGCCGCCGCCCGCGAGGCACTCGCTCTCACTGTTGTTTATTTTCTACCTACCGCGCACACTGCTGCCACTGCAGCTGCCACCAGTGCGCCGTTGCAGCTCCTGCTGCCACGCTACCTACTACTGCCGCTCGTGTGCCACTACGGACCCGCCTGGTGGAGCTGCTGCTGGTGCTGAGGACTCGAACGTTGGAGCTGCTGCAGGAGCTGAGGACCCGGGCGGTGGCGCTGCTGCTGGTGCTGAGGACCCGGACGTTGGAGCTTCTACTGGTGCTGAGGACCCGGGCGGTGGAGCTGCTGCTGGTGCTGAGGACTCGGACGGTGGAGCTGCTGCTGGAGCTGAGGACCCGAGCGGTGGCGCTGCTGCTGCTGCTGAGGACCCGGGCGTTGGAGCTACTACTGGTGCTGAGGACCCGGCCGGTGGAGCTGCTGCTGGTGCTGTGGACCCGGACGCTGGAGCTCCTACTGGTACTGAGGACCCGGCCGCTGGAGTCTCCTCTGCTTCTGGAGACGCTGCGCGGCCGCGACCGTACTTCGTACCGCTCCTTCAGCAGGTTCTTGGGCAGGCTCCTCCTCCTTGTCCTCCTCCCTTCGTAGAGTGTCCTCCGCCTGTCCAGCCGCAGTCACAGTTACCGCCTACCTCGCCTCTCCCTGCTCCCTCTCCTTACACTGGTCCCACAGGAGGTCTTACAGAGCGTCGTGAGCCTGAGTCTCGTCCTGCGTCGCCTGTTCGTCCTGCTCGCACTGGTAGTCGTGTCCGTCGTGAGCGTCCTCCTCCTGTCCCAGGCACTCACTACATGACTCTGCGTCCCTCTACTGCTCCTCAGCGTGTCCCTCTACCGTCTCCTCCTGCGTCCTCTTTGCCTGACGTTCCGGCCCCTGAGTCTGACCAGTATCGTGCTGAGCACCCTACTGTCACGCGTCTCCTCGCTACTGTTGTCACTGACCCTACCTTTGAGTCCTCGGCTGCGTCTGCCTTGGTCGCTGAGCTTGTTGACTTTGCTGCTGCCTGTCGTCTAGACTACGCCGCTAGTCTTGTTGCTGAGTCTCAGTTTGTCTGTCCTCCGTCCGTCGCGGGTGAGTGTGCTCTTGGCACGGACGTCCTTGAGGACAGACAGGAGGAGTTCCAGTGTCTTGCTGCTGCTTTGCCCCGTCTCGTGTCCTTGCTAGTTGCCCCTGAGGGAGACCCGGATGCACCAGACATCCCGACCCCGCGCACTTACGCTGAGGCGATGGCGGGTCCCTACTCCTCTCAGTGGCAGACAGCCATGGACGCCGAGATGGCTTCTTGGAAGTCCACACGCACCTACGTCGACGAGGTTCCCCCTCCTGGGGCGAACATCGTCAGTGGCATGTGGATTTTCAGGGTGAAGCGGCCGCCGGGTTCTCCGCCTGTCTTCAAGGCGCGTTACGTGGCTCGAGGCTTCAGTCAGCGAGAGGGAGTTGACTTCTTCCAGACCTTCTCCCCCACCCCGAAGATGACTACTCTTCGGGTGCTGCTGCACATAGCCGCTCACCGCGACTACGAGCTTCACTCACTTGACTTCAGCACTGCTTTCTTGCAGGGCAGCCTGCACGAGGAGATCTGGCTGCGCCGCCCACCTGGCTTCACTGGGTCGTTTCCTCCTGGTACCCAGTGGAGGCTTCAGCGGCCGGTCTACGGTCTCCGCCAGGCTCCGCGTGAGTGGCACGACACACTGAGGACTACACTTGCGGCTCTTGGGTTCGCGCCTTCTACAGCTGACCCGTCGCTGTTCCTGCGCACCGACACTTCGCTGCCGCCGTTCTACATCCTCGTGTACGTCGACGACTTGGTCTTTGCCACTGCTGATACTGCAGGACTCGCCTACGTGAAGTCGGAGCTGCAGAGGAGACACACGTGCACAGACCTGGGTGAGCTGACAAGCTATCTTGGCTTGCGGATCACCCAGGACAGAGCACGGCGCACCATCACCTTGACTCAGTCACACATGGTGCAGCAGGTTCTCCAGCGCTTCCGCTTCACGTACTCCTCGCCTCAGTCCACTCCTCTGCCTACCGGTCACTCGCTCTCAGCTCTGCCTTCGGATGAGTCCGTAGAGCCGAGTGGCCCATATCCAGAGCTTGTGGGCTGCCTCATGTACCTGATGACCTGCACTCGACCTGACCTTGCATACCCTCTTAGCATCCTTGCACGCTATGTCGCTCCTGGCCGTCACAGGAAGGAGCACATGGATGCCGCTAAGAGGGTGTTGCGCTACTTGTGCAGTACGTCGGGCATGGGGCTTGTGCTTGGAGGGCGAGACCGAGTTGTTCTCACAGGGCACTCAGACGCTTCTTGGGCAGACGACCAGGCCACTCAGCGGTCGTCTCAGGGTTACACCTTCAGCCTTGGCTCTGGCTCAGTTTCTTGGCGCTCTACACGCTCTTCTTCTGTTCTCGGCTCCAGTTGCGAGGCTGAGATCTACGCTACAGCCATGGCTGCCCAGGAGCTACGCTGGCTGACCTACCTGCTGACCGACCTCGGAGAGCGGCCTCGTTCTCCTCCAGTACTGTACGTCGATAACAAGGCTGCCATTGCCTTGTGTGAGGAGCACAGACTGGAGCACAGAACGAAGCACATCGCCCTGCGGTACTTCCTTGCTCGTGAGCTGCAGCAGCGCGGTCAGCTTTGTATTCGCTACGTGGCCACTGAGGCCAACACTGCTGATGTGTTCACCAAGGCGCTTCAGCCTCGTGACCATCAGCGCTTCTGCACTCTACTAGGCCTTGTGCCTACTGGACCTCACTTACTTACCTCTTGACTTTGCTTGTACTGTGATCACTATATATATCTATACCTGCATGTTTACTCTTGCTAGGTTGTGATCACTGTATCTCTTGCTCTGTTATAAACCTGCATGTGAACTGGTCTTGTGACCACTAGCTTGTGCTCGGAATTTGTGTGGAATCCTCGAGATCCACCCTGAGCTTGTTGTTGCCTTGCTTTGCCTTGACTGGTCTTGTGACCCCTAGGTCTCCCCCACTTTGCCTATGGGGGTGTGTCAAACATTATACATGTTGTATTTGTGTAGGCTGTAGTGGGTTAGCCTATAGGGGGGTCACAACATTAGGGTTTCATATTTGTACTCACAATCCTTGCTAGTTCATCATTCCAGTCCGTTCTCGTCGACATGCACGGCCAGAGGGGCCACATCGAGATTAAAGGTCGGGCTCGCCCACTCCATCCGTGCGACAATGATGGGTTTATGGATGTCGAAGAGGTGGCACAGGTCGCGCGGCGTGATGACCACCAGAACCACCGGAACCTTAAGGATACTATTCCGAGCGCTCGTTTACCTTCGACAATTGCCAAGGACAAGTGCATGCTCAAGCACAACAAGCACATTATGAGGCAATGGCGTCAATCCAAGCAAGTTTCTATCTACCTCCAAACTCAAGACGAGCACGTTCTTCGACTTGAAGGGTTTTTACACATGGAGCTACGAATTTGAGCTTAAGCCCATAACGCGCAGACCTGAATGTACTATGATGGTACATTACCGCATCCCAATGATGGCTCACCGCAGGAAAAAAAGCAGTGCTACAACAAGCCACAGGTCTGTCAGAATATGTTGTTTGTGTAGCCTGCAGTGGGGTACTCAATAGTGAGTACAGCCCCTTAGGGTTTGCTATTTGTATCCTGCTGCTTGCTTGTTCATTCATCCCTTCCTCATTTCTGTTCCTGCGCACAACTCTCGCTCGTACTTGGCGTCTCGTTCTAGTCTTCATGTGGCCTAGGCTACTAAGCCTAGGCCCGACTACTTAGTATATTTGACATGGTATCAGAGCGCGGCATGCCTGCCGCCTTCCTGTGTATGGGCCCACCACCCGCTTCCGCTGCCGTACTGTCCGCCGCGCGCCCCGTGGTGCGCGGCGGCGAAACCCTAATTTCTTCCCGCCGCGCGCTCGGGGCGCCTGGCGGTTTTCCCTTCCGTGGCGCCCGTCGTGATGCCCTTGGGGGGCCTCCGCGGTCCCCTCCCGTCGAAGCGCCCGTCGAGGCGCTCTCGGGGACCCGCGCGGCCTCCCCTCCCGTCGCCCGTCGAGGCGACCTTGGGGGCCCGCGCGGCCTCCCCACCAGTCGCCCGTCGTGGCGACCACGGGGGCCGCGCGCGGTCCCCTCCCGTCGCCCGTCGAGGCGACGTCGGGGGCCATGCGAGGCCCTCCCCGTCGCCCGTCGAGGCGACTTCGGGGGGCCCGCGCGGCGCCCTCCCCGTCGCCCGTCGAGGCGGCTCTGGGGGCCCGTCGCGGCGCCCTCCCTGGTGCCCGTCGCGGCGCCCCGGGGGGGGGGGGCCGCGCGGCTCCCTTCTCGTCGCCCCTCGGGGCGCCCTAGGGGCCGTGTGTTTTCCCCTCCCCCCCTCCTCCTACCTTCACCTGCAGCGGCCGCCCCTGGAGCCGCCCCAGGAGCAGCCCCTGGAGCAGCCCGCACCTGAAGCAGCCGCCCCTGGAGCAGCCCGCACCTGCAGCAGCCGCCCCTGGAGCAGCCCGCACCTGCAGCAGCCGCCCCTGGAGCAGCCCGTGCCTGCAGCAGCCGCCCCTGGAGCAGCCCGCACCTGCAGCAGCCGCCCCTGGAGCAGCCCGCACCTGCAGCAGCCGCCCCTGGAGCAGCCCGTGCCTGCAGCAGCCGCCCCTGGAGCAGCCCGCACCTGCAGCAGCCGCCCCTGGAGCAGCCCGTGCCTGCAGCAGCCGCCCCTGGAGCAGCCCGCACCTGCAGCAGCCCGCGGCCCGTCCCTGCAGCCCGTCCCGTCTCCCCCCCCCCTCCGTGCTGCCCATTGCTCCCATTCCGCCATGCGTTCCGCGGTGGTGGGGGTGTGGGGTGGCGAGCATGGGGGTGAGCGGTGTGGGTTCTCCCCTCCTCCTTTTTCGTCTCCCACTGCTGCAGCTGCCGCTGAGGGGGGTGGAGGTGTGGGAGTCGTGGGGAGTGGCACTAGGGGGGTGATGTGGGAGTGGAGCTAGGGGTGAAGCAGTGGGTGTGTGAGAGGGGCGTGGGACTGTTGTGGGAGGTTGAGTGGAGGCTGCTGTCTTGTCGTCCGCAGCACCTGTAGTCCGGGGCGCACTGTCCTGGTAGCTCAGAGAGCCTGCTGCACCTGTTGCCCGTGGGTCCGTTGCTCCTGCCGCTCGTCGCAGCCGCAGAGCCTGTTACTCCTGTATTCCGGGGCGCACTGTCTCGGTAGCCACTGAGAGCCTGCTGCACCAGTCGCCCGTGGGTCCGTTGCTTCTGCCGCTCGTCGTAGCCGCAGAGCCAGTTACTCCAGTATTCCCGGGTGTCAGAATATTATGCTCTAGCCTGCAGTGGGGTGCTCTATAGCGAGTACAACCCTTCTAGGGTTAGCTATTTGTACCACCATTGTTGCTAGTGCAAACCTCTCCTTTCTTCATTCTTACTTTCTACAGCTAACTTTGACATGCTATCAGAGCAGGTCGACCCTCCTGGGTCGATCCTGTGGGTGGGCCCACCACCTAATGCTTCCGCTGCTTTACTTCCTGCCGGGCGCCTCGGGCGCGCGACGACTTGAATTTTTTCTAGGGTTTCGGCGGTTTTCATCCCGCCGTGCGCTCGGGGCGCGCGGCGGTTTTCTGCACGCCGTGCGCCCCGAGGCGCGCGGCGGTTTCCCACCGTCGAAGTGCCCCCCGTCGCCCGCCAAAACGCCCCCGTCGCCCGTCGAAGCGCCCCTGGGACCCGCGCGCGGCCCGTACGGGCTGCGCCAGGCCAGCGCGCGGCGCGGGCAGCCTGCGCGCGCCTCGTCCGTCCCCCTCTCGCCGTCCCCCGCGCTCCTGCCCCTATCCCACCCGTTTTAGGGTTTGGGGATGTAGAGTGTGGGGGTGGCGGGTGTGGGGGTGCCGGTTGTGTGCCCCGTCCCCTCCTCCTCCTCCTCCGTCTCCCGCTGCTGCAGCTGCCGCTCAGGGGGGTGGTTGTGTGGGGAGCCGAAGGAGTGGTCCTAGGGGGGTGAAGGGGGAGTGGAGCTAGGGGCGCAGCAGGGGGTGTGTGTCGAGGGGTGTGGGACTGTTGGGGGAGGTTGAGCGGAGGTTGCCGTCGTGTCGTACGCAGCGCCTGTACTCCGGGGCACTCATTCCCGGTAGCTCAGAGAGCCGGTTGCGCCGTCGCCTGTGGGTCCGTTGCTCCTGCCGCGCATATTAGCCGCGGAGCCTGTTACTCCTGTACTCCGGGGCACTCATTCCCGGTAGCCACGTTGTCGCACCAGAGCCGTCTGTTGCCCGTGTGTCTGCATCTTCAGTCGTCGCCTCCTATCTACTCTCCTCTCACCAGCCCTCCTCCTCCTCACTTGCCCCCTGTGACTGCCTCTAGCTTTGCTCATAATTGTGAACCTTAAACTATTGCTTCTTGCTTGTGCTCAGAATGTGTGGTGACATCGTGATCCACCCTGAGCTTGTACTACTTTGCTTGCTCTGCTGATTACACCCCACTTTGACTATGGGGGTGTGTCAGAATATTATGCTCTAGCCTGCAGTGGGGTGCTCTATAGCGAGTACAACCCTTCTAGGGTTAGCTATTTGTACCACCATTGTTGCTAGTGCAAACCTCTCCTTTCTTCATTCTTACTTTCTACAGCTAACTTTGACACCGGGCACTCTGTCTAGGTAGCCACTGTGTCAGCCGCCACTGTGTCAGCCGCTTCTGTTGCCCGTGTGTCTGCAGCTTCAGTCGTCGCCTCCCATCTTCTCTCCTCTCACAGTCCCTCCTCCTCACTTGCCCGCTGTGACTACCACTAGCTTTGCTCATATTTATGAACTATTGCTATGACTGCTCATTGTGCTGATTACACCCCACTTTGGCTATGGGGGTGTGTCAGAATATGTTGTTTGTGTAGCCTGCAGTGGGGTACTCAATAGTGAGTACAGCCCCTTAGGGTTTGCTATTTGTATCCTGCTGCTTGCTAGTTCATTCATCCCTTCCTCATTTCTGTTCCTGCACACAACTCTCGCTCGTACTTGGCGTCTCGTTCTAGTCTTCCTGTGGCCTAGGCTACTAAGCCTAGGCCCGACTACTTAGTATATTTGACAAGGTCGCCTACAACGAGGTATTTGCTATCAGAAAATACTCGTCCGAGTTTCTGATTTTCATACCTATTTTTATGTGTCCATCTGATTTTTTGGAAGAGATATTTTCTTTCATCTGAACATCCAAAAAAGGATCATACTTTTGTCTGGTTTTCCAGATGTGCACTCCGCCTGAATATGCAAACAACAAGTCTAATTCTGTCTGATTCAGATTCTTCTGCGCTCACCTTTCCTGATGCGAATTGTACTAGCTATGAAATCGTGACCCCATTGAAATTGACGCATGTTGTTGACCGTTGGATCATAGTTGGGGGTCTCACACACTTCAATCAAGGACGAAATTGAAGCATATAATTTTACACTTTAAACCGTCTGAAACCTCGTACATTTGAAATTATTTCGTCCGGAAAATCTGATCGTTGTTAAAGTTGTCAACGAGAGTTGTGTGTTGGCCTCGTTCTCGCTTGGGCAAAGCTGACTTCGTGGTTAATTGTACGGGTGGAATAGCCGACTTGCAGTAGTGGCCGACGCCGACTTGGGCGAGCTAGTCAACGAGTTTGGTCGACCTGCACAGGACAACTGCAATGCCACCGACTTTGGGAAGCTGGCGGCCGACTTCAATTGGTGGTCAACGATGGAGCTCGTCGACCTAGAAGTCGACGCTGACTTCATGAGATCGACCAGGAAGTCGGTGCCGATGTAGGAGGGTGCCGACTTCAGAAGATCGACCACGAAGTCGGCGCCGACTTGGAAGGCGACTAAGGAGGCCGACCTGGAGAAGCTGACTTGGTAGAGTTAGCGAACAGCCAGTCTAGTCGACCTGGGGAGTGGCCGACTTAGTAAAGTCGGCCGGTGATCGTCGATTGGGCACGTACAGTATCTGGTCGACACCGGCCACACAATTCGGCGCCAACTTGGTGGTTGCTCGGCCGACCAGGTTACCCGGGTGACGGAGATCTATGGAGGTGCACGATCATTGCTCAGGTGGTTTTAGCAAAGCATGTCCACGGGGGTTGTGTGTTGCCCCGTCATCGCTTCGGCGAAGCCGACTTCGTGGTTGGGTGTACAGCCGACTTGCAGAAGTGGGCGATGCCGACTTGGGCGAGTTGGTCGACGGGTTTGGCCAACCAGCACGGGACCACTACAATGACGCCGACTTTAGGAAGCCGGCGGCCAACTTCAACTGATGGTCGGCGATAGGGCGTCGACTTCGTGAGATCGACCGGGAAGTCGGCGCCGACGTAGGAGGGCGCCGACTTCAGGAGATCGACCAGGAAGTCGGTTCCGACTTGGGGACGCTGACTTGGGAGGCCGACCTGGAATAGCTGACTTGGTGGACTCGGCAAACAGCCAGTCTGGTCGACATGGAGAGTGGTCGGTTTAGTGAAGTCGGCTGGTGATTATCGACTTGGTTGGTCAACGGGCACGTGCAGTAGCTGGTCGACACGTGCCACACAAGTCGGCGCCAACTTGGTGGTTGCCCGGTCGACCAGGTTACCTGGGTGACGGGGATCAGCGGAGGTGCGCGATCGTTGCTCAGGTGGTTTTAGCGAAGCAGACCTCGGAGGTGGTATCCCGAGGTCACGTGGGCGGATCAAGTGCAATTGTAGGCACGTGGTCTACTTGGCGTTTGCGATGTGCACGTGGCAAAGCACAGCATGCCAACCAGCTGCGAGCACCTACAAAGCGGGTGCATCGTTGTGCATCCACCTTGCTGCAGCGGTGAAACTCTGTCAACTTGCAGTGGTAGCTGACCGCCACTTTGCTGGAGCGCGGTCGACCTTGTCGTGCTGGAACGCGGTCGACAGTGCTGCGCTAGCAGTCGACCTGCTTGCATGCTTGCTCGTGATGTAGTAAGGTCAATCATTGTTGTGAACCTTTGTTAGTGAAACTCTTGCCGGAATCTACCCGTAAGTGAGCAAGTGGAGTGAACAGAAGCAAACGACTAAAGAACATTACGATATCTCATACACCCGTGCCTTTCCCGTGATCTAGCTCAAGTTGTAGTTGTTATCTCCCCAAAAGTTTCGTCGAAATAGCGTGCCCCAAAAAATCTAACCTGTCCTAAAAAATATGCTCTTGGAATTTTTCAATAGTAGCCGCCTGTTCTTTAAGTTTTTCAAGATTAATCAAATTAAGATATTTTATTCCCTTTTCCTTGCGAGATTTCTTCAATGATGTTTTTTTCTAAACCGTGAACTTTTAAGTTTTTTCTTGAAAATATCACTTTTTTACGTTAATTAATACTTTAATTAGGAACAGATGCGCGATGATCTGAAACAATAAAGAAATGATATATAAAAAATAACAGATTATTAATAAAGTTACAGAATTTTGGGAATGTTGGAAAAGTAATAAAATACGTATTTGAAATTTCCTTTTATGACTGCTTCTAGACCCATTAAGTGCTGCTGCTTGTCATGGCTGTAAACTAGGACGTTGTCGAGGTAATTAATCATACAATTATCTAAAAGCGGTCGAACGGATCAACCAAGGTCATCTGAAATGTTGCTGGCGCGTTGGTCTGCACAAGCGATACCACAGTGTATTCGTATGACCCGTACCTAGTTCTAAGGCTGTCTTGGCACAGTTAGTCTGTTCGATTCGAATATGGTGGTAACCGCTACGTAGGTTAATTTCCGTAATATAACCCAGGCTTTTCCTTGTCGGTCGATTAGTTCGTCGGCGTGGGGAATAAGTGTCAGAGGTCCACTGGAGATCCCCGATGATCCTAGGGAAGGGTTACAGGCATGTTGGCCTGGGGGGTTATGGGCGCACTCACCCGCTACACAAACAAGCCCTTTTATCCCAGTGGTTAGTGACTGGGATTCTGACATGGTATCAGAGCGAAGGTCTCGGGTTCGAATCCCGGTGTGTGCACCTCGGGCATCCCAGTGCGGGGGGTTGTCAGAGGTCCACTGGAGATCCCCGATGATCCTAGGGAAGGGTTACAGGCATGTTGGCCTGGGGGGTTATGGGCGCACTCACCCGCTACACAAACAAGCCCTTTTATCCCAGTGGTTAGTGACTGGGATTCTGACAATAAGGTATCGCGTTTTGACCGTTACCCTGTTCAGTGCGCGGCTGTCAAGACAAATGCGAAAACCTCCGTCTTCTTTCGGTCAGTATCGGTGCGGCAAACGGTGATGAACTTGGTCGAATGAATTTTCTCTCTAGTAGATTACTGCTTCTTGAGTTCGTCTAGCTCAGCCTGTGTTAGTCGAAACTGGCGTTTTACATTTGGTTGTGCTCCCCGCTCCGGCTCTGACTCTATGTAGTGATCATGTGCTCGCTCAGGTGGCGGTCCCTTCTGTAAGTCATCGAGGAAAATTCCCGGAAACCGTTTTAGTACTTCCTGCTGTTCGAGCGGTACCGCTGCTAGCAGTTTATGACAATCGCTTGGCTCCTCAACCTTTCCCACTCCCGTATTATCAACTCCGTACACGGCAGCTCCAGCGGCAACAGCCCCTTTCATCATGATGGCGTTGACGTGGACCATTGAAGACTCAGGCGACCACCAGCGTGGTAGCGCGGCCCAGTTACCATCATTTCGCACAGTCCAGCTGCTTGTCGTGCAGTCAATTCGAGGCTTGTAGCGTCTCAGCCAATCACATCACAGTAAAATGTCGTGCGCATCCAATGTCGTCGCGAACATTTCTTATGTAAACCCCAAGTTCCCCCTGTAGCGGATTTTCACTCTCTCAACCGTCTACCATATAGCTAATGGTGTGGCGTCAACTAAGCGTGCGTCAATCTCCGGTAAGCTACAGCTAAGTGTCAGGTGCAGCTTCCTTGTAGTGCAGCTTCAGGTGAGATCCCGATCTGTTACGACATGTCAGAATCCCAGTCACTAACCACTGGGATAAAAGAGCTTGTTTGTGTAGCGGGTGAGTGCGCCCATAACCCCCCAGGCCAACGTGCCTGTAACCCTTCCCTAGGATCAATCGGGGATCACCAGTGGACCTCTGACACCCCCTCGCACTGGGATGCCCGAGGTGCACACACCGGGATTCGAACCCGAGACCTTCGCTCTGATACCATGTCAGAATCCCAGTCACTAACCACTGGGATAAAAGGGCTTGTTTGTGTAGCGGGTGAGTGCGCCCATAACCCCCCAGGCCAACGTGCCTGTAACCCTTCCCTAGGATCAATCGGGGATCACCAGTGGACCTCTGACACGACACTGTATACACGTGCCGTAACAGAGCCTTGCGTAGACCCGCCACTCACATCTGACACATTCTAACACATTCTAGTTCTAGTTAACGGATTTTATTGTCTCTGACACATCTGACGGAAATCAAACAGACAACATTGCCAGATCAAACTACCCGAAGTTATTAAGGCCACCTAAATCAAACAAAATAAAACCCGTATAGAACATGGAAGCATTTTCGGAAGGGATCAACCCTGTTTACGGGAACCCATCTGGTGTTTAGTGAATACTTTCCGAGCCAATTCCGTTCCATTCTTTTTTTTTTTTTTTTTTTTTTTAAGAAACCTTGCAGAGGCATCAACCCTAAACTCTAGGATGTTCAAGTGCTTAGGGTTGATCTTCCAAAAATGCGTCCAAGGTCACTAAAGCTTTTAGTTTTTATTTTTTTTTCTTTTGGGTATGTCTTAGCAATTCCTGGTAGCCTCGGTAAACGACATGTGCGTGAACACATTAATCCCTAGCGAGTACAGATTTGTTGGCACATCTTTTCAAGGCTATGTTCTGGCGCATGTGTACAGTCCGCATGATTTGGAAGGATGTGCTGGCATCCCACCTGAACACATTCCCGCAGAGATCGCACCTGATGGTATAGGTAAAGGAGGGGGGGGGGGAACCCCTCTGGGTGTTACCCACACCTGGCTGTCGGTCGTAACCCGCCTCCCCATTTGTTTACACTCCTCGCTGGGTCAACGAGGTTGTTCTATCCACTCCTAGATGGGCACCTGTGTAGCCCCTTTTGGGGGCTGGCAGAATACGCCTCAGGGGGGATTTGATCCCGGGACCTCATCTTTTGGAAGTAAACCAGCTACTCGCTGGGCCACTTCAAGATCAGAGATCGCACATGAAAAGGCCCAAACTCGAGGAAATGACGGACCGCCCCGGTTTCGAGTTTCCGATTTTTTTTGGGCAGTGGCTTTGACACCGCCTCGCTTTTCCGCTCGCGTCCGATACCAATGGGCAGCTGATTTTGACATTTCCAGTTTCCTGTGACCAGGAAAATTATGAAGTTTACCTGATATTGGTCTAGTGGCCAGTGGAAAAAAAATAAACCCCTTTCGGAGGGCTGGCCATTAGGGAGGCATCAACCCTAAACACCTTGCCTCATGGTGTTTAGGGTTGATGCCTCCCAAATGGCATCCCCCCCATGAGGGTTTTTTTTTCTTTCCTAATAAATCAAACGAAGTTGTAATTTCTGGACTCCAAATGACCTAATAGCGTAATTTACCGACCGAAGGTATCGGACGCGAGCGCGAAGCAAGGCGGTGTCAAAACCGCTGCCTAAAGGAATCGGAAACCCGAAACCAGGGCGCTCCGTCATTCCCTCCCCAAACTCTCACCCATCCCGAAGTGGCCTAGTCAGTAGAAAGAGGCACTTCCGATAGATGAGGTCCTGGGATCGAACCCACCCCCGTGCAGGCGTGTTCTGCCAGCCCCAAGTAGGGGTTAGCACGTGCTCATCTAGGAGTGGATACCCCTTATAAACTGGTTACGACCAGAAAAACAAATTTAACCTCCCCAAACTCTCACCCGCCTGGAAAGGCAACGAAGTCTGCAAACGCGTCGGCAAGCCCTGTGTCAAAAACGTTCAAAAACGTTCTGTACCACGAGTCACCATTGCTTTGGTCCACGCACAGGCACGCCCCGGCACGCCCCAGCAGCCGTGGTGCAAACAGCGGCGTGCCGAGGAGTTCCACGGCGTGAAGCCAGCAAACCACCCCCAATCCCGAAGTCTGCAAAGCCCTACAAAGCCTTGTATATTTCCAATCTATCCCGACATACTGCCAGCTTCAGGCATGGCGGCTGCTAGCTTCACCTCCCTGTCTCTGAACGTTGATCCGCGTGGCGTGGCTCATCTAAGACTGATCAGGCCTCATGCATCAAACGCGATAAACCTGGACATGTTCAAAGAGCTCCCGCTGGCAGTCGCGTCTGCAGACGACGATCCTTCCGTACGCGTTATAGTCATCTCAGGCGAAGGGAAGCACTTTTGCGCAGGATTAGACCTTCAGACGCTTTCGCAAATCGCTTCGGCGCTAGGGTCGTCAACCAGTGAAAAAAAGTGCGAGGGAAGGAAGCGCGAATCGTTCCGTCGTCAAATTTTCTCCATGCAAGAATCACTGTCCTCTCTTGAGCGATGTCGAAAGCCTGTGATCGCCGCGATTCACGGCGTGTGTATAGGCGGCGGAGTGGACCTTGCGACGGCGTGCGACCTCCGGTTTGCGAGCGCTGACGCGCGATTCGCGGTGAAAGAGGTCGACTTGGCGATCACTGCCGACCTTGGCACGTTGCAGCGCCTCCCGCGGCTCATCGGCTACGGCAACGCCATGCACCTCGCGCTCACGGCTCAAACAATCAACGCGGAAGAGGCGCTGCGGCTGGGATTGGTTCAAAGCGTGTTTCCATCGCAGCGCGAGCTTATGGATCACGTCCAGAGCGTAGCAGAGGCGATTGCTGGCAAGTCGCCGCTGGCAGTGACGGGAACGAAGGCCGTGCTGCGGCATGCGCGCGATCATAGCGTGGCGGATGGGCTGGAATACGTAGCTACGTGGAACGCCGCCATGCTGCTCTCAGACGATCTGGCTGCCGTTGTGAAGGCACTCGGCACGCGCAAACCGCCGGTCTTCTCGAGAATGTAGCTGGGAATGCGCTTCAGCATCTGGTTCAAACCTGAAGAGGCGAATTTCTGGATGATTCAGCCTGTGTGACTGTCTCTTCGTGTGCATTGCATGAATGCTAGATGGAGAGCACAATAAGCTAGTGTGTAGAATGGCAAAGACAGTCTAAGTGGACAAGGGTCTAGACGGGGTCATAACACAAGTCACTATGTTTGAAGGGTCTGCTTAGAAGGGTAGACAGGGGGCCTTGGTCTAATGAAGACTATGCGTTGCCTCAGGTCAGCTCTAAGGCGCCACCTTGTAATAACCCTAATCATTCACTAGCATTTAAATGTTCGGCACTACCACAAGACAATTCTTGAAGTTCGTTCAGTCGTTTTTTAATTTAGTCCTAACAATATGTGTGGGTGCAACGTGTATTCTGCCCTTGACATTGTAACCCTAAACATCCCAAATAGCGGCAATGTCCGTTGCCCTGTTCCACAAGTGCAGCTGTCCCCGCTAGGCTCTTAGATTTTGGCTCACACTCTGGCACTAGTTCTGGTCCTTTTTCAACTAATCTCACAAGCTCCTCCTAATCGACACGCGATGGAGTGGCCGTGAATGGCGAATTGCATTACCGGCGTAGCGAAACGTGATTAGCACCCGAATGGCCTTCCAGCCATTCCCAAGGACGCCGCATTTGTAGTATCGGACAGTTTCGTCTCTCCCTACCCTCCACTCAGCCCTCCAATGCACGGGCAATAACCAATCGGCCACGTCACGCGTGTGCAGAACGAGCCTCTGGTTTCCCGATCTGCGTTCATGGTTCTACACGATTAGGGTTTCCGCTGCTTTGTTATCGGGGGGGATTGACCAGCCTGCCCTTCCCCCCTCCCTTTCGTCGTTCCCTAGAAACCCTTATCCTTACGTTACAGCTGTACCGTCGTAACTAACGCCGTTAGTCTCAGCCAAATCAGTCGTGAGGCTCGAAATTAGGGTAGAGGCAAGAGGCAGGGGGTAGGAGGCAGCACGCAGAAGGGTAGTTTACCGACGCGCCTCCCGAGTCGATTTTTGAGGAGGCGCCTCACTAACCGACGCGCCTTCCGAGTTTCGCTGTTTTAGGTCTCTGTCAGGCATCGCCTACCGCGGTCCGCGGTTCACGTGTCGCAGCCCACTTGTCACTGTCCACGTGTCCTTGCGATGTGGTTGGCGGTGATTGCGGCGGTGGCAGCGTCGAGCGGCAACAACATCGGCAAGGTGCTGCAGAAGCAGGCCACGAGGAGCCTTCCGCGACTCACGCTCGAATCCAAGGTGCTGCTCGCTGCTCGCTGCTCGCTGCTCGCTGCTGCCACTCCCACCTAATCTCGCCCTCTCCATGTCTCCATTTGCGCCTTCCTTCACATGACCCCATGCCCCATGCCCCACGCCCCACCAGCTGTATGCCTTTCCTTGAGATTTCCTGCAAGTTCCCGTCACATCTGCACTGCTCTCTTTCCCTCTCTCACGCTCCTCCCTGTCGTCCTCTCTCACTCGCTCGTCATATCTCAGCCTGCATGCCCTCGCCACGCGAACAATGACATCTGTTTCTCATTATCATTCTCTTCACTCCATTACTTTCGTCAACAAGCTTGCCTTGCCTCCTACTCCACCCTTCCGCCCTTTCTCCCCTCCGCCACCCGCCCGCCCAATCCTCTCCCCCCACTTTTCCCCCTTCTTTCCCGCCGTCCCACGCTCCTGCGTGCAGGCCACACATCCCCATACCCGTTATTGACGTGGCAACTTGCATCTAACGGATCCTAAAACTTCCGCGAACCCCATTCTCTCTACTCACGTTCCTTCTCATCCCCTCATCTCTCATAGCTCGCCTCGCCCCACTCCCCCTCTTTCCCCTCCCCCTCTCCCCCCCCTCGGCAGGTGCTATGGACGTACCTGCGCAGCCCCCTGTGGGTGGCGGGGCTGGTCATTGACGTGGGCGGTGGGCTGCTCATGCTGCAAGCCGTGGCTTCCGCTCCTGTGAGGCTAGGGGGGCGAGGGGGGGGGGGGGGGGGGGAGCAATGGGGAGAGCGGGGAGAGCGGGGGAACTGGGGGAGGAATGGTCGGGGAGGGAAGAGATTGCGGGGCTGGTCATTGACGTGGGTGGTGGGCTGCTCATGTTGCAAGCCGTCGCCTCCGCTCCTGTGAGGCTAGGGGAGCGAAGGGGGGAGGGGGAGCGGGCGGGAGAGGGCAAGAGGGGAGAGGGGAGAAGGGGCTGGGGGAGAGGGGAAACGGGGTGGGGAGGGGCTGGAGGGGAAAAGGACCAGAAGGGGGATGAGAGGAGGATGAAATGTGCTAATTGACGTATTGGTGTGGGCAGGGAGAGATGACTCAGGTCAGGGGTTATTTGGTTGCTTGGAGTTTGGGGTCTGCTTCTCCTTCTCTCATGCTTACATCACCCCATACTCACGCATTACGTCCTTAAATCAGACCCATTGCACTGGTTGTCTTCCACTCCCCTTCTCCCCTCCCAGATTCCCTCCCTTTTCCCCCTTCATCCCTCTCCCCTCTTGACATACCCTCCCTCTTCCCCCCGGAACTCCCAGACTGCATGCGTGTCATCTATGTTTCTGCTGCCATCTCCCTCTCTTTCCTGCACCTATCATCCTCCCCACACTACCCTCCCCTTCTCACCCTACTCTCCTTTGTCCCGCCCCTCGCCTCCCCCCTTCCGTCATGCCCTTTTCCTTCTCGAATCCATAGTGCACCCGGTGTCATGGTCAGGCCCTCATGGTACTCTTCTCGTACCTTACCTGCACGAGCCCATGTGCTCTGCTTCTCTCCTCCCAGTGACCCATCTCCCCCCAATCCAACCCTCCAATTCCATTCTTTCCGCCCATCTCCCTCTCATCCCCCTCCCCACATTTGCCCTCATCAACCTCCTCCCCACCCCCACACAACATCCCCCCTCCCTTCTTCCCCTCCATCGCAGGTATCCATAGTGCAGCCGGTGTCAACGTCAGGGCTGGCTCTCATGGCACTCTTCTCGCACCTCTACCTGCACGAGCCCATGTGCCTCGCCGACTGGGCCGGCATCCTGCTCTGCATCCTCGGCACCGTTGGTGAGCAACGTGGGGAAGGGGGTGGGGGTGTGGTGCGGTTCAATAAGAAGGCAGGGAGGAGAATTCCCGTAGAGTGAGTGGGGTTAAGGAAGCCCATGCGTCTGGCCTGGCCGACTGGGCCGGCATCCTGCTCTGCATCCTCGGCACTGTCGGTGAAAGATGGACGCTGGGGGGACTGGTCTGGGGTCTAGGTGGGGTGAGAGGGAAGCCAGAGGGGAGAGAAGTGCCATAAAGTGAGGCGTTGAAGTGCGGAGACACACGGCCCTTGAGTTCACACAGAGCACTGTCCTGGACTGGCGCCCTGTCCTGCTCTGCATCCTCGGCACCGTCAGTGAGCGAGAGACCCTTGGGGGTGCCAGGAGGCTAGGGGGAAGCCAAGGCAGGCCGGACGGAAGCGTTCCACACTGTGAGGTGAGGTGTGGTGTGAGGCAAGGAAACAATCAACACCAGGCGCCGAGCCTGATATCAACACCAGGTCTGTTCTGGAATCTGGACTGGCATGCTGCCCTGCATCCATGGGGCAGCGCCATGATATGATTCGCAACAGGCAGCCCTTGAGCATGTACACAGACACAGGAGCGAGTGAATTAAAGCCCTTGAAGCCGCTTGTGCTGCTGGGGCCCCGGGTGTGTGAGGTGATGAGCAGCAATTTAGAGTAGTTGAGATTTCCAGATAGCAACTTCGCACTGCTGCAACGAGAGGCTACCTTGAGTCTCTTCTGCTGCCCAGCTGCCCACCACCTCCCTCTCTTCACCCCTCAACTACCCTGCTCTTCAACACCCCATTACTTTCCTTCTCAACCCTCCATCCGAACCCCCCCTGTCTCGCATTGACCCCAGCGGTGGGTGTCTCATCTGAGAACCCTTTGCCGTCCGCCCCGCCTCCCCAACTCTCCCTGCGGCACCTCATGGCGTTTGTCTTTTGGGTCGTGCTACTCATGGTGAGAGGGGCGCATGGTGAGAGGGGCGCATGGTGAGAGGGGCTTTTGATGACGCACACATTCTCTCGCTGATCTCTCCCTTGCTCTCTCTCCCCTCTTGCTCACTCCCCCACTCTCTTTCCCTACTGCTCTCTCGCACGTTGCTCTCTTGCCCACTCTCTTTCCCTCTCGTTTCCCTTGACTGCTTTCTCTGCAACCTCTTTCGATCTCGCCTGCTTCATTGGTAACCTGCACTTTCCAACTCGCCTATTGGAAAAGCCATCCACTCTGAACCCGTGCCTTCCCTCCTTCCCGCACCTCGCCTTTTCCTGGCCCTCCTCTTTTCCCTCAACACCCTCACTCTCTCTCTTGCCATCTGTCTGCCGAGAATCTCTTTTCTTAGTCGTCCAATTCTTCCCGCATCCGTGTGTGTGCGTGCGTGCGCATGTGTGCATGCATCAATGTGTGCATGTCTGTTCTTGCATATGTGCGTTTGTGTGCATGCATGTATGCATGCATCCATGTGTGGGGTTGCACGCATGTTGTCAATTTTTGTGTGCATGCATGTGACGTTGTGTGTGCATGCATGTGTGCATGTGTGTGTGTGTGTGTGTGTGTGTTCGTGTGCATGTGTGCATGTGTGAGCCTGCATGGCAGGTAGTGTTAGAGTGGTGTGCCACAGCAAGCAAGGCCAAGCGGAAAGTCAAAGACCCTCCCCTCTCCTCTGTACGTCTCGCATCCACTCCCCTCTCCCTTCACAGCCTTTCACACTCTCTCCTCACACCTACTTACACTCTCTCCTCCTCAGACCTCCTAACCCAACTTCTCATCCGGCTCTTTTCTCAACCTTCCTTCCATTTTCCCTGCATTCGTTTGACTCTCCCTGATCACTTCATTCAATCTAGAAGAAGCAGCATAAGTGGCAGCAGCGCAGTATACCTCCTCCTCCTTCTCATGTCCCTTAAACACTCACGCAGATGTCTCAGCGCTAGCATTTCTCCTTTCCTGTTCCGAACTACACATTAACATTCTTCTCATGCCTCCTTTACACACCCGCCATCATGCCATCATGCCATCGTGCATCATGCCATCGTGCATCATGCCATCATACCGCCCATGCGATTCTTCCCCAGCAGGGCGCTTTAGGAGCAGATGTGGTGGAGGAGCTAGCAGCAGGGACACAAGCCGGTGCCTTTTTTGGGTAGGTGCATGATGTATCCCATTGAGTGGAAGGGAAGGGACGGAAGAAGAATGACACATTTGGGGAGATATGCAGCGCGGTGCAGATGGGTTCTTGCAGTACCATGCCAGGGCGCGCTGCAGCGATGTGGTGAAGGAGTTGGCAGCAGGGACACAAGAGAGTGCCTTTTTTGAGTGGGGGGGTGGGGGAGGGAGGGGGATGGGTATGCCTGCCTGCTTGCTTCCACCCAGTTCCGGAGGGTACAAACACACACTGGTTCTCTCGCTGCTGTCGCCCGCACTTTGGTTGCTTGTCCCTGCTTTCCCTGCTTGGCTGAATGGCCTAGTCACATGAGCGTATGAGGTATCCTTTGGGTGGGCTGCCAGGGCAGGGCGTGCACATACGCTCATGTCTCGCTGCTGCTGCTGCTGCTGCTGCTCATGCTCTGATTGCGTTGCTTCCCTGTTTTTCTGATCTTGTCTTGCCTCTTTCTGGAATGGAAACTGATTTTTGGAAGCAAGCGCGTTGCTGAAGCAATCGTGTTTGCTTGCTTCATCGTCCCTCCCACTCTCCTCGCTCTGGCGCATCCCACTTGCCTTGCCACGTACCTGCTGCCCTTGCTCCCCTCTGCAACGCCCTTCTCTATCTCCCCCCACCTCTCTTGACCCACCATGCACTATCCCTCACCACTATCCCTCACCACTACCCCTCACCACTACCCCTCACCACTACCCCTCACCACCATCTCTCACCACAATCCCTCACCACAATCCCTCACCGCACATCAGGCTGTCAGCAGCAGCAGTCAAGACGGGCATGTTGCTGGCAACAGGAGGCCCGCCTGTCTTTGCTCTCCTTGGGATTGCCGTGGGCGTCAGTCTCAGCAGCTTCGGGTTTTTCTGCCAGGTTAGTGTGGTGGGGGGTGGCGTGTGGTGGGGCATGGCGTGTGGTGGGGCATGGCGTGTGGTGGGGCATGGCATGTAGCTGGCACTTACACATCCCCGCACTTGCACCCTCCCTTCCCTCAACCCGCCAAAGCCCTCCATCCTCCCCACCCCCCTCTCCCTCCATTCCCCACCCCATCAGACGCGGGGTTTTAAGGAGGGGCGGGCAGTGGTGGTGTCCACATGTGCGGCTGTAGCAGCCATGCTCACGGCTGTAGCAGCGGGCATGGCAGGCCTGGGGGAGGACCTCCCTGCCAACGCGCGCCTGCGCATGTGGCGATTCCTCGGCTGGTGAGCCCTAAGATTCCTATCCTCTGAGGGTCCTATCCTCTGAGGGGTGCCTTTGCTGCCGTCGGTGTGTTGACAAGTCCCAAACCTCCCTGCCAATGCGCGCCTGCGCATGTGGCGCTTCCTAGGCTGGTAAGCTCTCTGCCTGCCTCAAGGGGCCCTAATCCTCCACTTGCTTTGGTATTAGAGATTGAGTCGTCTTAAACCTCCCTGCCAATGTGCGCCTGCGCATGTGGCGCTTCCTTGGCTGGTGAGCTCTCTTTCTCTGCCTCAACGGGCCCTAGTCCTTCAATCATAGGTTTGCGTTCCTCTGAAAGGTGCTCTCCTCCAAAAAGTCCTTTCTTTTGCTGGCTTTAGTGCCTTGGGTCGTCCTGAACCTCCCTGCCAATGTGCGCCTGCACATGTGGCTCTTCTTCGGCTGGTGAGCTCGACTTAATATTGATTTTCTACGCCTTTGTCTATTTGTGTTGGATTTGAGCTGGGTTGAACCTTCTCGGAGCTGGGATGGGAAGCCCCATAGCAGACCATGGAAGTCTGGCTGTGAGTGACCTTTGAGGCGGCTCAAAGCCCCATAGCGAACCCTGGAAGTGTGCCTGTTAGTGACTTTTGAGACACCTCAAAGCCCCTCACAAGATTATGGATGTGTGCCTGTGAGTGACTGTGCAAGGCGTTTCCGCATTCATGTCATCTCTGCTCCTTCTCTCCTCATTTGCCTTCTCCGTTCGCACTTCCCTGAATGCCTTCTTCCACCGTGCAGACTCCACTCATTGCACCTGCTCTCTACTGCATGAGAGAGAGGGAGAGAGTGTCAAAATGCTAGGCCAAAACGAGAAACAGGCAAGAAGGGTTTTGACTAACAAGCATAGGGATACATATATGCAAACCCTAGAAGGGCTGTACTCGCTATAGAGTACCCCACTGCAGGCTAGACAACCATCACATTCTGACACACCCCCATAGTCAAAGTGGGGTACAATCAACATAACAAGCAGACAGAGCAATAGTTCACAATTATAAGCAAAGCTAGAGGCTATCACAGAGGGCAAGTGAGGAGGAGGAGAAAACTGTGGGAGCAAGAAGATGAGAGGCGACGGCTGAAGCTGCAGACACACAGGCAGCAGGAGTACGCCGCACTGACGCTACCAGGCTAAACCCGGACTACACGGCGACAGGGGGTCGCAGCTGGCTCGCTGTGCTCCCAGGAGTGCACACACTGTAGCTACCGGGCGCAGAGCCCCGGACTACTCAGGCCACAGGGGGTCGTGGCTCCCTGGACTTCAGGCGCTGCGGACGACAAGTCGACGGCCTCCTCTCAACTTCCCCCAGCTGTCCCACCCCCTTTTTACACACCCCCTGCTGTTCCCCTAGCACCGCTCACACTACACCCCCTAGCGCCACTCCCTCGGCTCCCACACACCCACCCCCCTCAGCGGCAGCTGCAGCAGTGGGAGACGGAGAAGGAGGAGGAGGGGAACGGCACTCAGTGGCTTCACCCCCATACCCCTCACCCCCAAACCCTAATTCAGGAGAACGGGCTGTAGGAGGGGTGGGGCGCCAGTAGAAGCACGGGGGACAGTGGGGAGGGCAGGGGCAGCGAGGAACGGGCCGCCCACGGGCCTGGCATAGCCGCCCGAACCGCGCGCAGGCGGCCCGAGCCGCGCGCGGGCCTGGCGCTTCCCGTACGGGCCGCGCGCCGGCTGTACGGGCCGCGCGCAGGCCACGACGGGCGACGGGGGGCGACGCGCGGGTCCCCGTCGCCCGTCGCAGCGCCTCCCGGGGGCGACGCGCCGAGTGACGGGGCAGAAAACCGCCGCGCGCCCCGGGCGCGCGGCGGGAAGAAAAAATCGCTGCGCGCCCGGAGCGCGCGGCAGGCAGGAAACAGCAGGAAACAACAGCGGAAGCTTCTGGTGGGACCACCCACAGGATCGACCCAGGAGGGTCGACCCGCTCTGATAGCATGTCAAAATGCTAGGCCAAAACGAGAAACAGGCAAGAAGGGTTTTGACTAACAAGCATAGGGATACATATATGCAAACCCTAGAAGGGCTGTACTCGCTATAGAGTACCCCACTGCAGGCTAGACAACCATCACATTTTGACAGAGAGTTCACAAGCTCACCGTTACACTCTCAGTTAAACCCCATTTTATGCTCCCTCCCATCCTTCCTATCCTTTCAACCGTCCCATGCCCATCTCTCCCATTTCTCGTATTCTCCGGTATCCGTCTCCCCAACCTGCTCCTGAAACAGGGCCTTAATTCTCTTTGGGATTGTACTGCTTGTGGCTGCCAAGCCGCCTGACCTTGTGGGCCTAGCCAAGGCCGACGCAGCCCGCCGCAAACCTCTGCACCCCTCTCCCCGCGCACCCAACCGCTCCACTTCGCCCAGTGGACTCTCGATAGGCATTACAGCTGGTTTTCCTAGAAAGTATGAGCCATAGGGGCTGTTTGGTGTATTATTATGATGGGAGATGTGCCCTAGTCACAGTTATATCACTTCTAGCATATGCATGCACTTGCAGGAAGCCTTATGTTTCAGACTGAACTTGTTTGTAATGTGTCTTTGGTGTTGTGTGGCGATTGGAGAATTTGGACAACCTCGTTATAACTCACGTTTCGTCACAAAGTTCAAAATGACACTGAAGTACACCGATTACTGCACAGTACAGTACAGCCGCCCAACTGTCAAGGGTCATCCCCGAGTCGTGTGGTCAAAGGTGATGGGATGGGATTGCGGCGAGTGTGAAAAACTCGTGGCCCAAAAGCACAGAAACCGGTGGATGAGACGAGGCGCGTCAAGGGTTCTGTTGACGTTGCGAAGCCGCCACTTCGCCAAATCAGCAACACCTGAAGAGTGTGTGCAGCAGCTGCGACCCGGCCTAACTTGCGCGACAGCTGTGCTGAGCTGTCGCGTCGCAAGCTGCTGTGGACGATGCACATGGCCGTCAAAGCTCATCGCACATTGGCACTTTGTTCACACATGGTCGTACAGTCGGCTGCTGCCTAAACTGTTTAGGTTTTGATCACGACCTATTCTGGATGACCGTGTTTTCATCTAAAAGTTTTGATGCTGTTATGCATAAATTGACGTCAGAAATATAATGGCTGGTGGTGTATATCAGCTTCACAATTTCACATTTTTCGCCCTAGGGCGAGTTTATTTCCGTGTGCCTTTACTCGTCAGCGTCGCAGCAGTCGCAGCGCAGCATTCATACTCATCTCCTCCGCCGCGTGCAAGTTCTCGTTCAGCGTCGTCTGCAGTTCCCATCGCCCACAGGCCGAGCCACTTCCCCTCCCATCCCAAACCCACCCCACCACCAGCCGCCCCAGCCAGAAAAGTTCACCCAACCCAACCCACGGCATTCCCCCTCCCCAAGCCCGCGTCGTTATTCGTTCCCTCGACATCGTCGCCCGTACAGTAGTTCTCCCTCTCCTTTCCCACCCACACCACCGTCCAACCAACCCATAACTGGGAGGGCTTTGAAGTTACAACACAATCGCGTCAGTCTCACGCACACCCGTAACCCGCCCCATGCCCTCCACGCATCGAGCCTCGTCTTCCACTCCACCTCTGCGCTCCTGCGCATTAATCGTCGCATTTGAAGTGTGCTCCGCGACATCCGACCTTAAGAGTCGCACGAGTTTCCACTAGCCGGAGCGTGTAACCACGACTACTCACGGAGAACGATGGTTCCGGTAGGGAACCATCGGCGCTTCACCGTGACGGCCCCGCTAGTGCAGCTTTTGCTGCTGATAGCTCTCGTCAACAGCGCGGCGAGTCTCGCGCCACCACCAAGGAGTGGTAAGTGATGCGGCAGCAAGTCTACTCTTGCGCGATCTCTTTTCTTTTTATTATCATGCTTTTTTCAATCTCTCCTTGCGACTCTGCAGCGAGCCGTCGTTTCCTTCGCGATCGCGAAAACGAGTGGTTCGCATAAGTAAGGCTGTTTCTAATGGCGCCCTCACATGTTCATTACCGCTGCGACCGCCATTGCAAGTCCCTAACAACGAAAGCCGCCCCCACCAAATCATTACTCGTTTCAAGGCCTTTCTGTTTCTCTTCTTGTCCGCCATACATTATTATGCGCGTCGCGTTCGGCCAGCCAAGTGCGATTATTCCAACGGCTTATGGATGCGAGGCGGCAAGCGCTTCCCGCGCTACACGACGACGGACGGCCAGAAGCGTGTCAAGTGCCCGTACGTACGGAGCGAGTACTCGTGCGAGCGTAACAACCGGCCCGACTGGCATTACAAGCTGTTCCGGTGGCAGCCGTACGGTTGCTCGCTGTCGTACTTCAGCCCGTCGGGTTTCAAGTACATAATGAAGAACAAGGTGAGTGAGAGGCGACTTCATAGCTTGCAATCGAGAGCATCCTGTGCAATTTAACCCGCTTCCCCTCCCCCCTCCTCTCCCCTACCCCCCCCTCCCCCCTTCCTTCCCCCCCCCCCCCCTTCCAAAAAAAAAAGAATAAATATTAGAGAAAAAATCATAAAAGCAACAACAACTTACGTGAGATTGAGTAAAATTGAAGCAGACACATGTAGTCAGTGTCTCCCGACGCTCGACAGTCGGTTGCATTAGCGTGGCTGCACGATGCGCGCGCGGTTGCGCAATGCGCGCTCCGCTGTGCGATGGCTGCACGGCTGGCGGACCGCATGGCGGCGGTACGACACATGCGCGCGCGGATGTACGTACGTACTCCGCGTCACGCTCTAAAAAAACTGCAACTGGAGGGCGGCGCCGCATTGTGTTGTTCGCCGCAACCACAAGCCTCTGGATGCGCTGCGCTGCTCACACAGCAGGATGACACCAGAGCAGGATGATAGCCCCGCTCTCTTCTTGACACCACCATGGGTCTCCAACTCCCAGCCTCTCTCTTCTTGCCTCTCTCGCCCCATCCGCTCTTCCCTGGTCCCCTTTCCTGCGCCCGCCGGTTCCCCCACGCGGAAAGTACTGCTGGCGGGGCAGGCGACTCCATGATGTCCAACCAACTTCCACGCGCCGCTGCGCACCTCTCACACCCTCTCTCCCCTGCGCTTTGCTCCCCCTGCTGTCCCTCCGTTACTCGAAATCCATGGCGCAGAAAATGCTGCTGCTGGGCGACCGACTCGCTGACGTCCAGCTCCCGTGACGCGAGGCGCGTTACGCATCTCACTGGCAACACAACACAACACCCCCACTCCTCGCCGTTTCCCCTGCTCCATCCCTTGCGTTGCGTCCTTTGCGCAGAAAATGCTGCTGGTGGGCGACTCCATGATGTCCAACTTTCACGAGGCGCTGCTGTGCGCCATCCACACGGGCGGGTACAGCGGCCAGGTCAGCCGCTATTCTATGTCGTTTGTGACAAACGTTGGGTGAGGAAACGGGGTGTGAGTGGGGTTGCGCAGGGGTTAGAAATCATAGGCCCGCCCCCCCCGCCTTGTTCCCCATTTTTCTACAGTGTGCCATGGGAACGCAAGGTGGGAGGCCGCGACACGTCACCCGATGAAATGACAATTTGTGATCCCCCCTTCACTCCCTGCTCTGTTCAACCACAAACAGCCTCCCTCCTCCCTCCCTCCTCCCCTCTGCGATCCGTCTCTCCCCCCCAGCCATACACAGTGGACATCGGCATGTCGAACGGCATTAAAGGCATGCGCTTCCCTGCCTTCTAAGCCCAATCAAAGCCCCTTCCCTCCCCCCCTCGTCCCCCCTCGTCCCCCTCGTCCCTTATCGTCCCCCTCGTCCCTTCTCTCCTCCCCCCAGCCGTACACGGTGGACATCGGCATGTCGAACGGCATCAAGGGCATGCGCTTCCCGGCCTTCTCCTTCTCCCTCGAGTACTACAACTCGCAGTACATCGTCTACTCCAAGCGCCAGACCACCTACTCCGCCAAGCGCGGCGGCCACGCCTTTGAAGTCAACGTCGACAAGATGGACCCGGGGTTAGAGTCCGTTCTGGGGAAGTACGATGTTGTGGTGTTTGCCTCGGGGGTGTGGTGGCTGCAGAACGTGCCACGCCGCACGCAGCCGAATATCTTCCTTGTGAACGGGCAGGAGCGGAACCTTTCGAACATTGCTGCGCACCAATGGGGGCTCTCAACCGTGGTTAATTCCATCAAGAATATGAATTTCCGGGGCGTGCCGATGTTTCTCTCGTTCTCGCCGAACCACTCGGGAGCGAAAGGAAACCCCCAGAAAGGAGTGATGCTGGGGAGGGGAGCCCATACGGACTGGATTGGGGCCTGTGGAGCCTGGTATCCTATCAGCAGCACGAAAAAGTACTCGTATTCAGTCGATACTGCAAACGAGTACAGGGATGCGCAGAAGTCTACACTCTCTGGTACACCCATTCGGTTTATTCAACTCACTGACTTGAGTGCGGTGCGACCTGATGGGCACTTGGGGCCGTGGTACGAGTGGAGGGAGAACAAGGGAAGCAAGTCGCCTGGAGGGCAGGGGGAACCGCCGTTCAGTGGGGATTGCACGCACTGGTGCCTGCCTGGGGTTCCCGACACCTGGGTTGATATGCTCTACACGCACCTGCTTCTGGAGCCTTCGATTTTCTAGGGGGGGGGCGCCTGATTTGGTAATAATGCGTGAGTGCTGGTCGGCATTTCAGGGATTTCAGGCACCAGACAAGTAATGGGTAGAAGTTCACTTGGTTTATTCCCTGAATCTTTTAGGTGCAGGGAGTGTTATAGGGGATGTCCATATCCCCGTTACTTGTGAACTTGAAGGCAGCCTGGCGTTATGAGATGTGTTCATGCAGTGATCGTTGACAGTATGCGCTACCGGTAGTAGGTGCAGTAGTTTGATCAGGCTGCACATGGTCTGGAATAATGTTTTAGATGCATGTTTGAGTGGTATGTGTTAAAAGTTTAGGGTTTAGGATGCTCTAATATTGCAATATGTCGGTATCACTGAGATTGCCACTCATTCGGAGCATTGATTTTCCATGTGTGCTGCTGTGATAATGTGTGTGTAGTGGACATTGATTGTTTTAGAGATAGATGGAGAATAGAGTCTGTAATAATGCACGGTTACTCGTTCTCAATCGAAGCACTCTTAGTGCTCGCGTAACGCTCCTCGAAGAACGCGTTCCACCGAAACCACCAATCAAATACATCTTGGCTGTTGAATGTTCGCGGTTCTCTTCAACGGATTGGCCAGCGGACAGCGCTCAGGTGGTTGCTTCGATTCAAACCAAACCCACGCTTCTGTCGGCACCTGGCTGTCAACGCACCCTAGACCCGCCCCACCTGCGGGACCCAGCCAGCCTCCAGGCCTCGGCTCCAACAGGGGCCACTTCCCCACAGAAGTCGGGCTAGGGCCCTCGGCTCTCGCTCACTGGTCGGCTGTAATTTTTGGGTACAGCGAATTCTGTGCTGATGCACAGTGCAAAGTTTCTGCGCTGCGGTTGGCCTTGCGAATTGCATATGCCAGCTGAACCAATCCGGGTGCAGAAAACGCGTTCATATCGACTTTGTAGTCGCTGAAGTTCGCATATACACTCTTATTGGGAACTCGAACAGCCAATCACGGATCAAAAGTGCGTCACATGCGATGCCCACGACTGTTTTTCGAGCCCAACCTCAGTTCCCATGCACCAATAGTCGTTGCCCGCGACAAGCACGGAGCCTCGCTGGTTGCCGAACTCGTCGCCACACCGCATGCGACTGCCTCGGCGGAACACCAACACAGGGTCAAACAAACCCACGCCGAGCGATCCCGCAGGGCACGGATGCGCGATTCGGGTCTAATGGAAAATGTATGGGTCAGCCGCACCACTAGCCCCTCATATAACTTCAAGCAGATTTCTATCCTCCCTCGCCTCACTTGCTTCGTTCTTCGGTTTTCTCGTCCGTCAGTTTCCTCCTCTCGACACCTCAACCTAGCACTCTCGCGCGTTTCGCCAGTCCTCCGCACGTCAAACCTCGAACTACCCCACGACGCGCACTATCGAGTTTCACGAGGAATTCTAGCCCAGTGACCACTAGTCCACAGAGTGCTTGTCACGCGCTCGTCCGAGCAAATCCACACCACTTTTTAACTCGCCTCACTCATCCCACGTCGCGATTGAAGCAGCATACACACCGGCACTCCGTCTCCAAATCGTCAACCGCTGCACGATGTCGTCCAACTCGATATCTCAGAAGAGCTTCTATGGAGAGTCTACTACGGGCGACTTTGATAATTCACAACCGACCTCGCGCGAATCTCTGTTTGGCGCGCTCGACAGCGTCGACGAGAGCTTCATGGCGAGCTGCGGATTCGTCAGCAACACCGCCGCCGCGCCGTCTGGGATCAGTCCCGGCAATACCGCGCCGTTCCTCTCGCCGGCGCCGCTGCGCGCCTCTTCCGGTTTCGGCCTTCGTGTCAACGTGCCGCGGTGCATCAGCGAATCAAGTGAAGATCTTGGGGATGATGAGGCGGCGGCGCACGACGCGGCTTCGACAGGGATTGGCGGCGACGGCTGCTGCTTCCCCTCGTCGCTCAGCGAAGCGAGCGACGCGGCGAGCGACGACGATCTCTTGTGCTCGCCGTATTCGACAGCTTCAGGAAGCCTGTCGCCGCTCTCTGTGCTGTCGCCTGCCCGTGCGACCCCTAATTCGTCGCAAGGTCGTGTGACTCGCCGCGCGCTATGGCCCGAGGTTAGAAGCGATGAGTCGTCGAAGGTCCCCGTGAATCCCGCTGGTGCCGCTGGGCCCTCCTCGTGGCAGGAAGGCAACAACTGGCAGCTTCCAGACGATTTGCAAGCCTCCAATTCCCCCGCCGCTTCCCCTGCAAGTGCCGCTTCACTCAACAGCAACGCGCAAAACTCCGCGCAGGCTGCGCAAAGCTTCCCCCACGGAGGTTCCTCCCCGCCCCCCTATTGCTTCGCGGTATCAGGTGGCGCTGGCGCGTTCCCCATGTACTGGCCCTGCCCAGGCGCATTCCCCCCGCAGTATCCGCCCATTGGCCTCTGCGCGCAAGACAGAAGCGCCGCCGCGCGCGGCCCACACGGCGCAAGCGGAACGTCCGGGGAGGCAGCGGGTGCTTGCAAAAAGGCGCAAACGCAGAAGCCCGCGGGTGTGATCATTCCCCCGCTTGGGTTCTGGGGACACCCGCAGGCGCCCGCGGTGACGCTTCCCCCGGGCGTGCAACTCCCCCTGCGGCTACAGGTGCAGCTGCAGCTGCAGCAGATGGCGGAAGGGGCGCAGCAGCGGCAGCACCTCCCCGTGGCGGTTCAGGCGCCCGTGGCCAACTGCCCGCGCGCCTACCTTCCGCCCAGGTACTTGGCGCCGAAAGATACCACTGGCACGGGTGTTTTCATTCCCTCGAGCCGAGCTGGGAATTGAGGTTACACTTGGCCCGTTACTAGTGTGGAATTTATACTTGGAAGGGATTTCTGTAATAAGCAGATAAGTTAGGCGGCACCAATTATGCGTCACATAATCTTGGGAAGCTGAATGGCATACAATTATGCGTCCCATAATACTTTTACTTCGTAATGTCCAACATCTGTCAGATTTTTTTTATCAAAGTCACACGTTATTACAGCAGGTATAACATTTTGAAATGCTGATATTGATCTCACACGACCTGCCGCTTTCTCCTCATTGCTAGTGCATCGCATCACACCTCATTTCCAGACCTACGGTATGCACCACACAGAACCTTTGAGTCTAGGAACCAATGACCAACCACTCAGAAAGGAGCACAGAAGCATTGCAGACAAGACGATGAAGAGAATCGCACAATATCCACCTAGCGGGATGCATCTTGCATGCATGTTTTGAACGGGCGAGGCGATGGGGCGAAGGGTCATGTTTCTACAGAGGAAGACATCTGCCTGCCTATAGGATAACTAACACATGCCGCACAGACCGCATCTCAAAGCCTCGAGCTCAGCTCTTAGGCTCATCACCGCATGCAGCTGGTGCTGCTGCTCCTTGCTCCCCCTCCGCACTGCCACCAGCTGCAGTAGCAGCAGCAGCAGCATCATCATCAGCAGCAGCAGCAGCAGCAGCACCGCCAGCAGCAGCGTCACCAGCAGGAGCGTCACCAGCAACAGCAGTAGCAGCATCACCGGCAGCACCGGCAGCAGCAGCAGTGGAGTCATCATCGGCATATTCGGGGAGGTCGAGCCAGTGAAGCATCTGGTTGGACTCCACCTTGGACAGCATGAGCCCCACGTTGCGCCTGCCCCGCCACACTATCACCGCCGCCTCCCTGCCCGTCAGCTGCCCCCGCTGCTGCTGCTGCTGCTGCTGCTCGCCTTGGGGAGTGTCTGGAGAGAGGGAGGGAGGAGGGGGGAAAAGAAAAGGGCAATGATGGGCGGAGCAGGGGCATGAGTAGCAAGTTGCTAGGGACAGTACCCTTGCACTGGAACCTGAAGAGCTGCTTGGCTCGCTGAGAGAAGATGGAAGTTGGTGTGGTGAGATGCTGATGGGCTCGCTGAGAGTGCGCAGCAACACTTCTCATGTTTACACACACTGACACTCCTTGCTGCTTGAAATGATGAGCAGAGAGGTAAGCCGGCAACAGGTTGCACCTGAATGGACTCATCCAACAAAATTTCCCAAGCTCTGTTCTCATCCCTCATCCTCTCCCCATCTCAACCCTTCACTCGTCCCACCACCGGGATTCATCCCACATCCACCCAAACCTACTCCGTGGTTGATTCGTGAAAGTTCTTAACACACAACCTGCAGCATCGTCGATTCAGTTGCCCCTACTCCCCCCGCACTACCCGATACCCATCCAACAAACACCTTTTGGTCCAGCACGAGTACCACACCCTTCCCCAGCCTTTCTCACCCCTTCCCATCCCCTGCCACCCCCTCCCACCCTCTCCCACCCCCACCAACACACACCTTTGGGGTCCAGCACGAGCACCACACAGCCCATATCCGCCTCCTCCAGCGCCTTAGCAACCCCCTCGGAGAGCTCTGTGAGCAGCACGGAGCGCTTGGAGAGCATCAGGCGGAAGTCCCTCTCCTCTCCCCCCCTCTCCCTCTCATCCCCACCACCAACGCACCTTTGGGGTCCAGCACAAGTACCACACAGCCCATGTCCGCCTCCTCCAGCGCCATAGCCACCCCCTCGGAGAGCTCTGTGAGCAGCATGGAGCGCTTGGAGAGCATCAGGCGGAAGTCGCGCGGGGGCACGTGCACGAGCTGGCGCGTGATGAAGGGCAGGATGAAGGGCAGACCCTCCGCTGACAGGCGGAAGCAGCACGGCACCTCTCCGTCCTTGGTGCTCTGGCGCTCCTGGTAGGGTGAAGACGGGTAGGGAGAAGTGGAGGAGAGGAAGAGAGGGGAAGAGGGGGAGAAGAGGAGGGGGAAAGGGAGGAGAAGAAAACAATGAGGACGGGGGAAGGGGGAGGGGTGAGGTGTGTTATGGGAGAAAAGGCAGAGGGGGCACGTGCACGAGCTGGCGCGTGATGAAGGGCAGGATGAAGGGCAGACCCTCGGCTGACAGGCGGAAGCAGCACGGCACCTCTCCGTCCTTGGTGCTCTGGCGCTCCTGGTGAGGGGGGAGGAGGGGGAAGGGGGAAGTGAGCGGGGGGGAGGGGAGGAAGGGGAAAAAGTGAGCAGGAGTGAAGGGCAGAGTGAGGTGAAGTGGGATTGGGAGGGTTGGGATGAATAGAGGAGAAGAGAGGAGGGGGCACGTGCACGAGCTGGCGCGTGATGAAGGGCAGGATGAAGGGCAGGCCCTCGGCTGACAGGCGGAAGCAGCACGGCACCTCTCCGTCCTTGGTGCTCTGGCGCTCCTGGTGGGGGGGAGAGAAGGGGGAGACGGGAGACGGGAGAAAGTGGGGGAAGGGGGAAGTGGGGGGGGGGAAGGGGAGGAAGGGGAAAAGGTGAGCAGGAGTGAAGGGTAGAGTGACATGTGGTGAGATTGGGAGGGTGGAGATGAACAGGGGAGAAGAGAGGACGGGCACGTGCACGAGCTGGCGTGTGATGAGCGGAAGGCAGGCAGGCGCTTGGCTGAGAGGCGGAAGCAGCACGGCACATCACCGTCCTTGGTGCTCTGGCGCTCCTGGTAGCGTGAAGAGTGGGGTGGGGTGGGGTGGGGTGGGGTGGGGTGGGGTGGGGTGGGGTGGGGTGGGGTGGGGTGGGGGTGTTTGGGGGAGAGAGGGAGGGAGTGGGGCATGAGAAAGGGAAGCAGGGAGGGAGCATCACGGCACAGACCCACCCAATGGGATAACACACAGACGGCATCTTCTGAGGTGGGCGTTTCTGCCTTGGGTGCCTTATCTAAGTTTCTGCTGCCACGTATTGAACCATGGCTGCTAACTGGGGCTCGATTAGACCCAACGGTCCAACACACAGACGGCATCTTTTGAGGTGGGTTTTTGTGCCTAAAAAGCTCACAAAAAGCCCACATCCTTTCAGTGAACCCCACCCACCAGCACCCCATCAGCACCCCACTCACAAAGAGCCATCAGTAGACAGCATTTTAAGCGACAGCATTTTAAGCCATCAGTAGACACCATTTTAAGCCTCTGCCCCGAAGCCTGGTCCGCTCGAATCGCCTGCGCGATGGGCTTCGACACCAGGTAGATGCGCTTGCTGTGGCTGGCCGCTCACTCATGCACACACCGGCATCACCAGCACCGCACCAACACCCAACAAGCAACTCACAAAGAGCTTGACCCCAGTTGACACCATCTTAAGCCGCTGCCCCGAAGCTTGATTCGCTCGAATCGCCTGCGCAATCGGCTTCGACACGAGGTAGATGCGCTTGCTGTGACTCGGCGCGTCGCTGCGCACGATGAGCTGCGAGCGCAGGGGGAAGGCGGGCAGCACGCCGTAGAAGGCCTCGATGCTCGCGATGGTGGGCTCGTCTGAGAGGAACAGGACGGGGTCCACTCCCCTCCACCGCCCCTGCTGCTGCCGCCGCGCCAACGGCTGCTGCTTCTCCTGCTCCTTGCTGCTGCCGCCGGGGTCAGCGGCAGCAGCAGCAGGATCAGCTTCATCAGCAGCGTCAGCGGCGGTATCATCTGCTGGGTCTGCTTCTGCTTCTGCGTCGTCTGCGGGATCTGCAGGCTCCGACACACCGTCAATGGAATCAGGAGCACCAGCAGAGGTTGGGCTCAGCAGGTCTTGGCCGTCATCATCATTTGCAGCCGCGTCCCCAGCTGCGTTTCCAGCATCATCATCATCACCCCCATCTGCATTCCCCCCCTCCTCCTCCACCTCCATCGCTTCCCCTCCCTCTGCCCCCTCACCTCCCACCTCCCCCTCAGCCTCCTCCCAGCTCCCCCTTCACCCCCTCTTCTCTGTCTCCTCCTCCTCTTCTACCCCTACTTCCCCTCCCCCTTCCCCTTCCTCTCCCTCGTCCCCTCCCTCTGGTGTCCTGCCCTTCACCCTCGCCCTCTTCATCCCCTCCCTCTCCCCCCTCTCTTTCCCTCCACCACGCACGAGAAGGGGCTATTAGATAGGAGAGGGGGAGACATTGGGGCAAGCGGGGGAGGCAAGCGGGAAACGGGTGGGGGAAGAGGAGAGAGAAAGTGATGTGAGTCGTGAGACATAGAAACAGGAAGAGGCAGCAACGGGGAGGAGCGGAGCAGGGTCGAAATCAAAGAGACCAACGTGGAGAAGATAAGAACAGAGCGGAAAGAGAGTACACATTGTTGTTCACACAAAAGTGAGCGAGTCACGACGCTCCAAACAGGATCCTGGCATGCTCACCCACAGTCGTAAGCATGTTCACATGCATGCAAGCTCTCACCTCACCCACAGTCGTAAGCCACCTCTCTTGTCCAGAATTCTCAAAAGTGATTTCCATGCGGGCATGCTCTCACTCACCAGTGTAATGCACATCTTGTCCTCCTCCCCCTCCTCTTCCACCACTACTGCTTCAAACAAAGAAACATGAATCTAGCATGCTCGGTTCTCACCAGTGTAAGGCGCAGTCTTGTCAAGAACAGCAATAAAGAACCCTCCTGTGTCCTGCTGGTGAGGCAGCACTCTCAAACACAGCTCCACCGGCTGCTCACACACCTCCGCCTCCTCATCCTCCTCCCCCTCCTGCTCCACCACTGCTGCATTTCTCCTCTCCCTCCTCCCCACTCTTCGCCTCCCTTCTGGTTTTTCTCCCTGCTCTCCCTCTGCTTTCTTTCCTTCCTCTCCCTCCTTTGCTTCCTTCCCCTCCCCTCCCTCCCCTCCCTCTCCTCCCTCATCCACCTTCTCCTTCCCTCCCTCTCCCTGCACTTCCTTTGTGCTCTCCTGCTGCCCCTCCCCCTCCTTACCACCCCCCTCCACCGCACCAGACACCTTCTCTTCCACAACAGCAGCAGCCTCTTTGGAACCATCAGCAGGAGCATCAGCAGCAGCACCACCACCATCGGTGGCAGCAGCATCAGGGGCAACAGCAGCAGGAGTAGCAGCAGCAGCAGTGGTGGCGGCAGCAGGGGGTGCTTTACCAGATGGGAACATGGATGGAGTGGTGACTGCCCCTCGGTACACGATACGCGGAGTGTAGTGTGCGTGCCACCCAAAGCGATCCTTCACCTGCACGGGAGGGGAGGTGGTGGGAGCGAGGGTTCGAGTTTGCGAGTCAGAGGACGGTGAGGAGGAGATATAGAGGACAAATTACTCGCAAGGAGAAGGAACAGTTTGCGAGTCAGAGGAGGGTGAGGGCGGAGAGGTGCATGAAGGAGGGATGCGTTCCAACGTTCCCTCCCCCCACGCTCCCCTCTCGCCATTTTCCCCCTACCCACCCTCTCCCCATCCTCCTCTCTCCCCACCCATCCCCACCCCTCCTTTCCCCTCACCCCCACTCCCTCGCCCCCCCACCTTCCACGACTTGAGCCCAGGCGAGCGCTTGAGGTTGGGAAGCATGTTGGAGCAGTCCACTAGACGCATGCACCCATTGGACTCGCGCAGGATCTGAGGTGGGGGGGCAGGGGGGGAGTGAGGGGGAGCGAGGAGAGAGAGGGGACGTGCTGGGGGGAGCATGTGGGAGCAGTCCACTAGACGCATGCAGCCATTGGCCTCGCGCAGGATCTGATGATAGAGGGAGGGGCAGGGCAGAAGAGGGTAAGAGGGGGGGGAGGGGAGGGAAGCGAGGGAGGGGTGCGCAAAATGGGCTCTCGAGGTTGGGAAGCATGTGGGAGCAGTCCACTAGACGCATGCACCCATGGGACTCGCGCAGGATCTGCAGAGGGGAGGGCAGGGGGGAAGTGGCAGGGGGGAAGTGGCGGGGAGGGGGGAGAGAGAGGGGACGTGATGAGGGGAGCACGTGGGAGCAGTCCATTAGACGCATGCACCCATGGGACTCGCGCAGGATCTGATGTGGAGAGGACAGGGTGGGGGGTGAGGTGAGGGGTGAGGTGAGGGGGAGAGGAGGGGGGGAATGAGGGTAGGGGCGGAGGCAGGGGGTACACAGGGGCCGCTTGGGGTTGGGAAGTATGTGGGAGCAGTTCATTAGACGCATGCAGCCATTGGCCTCACGCAGAATCTGCCATGGGGGGGGAGGGGGGCAGGGCGGAAGAGGGGAAAGGGGTGGGGGGAAAGGGGTGGGGGGGAGGGAAGCGAGGAAGGGGCACACAGGGGCCGCTTGGGGTTGGGAAGTATGTGGGAGCAGTTCACTAGACGCATGCACCATTTGGACTCGCGCAGGATCTGCCATGGGGGGGAGGGTGGGAGTTGAGGTGAGGGGAGCCGGAGAGAGAGGAGGGGAGGGGAGGGAGAGGCGGGAGGGGAGAGGCGGGAGGGGAGAGGCGGGAGGGGAGAGGCGGGAGGGGAGAGGCGGGAGGGGAGAGGCGGGAGGGGACGTGCTGAGGGCAGAGGGGCGAGCTTAATTGGTGAGAGCAGCACCACTGGCCAGTGGCCACATGTGTGCGCGGGAGGAGCATATGAGGGGAAGAGGGAGATGGTGAAGGCGAGTGAGGAGCAGCAGAGGCAGATGGGGAAGGGAAGAAGAGCGGAGAAGCAAAGAACAATGGCAGGAGCGAGAAGAGACAAGCAGCTTGGCTTAGAGGAGTGACAAATGGGAGTGTAGGGTTCCGGCAGTGAGGAGCCAAGGGGTGGGCAGCGGCAGAGAGGTGAAATAGCAGCAGAGGAGGGGAGGGGGGGGGGGGGGGGGGAGTGGTGGTGTGGGCAGCTGCAGTGACGGACCTGAGCAACGACTGCCTCGTTCTCCAGAGGGTTGAGTGAACACGTGGAGTAGACCAGGCGACCCCCCACCCTCAGCAGCGCCACCGCTGCATGGTTGCCAGGCAGGCACGTGCACACACACGCACACGCACACAGGGAGAGAGGGAAGGGGAGGCGAGGGAGAGGACGTGGAGAGGAAGAGGAAGAGCGGGGTGGGGATGCAGGGAGTTGGAGATACAAATGCACGGAGGCCGAAAGGGGGATGAGAAGAAAAGGGCAATGACGGAACGGAGGCACAGAGCAGAGGCAGAGGCAGAGCGAAAAACGGCATCCGTGCACACTCATATGTCAGCTCATTCGAAGCTAGGTGACCCCTTTGATTTGAGTCGACTCAAGGCTCAAAAAGACAGCACCGAAAACGGCATCTGTGCACACGCATATTTCAGTTCATTCGAAGCGCAGCAGGAAACCGCGCATGCTTTCGATACTGCAAGCACAGACTAGAAACCGTTTGCTCCGCTCTCCTCGCCCTCTCTTGCCTCACCATCAGCATCCCCAAAACACATCCAAAGCACCCCTCTCCTCCTCCCTACGTGACCACCCCAGAGCACCCCAGAGCACCGCAGAGCACCCCAGAGCACCCAACGAGAGCATCCCAGCACCCACCCCTCATGGCGATTTTAATCTGCAGCGCATGCAGCCCATTGCCGTTGCCCGTGTTCCTGCCAGGCGAGGACGGGAGGGGAGGAGGGAGGGGTGTGGGTGGAGGGAGGGAGGGGTGGGGGGAGGATGGGGAGGCAATAGCGGGGGGACATGGGGAGGCAACGGTGGGTGAGGGGGAGGATATGGGGAGGAAGCGGGGGGGAAAGGGGCGGTGAAGGGAACACACGGGGGTTGAGATGTGAGAAGACAGAGAGCGAAAGAAAGGTGGGAAAATGGTGTGTGGCAGGAACAAAACGAGGATAGTTGGGTGGGCAAAGGTTGAGGGTCGAAGGTTTCAGAAGGCGGGTTCACAATCTAAGGTTGGAATTCTGAAGGTGGAAGGAATGGAGGGTGCACGCAACGCAACGCCCGAGGGTTCCACCCACGCTCACGACACACTCCCACCACCACAGCCACCCAACCACCCACCCACCAATCCACCCACTCACCCACACTCCCACCACCCCAGCCACCCAACCACCACCCCACGCACCCAACCACCCCACCCACCCAACCACCACCCCACGCACCCAACCACCCCACCCAACCACCCCAGCCAGCCAGCCACCAACCACCAACAGCACGCACCATTTCTTCCAGATATCGGGCGCCTTGCGCATGGTGCCATCGCCACTGCACGGCACGTCACACAGAATGCGGTCAAACAGCTCCCCCTCGCCCTCGCCCTCCCCGTCTCCTTTCACTGTGCCCTCCGCCTCTCCTTTCCCCTCTCCTTTCGCCTCTCCCTCCAACTTTACTTTCGCCTCTCCTGCCGTACCGTCACCGCCCTCCTGCTCCTTCCCCTTTATCTCACCACCCACTGCCTCCGCCTTATCCCCCTTCTCCTCTCCCCCCATCCCCGCCTCAGCAGCAACAGCGGGGGCAGGGCCAGCAGCGGCAGCAGCATCAGAGGAGATGGAGAGGGAGGGGAAGAGTTGGGCGGCGTGGTTAGTAACGAGGATGCAGGGCGAGGAGAGGCGCTGCGTCTGGTGCACCAGCAGGTGACACCGCCTGATGTCAAGCTCGTTTGCCACTACCTGATGAGAGGAAACGGGAGGAGGATTTTGACGGGACGGGAGGGAGAGGATGGGGGAGGAGGGGAAGGGGGAGGAATGGGGAAGGAAGGGGGAGGGAAGGGGAGGGGAAGAGGGAAGAAGAAGGGGAGGAAGGGAAGAAAAAAGGTAAGGAAGGGGATGAGGAGTGGGAGGGAAAGTGGAAGGGAAGGAGAAAAAACGGCAAGGAAAGAGGAAGGAATTTGAAAGCAGGGGAGAAAAGGTGGTGGGGGGGGGGGGAGAAGAGGGGGAAGGGGAGGGAGAATCTCAAAAGGGAAAGAAATGGGCAAGGCAGGAACACAAGACATGTCTAGAAGCCATTTCTACTCCTTTACACTGTCCCACTGACCATCTGTACAACACTTCACCCACCCACCTGCGCAATGCACCCCCCTGCGCCCATCACCCCGTCCCCCTGCTCGCATCCCCCATACCCCCGCGCCCGACCCCGGCCCCCTGCGCCCGCCCATACCCCATGCACCAGCTTCCCCCCTGTGGTGGTCCCACCATGCCCGAGGGCAGCTGTGCCGGCCCGCACCCCTCATGCAGCACTTATTAGGCGCCTAAGAAACCATCCCCAACCCCCCTGCGCCCACACCCCATGTCCCCTCCCCCTGTGGTGGTCCCACCATGCCCGAGGGCAGCTGTGCCGGCCCGCACCCCTCGTGTAGCATCTCCAGCAGCTGAAAGGTCTTTGATCCCGGCGCCGCACACACTGGGGTGGAGGGGAGGGGAGAACGAGGGAGGGCGGGATGAGAGGGATGGGAGGGAAGGAGTAGGAGCGATTGAGGGATTGTTTTAAGTGGTCTTTAGTACAGCCCCGCACGCCTCGTGTAGCATCTCCAGCAGCTGAAAGGTCTTTGAGCCTGGCGCCGCACACACTGGCGGGAGGGAGGGCGCCATGCGGGGAATGGGAGAGAGGGAGAAGGAGCGATCGAGAGGTTTTTAGGTACGGGAGGGAGGGAGGGAGGGAGGGAGGGAGGGAGGGAGGGAGGGAGGGAGGGAGGGAGGGAAGACGGGAGGGAGGGAGGGAGGGAGGGAGGGAGGGAGGGAGGGAGGGAGGGAGGGAGGGAGGGAGGGAGGGAGGGAGGGAGGGAGGGAGGGAGGGAGGGAGGGAGGGAGGGAGGGAGGGAGGGAGGGAGGGAGGGAGGGAGGGAGGGAGGGAGGGAGGGAGGGGAGGGAAAGTGCAGAAAGAGGGAAGGGAGAGACAAAGAGGCATGTGGTAAAAGGGGAACAGGAGAGGAATAGCAGGAGAGGAAAGAATGGTAAGCCGAGGGTGTGTGGAGGGGGGCAGGCTTGGGGGGGTGGGTGGGGAAGAGGGAAGAGGTGGGGATGATGAGCAAAGGACGGCAATTGGGAAAGAAGGATGGAGGAGGAGCGTGACGGAGGAGCGTGGAGGAGCAGAGCAGTGTCTTACTGTCGAGCACGTTGTGATGTGGTTGCACGTCCAGAAGAAGTGGTGGGATCTGCAATGCGCGCGCGCACACACACAAACAAACGCGCACAAACAGGCACACACACGCACAAACAGGCACACACACACGCACACACACATACAAGCACACGCACAAGCAGGCACACACACATGCACACACTCACACAAGCGGGCACACAGAAAACACAAACTGATGAGACGATAGGAATCGACGAGGAGGGTTGGGGGACAAACAAGCTAGCACAAGGAGGAGTAGGAGGGAATAAGGAGAAGCGAGAACAGGAAGAGGAGCGGAGAGGAGAGAGAAGGAAGAAACGAAAATGGTGTTAGAGTGAGGGCATGCGAGCAGAATGAAAGACGGAGATTACAACTTGCTGTGCTATGCAACTGTCTGTACGTGACCTCCATTCACCTCCATGCCAAAAGGGGCACACAGGCAAGCCTAGGCGGGAAGGGAAAAGGTCCTAGACCCAGAGGCCCTTCCTTCCCAGCCCTTAAGTGCATAGCACCACCCCCAGTGCGGAGAGAGCACCCAGAGCACTCGTCCCACAATGCTGATCGAGCGAGGAACGCAAGCGAGGGTTGGGTTGACATACCTCTAGGGTTCTCGCCATGCTGACCGGCTCCTGGCGAGTGATGGGATTCTCTAGGCACCTAAAAAAACTCCGCACTACACGCTGATCTGATTACGCACCAAAGGGAAGGTGGGTTGGTTTGGGTTGGGTTGGGTTGGCATACCATGCTGACGGCCTCCTGGCGAGTGATGGCACCAATCTCGTTCTCCCGCTTGACGAAGTCAAACAGCCTGCTCACTCGCATGCACATGTGTGAATGCGCACACACATGCACATACACATGCACATACACATGCACATGCACATGCACATGCACACGCACGCATAGGGACATACACATGCCCACATGCACATGCAGATGACCACATACACGCCAGCAGACATGCGTGTGCCATTGCACCGACAGACCCATTCACTCACGCATGCACATGTATTGTACGAAAACACACAGACGACAGGGGAAACTTCGACTTGAGATGAGATAATAACGGGTGCAAAGAAGACTCTCTCCCGGGAGGGAATCTCAAAGAGCCACAGATAATAAGATGACACGGAGATAAAGCATACGATATAGGCAACGATGAAAATGAGTGGTTGGGTGGGTGGAAGGGGTGGAAGAGGTGGAAGGGGTGGGGAGCGGGGGCATGTCAAAAACATTTCCTACCACAGACGCCACCTCCTCTACCCTACCCCACCCCACCCCATCCCCACCCTACTCCACTCCACCCACCCCACTCCTTCCACCGCACCCCACCGCACAGCACCTGTTGAGCTGGGGCAGGGTGCGCAGCTGCTGGCGGGAGATGTTGAGGTGCCAGCCCAGCCGGTCCGGGTACCACGGCAGCACCCGTGGCGCCTCCACGCGCTCGCCCTCCACCTGCCCGTGTGTGTGGTGGGGGAGAGAAAGAGTTGAGAAACGACAATATCCCAACCTTCCCAGCCTTCCCAGCCGGTCCGGGTACCACGGCAGCACTCGTGGCGCCTCCACGCGCTCGCCCTCCACCTGGATAGGGATGGGAGGGCGGGGGGTTAAAGGAGAAGGGGAGAGGGGGGAATGGTACGGTGAGGGGAGGTGAGAAGAGGGGACAGCAGGAAGGGGGAGGGGACAGCAGGAAGGGGGAGGGGACAGCAGGAAGGGGGAGGGGACGGAACGGGATGGGAGGCGAGAGAAGGGGACGGGACAGGACGGAAGGGGAGGGGAAGGAAGGGAAGAAGAGCAGAGATGGTTGGTAAAAACAGGGAAGCAGAGACGGTGGTGGAGGTTCTTGAACGTGTGGGGGTGGGGGGGCAGGGGGGGGAGTGGGGAACGAGGAAAGAGGTGAGTGTGTAGGTGGACGTGTGAGAGAAGCACTGAGGGATGCGCGCACAGGCGGTGCCCTACAAGTGCGGTGGTAACCGGGTGCGTGTGTGTGTGTGTGGGTCAGAGTGTGTGCGGTGCTCTGATAACCAAGACCCTGCAGAGCAGAGCGGCAGGTCCCTGCAAAGCACCTATGGTCATGGCGGCGGCGGCGGCGGCGGCAGCGGCGGCAGCAGCAGCAGCAGCAGGAGCAGGAGCAGGAGCACAGTACATATGCGTACCTCTAACGGCTGGCTGAACGACTCGGCCACATGCCTCTCCATCTCATCTCGGATATGCATTGCAAACGGACCACTGCACGCACACACACGAACGGGAAAGGACGCGTAGGGGACCACATAAGAGAGAAAACGAGTTACAGAGGGAGAAAAAGCGGGTGAGTTTTGGGGGTTTTATGAGAGAAACGGGATTGGGGGGGGGAGTGAGAGATGAGTGGGGGAAACAAGCAAGAGTTGATCGTGCAGCGAGAGGAGATGGTGCAGTGCGTTTCTGACACTTTGCCTAAATGCACTGTACCTAATACACTCGACCGCCTCTCACACTTGGCCTAGTGCATTTGAGTGGGCATGCCAGCACCGGGGAGCTCTGCCTATTCCTACTTCTGTACCCGCAACTGTCTCCTCCACGCTCTACCATCACAAAGTAGGTGAGGGTAGAACCGTCATAAAACCCTAGACCTTTACCCAGCAGCATGTTGCAGGGCACAGCACGGGAGAGGGGCGGACTCACTTGGCGTTAATGCGGAAGGTTGTGGGCAGCGGCTGGCGCATGCTGGCCACGAATGCATCCCATTCGGCCTCCGGCAGCAGCCGCTGCTTCTGCTTGCGGAAACCGTTGCCACCGCCGCCGTCACCGCCATCACCGTCGCAGTTGCAGTCGCAGTCGCCATCGCCATCGCATGCAGTGGAGCAGAGAGGGGCGGGAGGGGGGAAGGGGGAGGTTGGGTCCGGGTCGGGTTTCGGGGACATAAGGGGTTTAGGCCAGGCAAGAAGGGCAGGACCGACGCGCAGAGAAAGTAAAAGCTCGAGAGCCAGCCTGGCCGACCATCACCGCGTTGATTAGCGACGAAACTCGGGGCTTTGATGGCGAAATGAAGGTGGCCTGACATTTAAGTTGATCCATCCTACCTTGCACCCATTCTAAAGGCACCCACCCTACTCAACCCCCGCGAGACAGCGACGCGAGAGAAATCCGAAGACGCGCTCGTAAGCGATCGGCGGTGCGTTTTTGAGCCGCGTCAGAAAGGGATGAGTGGGGATTCGACGGCGCTTGTGCCCTGCGACGCCGTGCCCGACGACGTTGCGCGATCTAATTGAGAAACAGGAAATGCCAATCACTGAGCGCACGCGGCTGAAGCAAAAAAAAATCTCTAGGCTCGTATTCCACGCTCCACCGCTGGAAACGGCAAAATCGCCAGATGTAACGATCGATCGTTACAAATAATTTGAGCTTTCCAGTTGTCAGCGACGAGGCGACAGCGACGAAGCGACAGCGACGAGGCGACAGCGACAAGGCGACAGCGACGAGGCGACAGCGACGAGGCGACAGTGACGAGGAGATCGTTAGGTCACTGGCTGCTCTCGAAAGTGCGATCCTTGTCTACGACCACCCAGCGCACACACGCACGCGCGCGCGCACGAAAACCCCGTAACCGCGAAAAGCACGTTCACCCCTTAACATTTGAGAACCAGAATCGCGGATCCAAACGGCGATCCAATTCGCCAGCCAATCCGCCAGCCAATCACCTTGTAATACGACTCGAACGCTTCATTTTCCAGAACAAACGCCTTCCACGGACCGCCGCTCGCACCGCCAGCCTCGCCGCCTTCCGCGCCGGGTTGCCCGGACCGCTCGTCGCGGCGCGGTCGGATCCACTCGTTGGGGCGGTTCTTCTTAAAGTCGCGGCGCATGTAGCGGGACCCGCGCCCGGCGCGTTTGCCGGCCATGGTTTGCGGTGTCTCCCGGACACGGTCAGGTAAGAACGTACTTGAAGAGATTAGGGGTTAGAGAGGAGTTGGTTCCAGTCTCTAGTTCAGAATCAAGGAGATGGAAGACACAGCAGCAACTGGCAGGGGTTGGTCTGTGATGACTCACATGGTTCGCTCACGCACTCTGAATTTTTGCTTTACAGTGTTCTGTTTCGTTGCAAGTGCAAATCAAGCGTTTCTATTTTCGCCTACTCTAAAAAAGTCACGACATTAATGGCCTTTGCTGCTGGTGAAAAGTGGTTGAGCCAGGCCAAAAGCACAAACAGGTAAAAACTTGAAAACACAAGGATTCACTGGATCGATGTAAATGGCTAAGTTGGGTGGGGGAAAGGAAAGCGTGGTTACGTGGAAAAGATGCTGCAGTCTATGCAGGATTTTTAAGGGCTAGGGTAGAGTGATGATGATCCAGGCACCAAGGCTTGGACGAATTTCGTGGGTGTGATTGGATTGCATAAGCGTACGCACCAAATATTCCAGTGTGTAAATGAAAACCTAACTAACATGAGCTCCCTTTGTCACTGCATGAGAAGGAAAATCTGAACATTCAGCAGTATAAGACCGATTTACTCTTCTTTGAGAAGTACAACAAGCATGCAGAAAAGCCACCTTCAAGCATATACGAATTCAAGGACTGCAATGAACCATTGGAGTCCTGCTGCGTATGCGGAGGTCTGATCCAGAGACCTCATGAGCAGATCTTCTGCTTGCTATCATCAACCACGGCTCGAATCCTTCAACGACGAATCCGCTACGAGCGCTGAAACGATGTGTGCCAGCGACTTGTGGAGACTGAAACATTATCCTTGCGAAACAAGGAAGAAGCGAACGAGCGACAGTGCTTGGCTGGAGCCATCGCCGCTTGCCTCTTTCTGACTTCAACTCTTTTATTTGGAAGGGCTTCTCCTTAGCAGGCTACAGCGCATGAGCCGCCGCCACACGCGCTGCTCCCGCAATCTGTGCTAGATCCTAACCACCAGCTATCACCACCAACAGATGGAGCTTCCGCGCTAGGTCCGCACTCACTCTCCCCCCAGCTTCCCTCCTCGTCGTCTGCGACGCTAGCGACGTCGCCGTCCATGTCGCTATCGCAGCTCGTCGTCCACCCCTCCACATCAAACCCTTGCGGCACCGCGAGATGCGGCACGCCCATCGCACACAGACACATCGCGCGATTGTATCCCTCGCCACCACACGTGCACTTCGCCGCTCTAAGCGAAGCGTCGCGAAAACCAGATGCAGGCAGCGACACCGTCGGACTGATGGCACCGCAGTCGAAACCGCCTGCGATAGCACCGGCACAAGCGGGATACTCGCCGTTACACCCAGGGGTGTTCGGGCAAGAGCCGTCCCCTCGGTATGTAGAAGACACCTCCTCTTCGTCTGCCGCCGCCGCCATCGCCCCCGCTTCGGCCCACTCCCAGCACCCCCCGGCCGCGCCCGTGGCTTCAATCGGAGCGTTAGAGGGAGAGGCCAAGGAGGGGGATGCGGGATGAGGCGCAAGTGTTGCATGGTGATGCGCACCCCATACTGCTTCCGCCACCGCCATGGCATCAGAAGATGGGGCAATCCCCCACCAAATCTCCGCGAGCGGCGTTGTAGCGAAGGAAGACGTAGGACCCGCGAGCTGTTGCAGTTGCTGCTCGTGTTGCGCCGCGTCGCTATACGAGGGACCAGCGAGTCTAGAATCCTGGAACAACGGGCCTGAGACCGACAACCGTTGCTGCTGTTGCTGTTGCAGCGGAGCAAGCGGTCCTGAAACTGCTTTACGGGTTACTGGTGCGAAAGGATCGACGAAAGCAGCTCTCGCCATGACTGCTGCGCTTTCCGACGAGTAGCTCTGCGTAGATAGGACGGACTTTGCCATAGCGTAAACAATCGACCTGCGTAGCTCTTTCCGTACTGAGCGCGATGATGCCAATGGTGATTTCTCAAGCTGATGCTGCGTCCTATTATGCAAATATTGCGCTAATGACGTATGCTCGTTACTTCACACGCTCTCGTAGAATACTGCACGCTGTTCTGTCTAGAAGCCGCAAAAGTGTCTCGAAGTCTGCTTGGAAATATCGTGATTGCGAGAAACACCGTCTTATGAATGCAAGTCTCAAATGAGCGAGGAGCTCCTGGCTTTTATTTGACGAACTGTCGATTGATATTGTGCAGCTAAGACGGGTGCTGAATTCGGGAGCTGCAATTTGAACGGGCGAGGGATAACGCGGCGCGATTTAATTTCACGGCCGTCGCTCCTGGTGGCCGCGTATGCGAGCTCGGTTTGAAGGCGCGACAGCGACGGACTAGGCTAACGAAGGGAACCAGGGGCGAAGCGATTTGCAGTGTTCGCTATCCAACTGCTTTCGCATCCACCTATCTACACTACACCACCACGGCGGCTGCTTTGCTTTTGGGAGACTGTAATTTGCTACGTATCGTGCTGCGCTCCGATGGACATGCCTCGCGATCCGGGGCTAGTATGCTGCGCTGCGGCTCATGCCATGTCAACCGAGGTGAGAGCAAAGCAAGGTATGGGGCAAGCAGTGACGTGAATGTTTCTCAAGTCCTGCCTTGCTCATCCAGGTCACCCCGCTCGCGTCACCTCAACCACACCTCTGGTTTAGGCAGGCGCTTCGCACTACAGTAGCGTGTGAATGACTCTATGGATTGCACACTGCTGTACTGTACTGTATTCCGCCACCCACGCAACGGGAGGGAGGAACCCCGAGATGTGGTCACAGCCGTACCGCCCAATTCCGCTCATCGCGGCGGCGGATACAGTGGCGGGGCATTGCCGAAACGGAGCGAGACGGAGCGAGGCGAACTGTATGGGAAGATTGCGAAGATCTCCCCTCAATCCTGCGAAAAGGCGTACGAGGGTGGGTCTCATCTTAGCTCTTCATGATTGCCAGCCAGGAGGTTCGTACGACGGATTACACAGGAGCTCTTTGGCATTCGAGTTGACACGCAGTGGTTTCATCGCATAGACGACGTGCCAGATCCGAATCGCAAGGCCAAACAAGCGAATCGCTGAGCAAGCGCTTCGTTTCAAATGAACGACGGCGTCGCGCGTTACTGGCTCGGGGGGCTCAACTCAAATCCAAGCAGAAACACATGCCGCCCCGAGATGAAACTGTAACATTTGCGACGGAGTCGCACGTGAGAGCGATTTGCATTGCTCGCCTCTTCCTCGCCTCTTGCTCGCCAGCAATATGGCCATTCACAAATTCCTGCACGACTGCTTTGGGGTCCACGATGCATCGTTAGAAATCCATCGATCCGCAGGAAAGCCGAGGCGAGCGCTTGGATCATCGCGACAAACTGTGCGAAAGTGGCACAGCAACTCGCTGCCCAAAAATGGGCGAAGCGCAGATGGAACCGTGTCCGAACAGTGTCAAGAATTCTTCGGATGTGTTCTCAGAGGATACGCGGTTCGGTAACAACTGTTCAATAAGCCTCGTGAATGCGGTTCGACATGATCGCCTGTCTCAGAATCATCGCCCAGCTTTCACATATTTGGCAGAGTCGCGTCGCACAAAGTTCGTCATGTGCGCATTGACGACTCCAACACCCACGTCACACGTCAAACTGGTCGCTTCTCGCAGCTGAGGTGGTGGTGGTGTCGTCGAGGTGCTGGAAAGTCAGTTGTACTTTCGACCCTAGCACCACCCAAGCGTCGTCCGCTCCTTCGCAATCGCACAAGGCTGCTGGACTGTAAAATCACATTCGTGTGTAGAACGCCAGATCGCTCTCTCAACTGGGGAGGGTAGGCGGAACTCTTGTGACAGTAAATACGACCTTGATGATATTTTTCGATAGCCAGCGCTTGTGTCACACTTGCGCGATCTGGTTGCAGCTTCAGAAACTAAATGAGATACATGTTATACTTCAATAGATATTACTCACCTGATATACTTCAATGATAATGGTTATGTTTCAATCAACGAAGTGAGCTTCAGCTTTAGCAAATTGATTTCACCTTATTCCTCGAATGGCACCATCCATGACGATGAAATCTTCCTGAAACTACTCATGTACGAGTATGCCACACGTCACATATCTTTTCATGCGTCACGCTTTGTATGAAATTTTATGTACAAACAGTCATGCATACTACTTTGGTGACAAGACCACCAACATCCCAAACCGGTTCCAGCGATTTCAATTGTTCCAAACTGCTGCGATCAAACGATGATCGCTGCCAGGATCTACTCAGGAAGGTTCGCACGCAGAGAAGTAATGTTGGTGGGCCCTTGACCTCAATAGCAGAGTGAATGTAAAATGCTTGAGATGATTAAAACATGCAAATACAGCAAATATAAATATGAGTACAGGGAAGACGAAACGACCTAGCTAGCCATGTACTCTAAGGGGTACATTTGTTAGAATATATATTTATATATATTTATGTACCTGCCTGTAGCTGTAGCTTTAGTGTAGTTATAAACTCTTTGTATTGGTGGTGCACCTCCTTTGTCTCCTATTTGTACCCTCGAGCCTATAGTGAACCCCCCTTCTTTGCTTGGCCAACACTCTCTCCCACCAAACCCCAAGACTCTCTCTAGCTACTATTCTGACATGGTACAAAGCAATAATCGGTCCTAAGGACCTATTTTTTTTTAGGATCATGGGTCCCGCGTTTCGCTCTCTGCAGGCCCCACTCGATTCGCGCTCCGAAGGCATACTCGTCGCGCCCCGTGCGCCCTCCTTCCCGTCGCCCGCGGCCCCACGTTTCGGCGCCCCGTGGGTCACCCGAGTCGCGCCCCGTACGCCCTCCCGTTCGTCGCGCCCCGCTGCGCCCTGCTCTGCCTGTTCGTCGCGCCCCGTGCGCCCTCCAGTTCGTCGCGCCCCGATGCGCCCTACTCTGCCCGCGTCGCCCTGCCCGTCGTCCGCGCCAACGCCCGCACCTGCACCAGCACTTCGCGGCCAGCGCCAGTGCGGAACGCAGCGCCAGCGCGTGCGCAAGCCGCGAAGCGCCAGCGCTGCGCCAGCCGCGAGGCGCCAGCGCCTGCGCCATCCACGCACGCCAGCGCTTGCGCCAGCAGGGGACGCCGGCGCCGGCAGCTCCGTATGCCCCCCCCCCCCCCCCCCCCCCCCCCCCCCCCCCCCCCCCCCCCCCCCCCCCCCCCCGCCCTTCCCTTCCGCGGCTCCCGCCGTGGGGGGGGGGGACGGGAGTTCTGGGGGCGGAGGGTGTGAACCACCAGTAGCTCGTCCCTCCCCCACTCTCCTTCCCTCTTACTCTCTCCCTGCAGCACTTGTTGCTGTCGGGGAGAGGGGGGGGGGGGGGAGAGATGCTAAGGGAGGGTAAGAGAGAGTGGTGGAACCAGTAGCCACGCATCTGCAGCTGCCGTCCACTGCTATGTGGCACCTACTTCTGCAGCCCCTGACGCTTCTCTCTCTTCGTTCGTCTTCTTTGCTGTTGAGCTGCAAACTAAGCGCGCCACAGCACATCGTCTTCGTTCGTCTTCTTTGCTGTTGAGCTGCAAACTAAGCGCGCCACAGCACATCGTCTTCGTTCTCTCTTTCTTGCCTCAGGGCTTGCTGCAGCTGTCTCTGCCACCACTGCACTGGTTGTCATTGCACTTGCCTCCTGTTGCTGCTTTCTCTGTTCGTGGTGTACCCATCCAGGAGTTGTTGCTGCACAAGCTCCTGCTGCAGGCAGTTATGGGGGAGTGTTAGAATATATATTTATATATATTTATGTACCTGCCTGTAGCTGTAGCTTTAGTGTAGTTATAAACTCTTTGTATTGGTGGTGCACCTCCTTTGTCTCCTATTTGTACCCTCGAGCCTATAGTGAACCCCCCTTCTTTGCTTGGCCAACACTCTCTCCCACCAAACCCCAAGACTCTCTCTAGCTACTATTTTAACAACATTCCCTTATTCAAATTCATTCCCAACAGTGCGACGCGTACAGTTACGAAAACTGTTCCGACGATCCAGATGCGCCTTAACCGTCTGACGCTTCGAGTCAATTCTGACTCTTCGTGTTCTTTCTCGATACTGCATGCTTCTCTTTGCTGCGGTGAGGAGTGCACAGTAATAATCAAATATTACTTTTCGTAACACCCCCCTTCACTCCTGGCCGTAGCTTGACTTGACCTGCTTGACCACGCCGCTGAGTTCGGAGCAGTGCTGGTACTGCTTGCGTGACAGTCGCTTGGTGAGGAAGTCTGCTGCCATACCATATAGCCCCGGATATAACCGCATGCCCATGTTAAGCGCATGCGCTTCTATCTGGAGCAATGCGCTTATGGCCGATCCTCAATTATAAGCGCACCCCCTGTAAAACCTTGATTTATTAGAAGCGCATCCTAATTTTAAAATTTAAAACGTGTCAAAATACTGTAACGATTTTCACATTAGGAAGCTGATACTTTTCAAATTCGGTTATGTCAAGTTCGAACCCTGCACAGGCTGCGAGTCCAGTCAGCTTGAGCTGTCAGGAGCACCCTGTGAGTCACACCGAATGTATTTGCCAGTGCGCGCGAAAATTTCACTCACAACCCTATGTAAAATTGACTCGATTGAAATGGCGGGCACAAGATATACAGTTTGGTGTCTTAAAATTGTAATTATATATTTGTCATGTTATAAGCGCATGCGCTTATAATTTTGACTCATTTATAAGCGCACCCCCCTAAAAAACACTGATTTATTATAAGCGCACCTGCGCTTTTATCCGGGGTAATACGGTATCACCGGTCGGGCAATAGGTCAAATTGACCTTGCCCTTGTCCACCTCGTCCTTCACGAAGAAATACCGCAGCGCAATGTGCTTGGTGCGGTTGACGAAACCAGGTTTGTTCGCGATGCAGATCTTGCTCTGGTTGTCGCAGTGAAGACGAAAAGTGGTCGAGGCCGGGATTTTCGCCTCCTGCAAAAGTTCCTGAAGGTAGAGGCCTTCGCGATGAATTCCGCTTCAGCTGATGACAGGGCAACCAACTCCTGCTTCTGCGAATTCCAGGAGATTGGTCCCGTCGGTTCGAGTCGGAACAGGAAGCCAGTCCTGGACCGTCGATTGTCGGGGTCTGCTGCGTGATCGGCGTCCACGTAGCCGATGAGGTTGAAGGATAGAGTTGGTGCAGTTGAGTAGCACAGCCCAATCTTGGGCGTTGAAACGAAGAACTGTAGGGCGCGCTGCAGGTCCAAAAGGTTTTCAGCCGTTGGTTTGCGTGAGTACTGGGCCAGCTGACTTGCGATGTAGGAGAGGTTTGGCCTACAGGTGACAGAGGCAAAGAGCAGGCATCCCAGCTGCTGCTGGTAAGTCTGAATTCCAGCAGGGGATAGGGCTTTGTTGTCGGGTTAATGGTCCGGTCCAGGGGTTCGGTAGGGAGTTGAACCGCTTCCCTAACTCCTCTGCGTACTTAACCGCTAAAAGGTGAATGGCCTCAGGTGCGTAGGAGATGTTGAGGCCTAAGAACTGCTTCACCTCGTAGTTGCACGTGATGTCGACGCGCCCTGCCAAATCCTTCTCGAACTGCTCGAGTAGCTCGTTGTTTGAGCCTGTGTAGAGCAGGTCGTCGACGTAAACCGTGAGAAGAATGTATTCGCCGTGGAAATCGCGGCGGTACATCCCTGGATCGTGCGGCATCTGCTTGAACCCGATTTCAAGCAGGATGTTGTGCAGATACTGCTATCACAGTCTCGGTGCCTGCTTGATCCCGTAGAGCGACTTGCGCAGTTGACACACGCGCGAGTCCCCTTGGCCATATGTGTGCGGCTGCTCCACGTAGATCACGGCGTCCACTAACGCGTACAGGAACGCGTTCTTCACGTCGATCTGGCGGAGTGGCAGGTGCCTTGCAGCTGCGATGGCGAGCAAGATTCGGACGGAGGTGTGACGGCTGACTGGAGCGAACGTCTGGTCAAAATCGATTCCATGCCTCTGGTCATATCCGCGCACTACCTTACGCGCCTTGAAGCGCTCGATCGTTCCATCCGCTCCGGTCTTCACGCGGAAGACCCACTTGCCCGAGAGGATCCTTGCGCCTTTGATTGCCGCACGGTCGACTAACACCCAGGTGTCTCGGGACTCGAGCGCCTTAATTTCCGCGTCCATCGCCTCGCGCCATTCCTTGCTGTGTGGTCCAGAAAGAGCTTCCCGCGGGTTTCGGGGCTCGACGACACGTGGCGCCTTCGAGGTTGCGGTGTGAAGCCCGAGCAGCTGCAGTCCTGAGACGGTGCTGTCGTGGCGACGTTGCGGGATGACTTCCTGCACATCGTCGTCATCACTCTCTGGTTCAGGTGGCGCTGGTGGTGCTGCGCCTCTGCCGCTTCCGCCTGTTCCGCCCATTCCTCCTCCTGAGGAATCGTCGTCGTCGTCGCTGCTGCGCCGATCTTCCCATGTGAACTCGCCCCTAGTGTCCTGCTCCAGAATTGCTGCAGCGGCTTCGTCTTCAGGCGTTGCGTAGCTGTGCCCATCATTTGCGTAGACGCGATTCGCGTTTGTCTCCTCGTCGTGACGGAACTGCTAGAGGAAGAGGCGTTCGTAGAAGATTACGTCGCGAGCGTGGGCGGTTTTCTGACTGAGCAGGTCCAGCACGATCCACGCCTTGTACTCGTGACTGATGCCGAGGTGAATGCCCCATCGCGCGCGGCTGGCGAATTTGCCGATGGTTGATGTCGGCGGGCGGTATTGAACCATGCACCCCCACATGCAGAGCATGGATATGCCCCCCTTAGCCCCGGTCCACTTGACATGCGGGGACAGGTTGCCGGTGATTGCGGTGGTTGAAAGCAGGTTGTGCACCCGCACGGCGTGGTGCATCGCGTAGGTCCAGTAGATCGGCGGCAGCTTCGACTGCTTCATCAGCGCCCGCACCTTCGTCATGAGCGTGCGGTTCGTCCGCTCAGCTACGCCCTGCTGCTGATGTGCATAGGGGTGAGAGATATGGTGCTCGATCCCCTTCTGCGCCAGGTAATCCTGTATCTGTTTGCTTCTGAGCTCTGCCGCGCCGTCAGATTGCTAGATCTTCAGTTTCTTCCCGGACTGTCGCTCCGCGTGCGCCAGCCAGAGGCGGAATACCTCGTAAGCTTTGTCGCGGGTCTCCACTTTTGCAACCCACACGTAGCGTGTTCCGGCGTCGATGAAGGTAAGTGTGTATAGTTCGTCGTCGACTCCGCAATGCCCCACGTTCAGGAAATCACTGTAGACCTTGTGCAGCTTGGGGTAGCGGTTCGTTCTGGAGATTCTGGGGTAGCAAGGTTGAAGCGCAGATTCTGGACGATCAGCACATCGTTGAGCGTGATGTGCGTGCGGCTTCCGCGTGCCTTGAGCATGACGATACCCTGCGCGCTTGCGCGAAGGCGTGTGTTGTTAGCCACGGTGACGTAGGTGACTGTGGGGGTGGCGACGGCGTTGGATATGTAACGCTCCGAGCCCACCATGTGCTGGCCGCAGCAGTTGTCCACGTACCAGGTGTTGTAGCGCTTGTTGTCGTCACGTGCGAGCAGCGCCAGTCGCGGCGTGACGATGTGCGGAGTGTCGAACTTCAGAAATTGCTCGCGCGAGAGCCAGTCAAGTGGCGCCACCCGCATGTCTGGTACGTGCGGGGGACTCTCAAGCAGCGGGACTGGGAGGTTCCAGTCCTGATCGTCGTCGTCGGTGAAGTCATGGCGCGGACTGAATGGGTTGTTGTTGAACGCGCCAATGGGGTGCGGTGCGGGCTCAGGTGAAGGTGAGCGCACGCGGCGACGACGCGATTCGCCTGTCATGGCCATGTTGCTCATGACGTTGCGTACTGGGGGCTGCAATCGATGGCGGCTGCTGCTGCTGATGCTGAACCGCGGGGTTCAGGTTGCGCGTGGGTGGGGGTTGATACCCCTGGGCTGGACGCACGTCGCCTCGTGCGTCTTGTCGGCCGGACCAGGTGCTCGGATTGGTCTGGCGAGGGCGAGATCGGGATTTGCATCGATCCGCCTTATGCCCGAAGTTTCTGCAGATTTTGCAGTAGAGGCGCCGCAGTCTTCACTCTTCGTTGTTGTCGGCGTAGAAGGCGAGCCGTTCACGTTCTCGTCGTGGCGCTGGTCGCTGCTGATCCATATCCCGTTGTTCGACGAGAAGGGCGGCGCAGAGGGCGGCCTCCGAGATGACCCCCTGCTGTCGGAGAAGCGCCTTACAGGGCCGCCACTCTGGGCCGAGCCCTTGAAGTACGATGTTAACGAAGATTTCCTCGGAAATCAAACTTCCTAACTTCACGATTTGATCGCGAAGGCTCCGACAGCGATTGATGTAGCTGTTGACCTTCTCCCCTGAGGTCATCTTGGTCTCCAGCAGTTGCTGGAGCAGTCGGCTCGAAGAGACAGAGTCCTTGGGCTGATACACGCCGTTCAGGTGGCGCCAAGCGTCGAGGGCTGGGGCAGCCGCTGTCTTGTATGAACGGATGTTCAGCTGCTCCGCTGGCGACATGTTGCGCAGGAGGACTCCGTACGCCATCAGGGACTCGTTGTAGTAGCGAGTCCTGGCGTCTTCGGTGTCCTCAGCGGGTTCCGCGTAGCTCCCGTCGAAGTAATGGAAGATTTGGGCGTTCTGCAGCAGGAGCTCCAGTTCGAAGCTCCAGGTATAGAAGTCTTTGCCGTCAAAGCAGGTACTTGTCTTTATTTTTGATATGCTGAGAAACCTTGATTGTGCAGAGAGAATTGCCTCTTCACTGGGACGGGGAGCCTTGGGGGTTGAGCCATTTGTGTCGAGGGAGAAAGTTTGCGGGACGGCGTTCTGGCCAGTCGGGGCCGGTTGAGACGATTGCGAGGATGTTCCCGCATCGCCATTCCGCAATGTTTGGAGCCCTTGCTCCAGGCTGGTGAGTCGCTGAAGAAGTTGTGCGAGGACTTCGGTGCCGATCGTCGTCGTGTTCTCGCTTGTCGCAGCCGGGTTGGGTTGCGCTTCAGCCGTCAGATTAGTCTGACCACCAGATCCTCCGGCCATTCTCACACGCGAGCGTCACTTTCCGAATGTCGTAATTTTCAAGAATGGTAGTGCGAAGGATTCCCGAGCCGCTCTCATACCATGCTGCGATCAGACGATGATCGCTGCCAGGATCTACTCAGGAAGGTTCGCACGCAGAGAAGTAATGTTGGTGGGCCCTTGACCTCAATAGCAGAGTGAATGTAAAATGCTTGAGATTATCAAAACATGCAGATAAATCAAATATAAATATGAGTACAGGGAAGACGAAACGACCTAGCTAGCCATGTACTCTAAGGGGTACATTCCCTTATTCAAATTCATTCCCAACCGTGCGGCGCGTACAGTTACGAAAACTGTTCCCGCCAAAACCATCCTGTTTGCAGCTGCCCGATGCCAACTGCTCCGACGGTCCAGATGCGCCTTAACCGTCTGACGCTTCGAGTCAATTCTGACTCTTCGTGTTCTTTCTCGATACTGCATGCTTCTCTTTGCTGCGGTGAGGAGTGCACAGTAATAATCAAATATTACTTTTCGTAACACAAACTAAATTGTAGTCAATTTCGTCTCAACGCGCGCTAAACATTCCCAGAAAATGTCGTTGTCGCACATTAGGCAATCAACATTATCGATGCTTGTTGGAATAACCAAAGGGTTATTATAAAGCATTCCCAAAGGCTACCAACTATCGTGCCTTAACGGAAGAACATACTGTACCAGTACCGCAATAGCTCATATAGAGCATGCGGAAGGTCGAGAGTCTCCCGAAGGTCAACTGTTGAAGACAGTCAACGGTCGTGACTCCTGGCTGACCAGTAACTGCACGACAGTTGATCGCTGCAACATGGTAACTGTCGAGAATAGCAATAGTCGTGGTTACTGTAGTTATGCAATACAGTTAATGAAATGTACCCCTCAGAGTACATGGCTAGCCAGTTTTTTATTTAGACTCTTCTACTTCTATCTTATAATTATCTTGTTCTCTTTCAACCATTACCAAACAAGGTCACTACAAAGACTTTACTGTCTTTCCTAGACTTGGCAGACTTATCCTATTCACTACGGTTCCTTGGTTATATCAGAATGGTTAAGAGCTAGAGTGGACTATAATACCTGCCAAGTTCCTGTTCTTCCTAGAACAAACTCTTTATAACATTATTCAACACATCACAAATTCTGCACCATCATGGCTCCTGAAGGAAAAGCCACTGCAGACTCTCCGAGCCCACCACCAGCATCGACTAATGCGCCATCAGCGGTGACCTCCGTCAGCGCCGCTGTCGTCGAGCAACTAGCCGCTTGCATCAACACTCTTGAGAGCCATCAAGCTATGAGCGTCGATGGCTCAAGTTACGCAAGAGGAGTTGCTGGGCTCCCTCTCCTGGGAGAAGGCCGTCACGTCAACTCCAAGAGGTCTTTCACCTTTGACAACCGTCAAGCTTCAGCTCCTGCACAAGACAGCCCACAACGTGCACATTAAAAAACGATTGGTTCCATGCAAACGAAATCCGTTTTGACTTCAAAGCTGAAGACTTCGGTTCCTTTTGACAGCAAAGATTTCTACACGTGGAGCTTCGAGTTCTAGCTCCTCGCAACAACCGCGCAGATCTGGATGTACTACGACGGAAGCCTACCTTTTCCTTTGGAAGGGACCATCCAGGAGAAGCACCAATACTACCACGAATCTCTCCTCGCGTACACATCTCTCCTTTGAAAACCTTTTTCCCGAATAGCAGCTCGGCATTCGTTCCTACAAGACGGAGTGGGCTCCAGCGCACGCATCTTGGGAACACCTGCGCAGCTCAACATGGCAACAGACCCAGTAACATTGAGTCGCCTACCAAGTTAGCTGATTTCGGTTAAAATGAAACAAGGGGAGAAAGCGGGACCGTATGTTAACCGGTGCCACAATCTACGCGACCACATCAAGAAGTGCGGCAGACGCGTTCCCGACGACATGTTCGCCGCGATGGTTATTTCCGGCCTCGAACCCGACTGGCGCCAGTATCAGTCGCTGTTTCGCGCTCGAGCAGCCATTTCCGAGTCCGCTCTGTACGCCACACTTCTCTCAGAACAGAAAGAGATCGATCAAGACTCCGACATCCATTCCTGTACACCAGTTCGACCCTGACAATACAACACACGAAGCTCACAACTACAACAATGAGGCACGGATGCAGTGTTATCACAGCCCAACAGCTCGCAAGACACCCTCCGTATCGGCAACAAAAGTGACGACGACGTCGTTGAGGTTACAAGCTTCCACGACTACGATTGCCTCCACTACGAAAAGACCAACGAAACTGGTCTACGCATCCTCGGACTCGCTGTAGCTGTTCGCCACGCCTCTCCCAAGGAATCTACCACTGTTCGCCAAGCTCTTTCTGGCCCCGACTGTTACAAATGGAGAGCAGCCATGGCCGCAGAAGTCGCGTCGCTGAAAGGGCGTGGAACTTTGAAGCTGGTCCCTCGCTCATCAGCCAAGGGGAGAAAAGTCCTCAGCGACAAGTGGGTCTTCCACATCAAAACTCTGGCGGACGGCTCAATTGATAAGTACAAGGCGTGATGGGTAGTACGCGGCTTCGAACAAACGCACCTGGTGGACTTCACTCTCACCTACGCGCCAGTCGGACGCCACACCTCAGTGCGCGTTGCTACTCATCTACATCCCAGCCGTCAAGCAGCAACCACTCCGTCAAATCGACGTTGGCAGCGCATTCTGTACGCTCCCGTCGACGCCATCATCTTCGTCGAGCAACCGCGTGCCTTCGAAGAAAACGGCGGCGCCGTTTGCCTTCTTCAGAAATCCCTCTACGGGATCAATCAGGCACCTCGCCTGTGGCAGCAGTATTTCCACTCCGTTCTCACGGAGCTCGGATTCGCTCAACTGCCGCATGACCTCAGAATGTATAGAAGGGAGTTGCGTGGGAAGTTCATTCTCCTCGTCGCCTACGTCGACGATCTCCTCTACACCGGCGATGATTTGGAGCTGCTCGATCAGTTCGAAGCAACTATTAAGGAGAAGCTCGAAGTGACAATCAATCACAACGTCATGGAGTTTCTGGGTCTCAACATCATTTAGTCCGCCTCCTCCACCCATCTCTCCGCCGCTAAATACGCCGAAACCCTCGCGAAGAAGTTCGTCGTCACCCCAATGAAACTCACCACTCCCTACTGTACTCCTCTTAATCACGAGCCGGATACCACGCGTCTTTCCATCGACGATCATCAGTTCTATCAACAACAGCTGGGGTGTCTCTTGTTCGCCGCCGTCACAAGCCAGCTCGCACAGTACCTGAAGCGACCTGAAGGGGAGAATCTACTAGATCTACACCGTGCAGTTCAGTAATTCGTCTCTACTCCTAACGTCGAACTCACCTACGAAGCCAACCTTACCGCTACTCTACAGCTTCATGGCTACGTAGATGCTAGCCACGCAGGATATGTTGACAACAGACGCTCCCGCACAGGATTCATCTTTCAGCTCCAACCTGCTGGACTCATCTCCTGGAACTCTCAGAAGCAAGAACTCATCGCCCTTTCGTCAGCCGAAGCAGAGTTCATCGCCGCCAGCGCAGCTGTTCGCGAAGGACTGCACCTCATGGAACTCCTGCAGGAAGCAAAAGTGACGATGAATGGGCACTTCACGTTACTCTGCGACAATCAGAGCGCGATAAAGATCGCAAACAAACCCAATTTCATAAACCGCACGAAGCACATCGCACTTCGTTACTTCTTCGTCAATGATGAAAACGACAAGGGGAGAGTCAAACTCACGTACTGCCCAACCGGTGACATGGCAGCTGACTTTTTGACAAAGAAACTGCCACGTCAACCATTCCAACACTGCGCCAACCTCTGTGGGATCACCAAGAAATCCCACGTGGCTCGCCTTCAGGAATGAAGACGAGTGTTGAAATAACCGGAGGGTTATTATAAAGCATTCCCGAAGGCTACCCACTATGCGTCATTCCTTAACGGAAGAACGCACTGTACCAGTTTCGCAATATCTCATATAGGGCATGCGAAAGGTCGAGAGTCACCCGAAGGTCAACAGTCGAAGACAGTCAACGGTCGTGAGTCCTGACCGACCATTAACCGCACGACAGTTGATCGCTGTAACATGGTAACTGTCGAGAATATCAATTCGTGGTCACTGTAGTTATGCAATACAGTTAATAAGGGAATGTACCCCTCAGAGTACATGGCTAGCTAGTTTGCTATGTAAACTCTTGTACTTCTATCTTAGAATTATATTGTTCTCTTTCAACCATTACCAAACAAGGTCACTACAAAGACTTTACTGTTTTTTCTAGAATTGGCAGACTTATCCTATTTACTACGATTCCTTGGTTATATCAGCAATGCTTGTGTTACAAACGATATCAAATTATACGGTACTTAGCATTTTCGACTGTAGCCGACTCAGATGCTATTAAGTATCATAACTCAATGCGCCGTGTTCAGTAGAAATAATTGAAGATGGCTACCAGTGAGATAGTGTCAGAATCGTGTGCAGGGATGGGTGACCAGACATGAAGGATGAGTACAATTAGAGCAATGTCCAACCCTAAAGTGTTGTACTCAGTAGAGGCTACCCCACAACAGCCTACAACATAGAAACATAGTTTGACAGACCCCCATAGGCAAAGTGGGGGATAGCAAGAACAACCAACGATCACGAGACCAGTCAAGCAAGAGAAAAAAGCAAAGCAAAGTCCAGGGTGGATCTCAAAATCACCACACATTATGAGCACAAGCAAACGGCCACAAGGCCAGTCCACATGCATCGTTATTGAAGCACAAGCAGTATAGTGATCACAACCTAGCAAGTGTAAGCATGCACGTGTATATAAATAGAGATCACAGTACAAGACAAGTCAAGCAACCAGCAGGTGAAGCAGAGTAGGCACAAGGCCTGGAGTAGCGCAGAAAATTTGATGATCACCAGGCACAAGGGCCTTGGTGAACATTAGCAGTGTTGGCCCGAGAGGCCACGTAAGCAAGGTGCAGCTAACCACGCTGCTTCAACTCTCAATCAAGAGAGTAACGAAGAGTAATGTGCTTCATTCTGTGCTCCAGTCTCTGCTCTTGGCACAAGGCAATCATGGCCTTGTTGTCGACATACAGAACTGGAGGAAAACAAAGCCGCTCACCCAAGTCGGTCGACAGGTAGGTCAGACAGCGTAACTCCTATGCAGCCATGGCTCCCGCGTAGATCTCAGCCTCACAATTCAAGTTGAGAAAAGACGACGAGCGGGTGGACCTCCAGGAGACAGAACCAGAGCTGAGACTGAAAGAGTAACCCTGTGACGACCGCTGAGTCGCCTGGTCATGGGCCCAAAAAGCGCCGGAGTGTCCTGTGAGTACCACAGAACCCCGTCCTCCAAGCAAGAGCCCAATGCTTGTTGTACTGCACAAGTAACGCAGTACGCTCCGCGCAGCTGTCCAGTGCTCCTTTTTGTGTCGTCTGGACGCAACGAATTGAGCAAGGATGCTGAGAGGGTACACAAGGTCAGGTCGTGTGCATGTCATCAGGTACATGAGGCAGCCCACAAGCTCTGGATACGGGCCACTCGGCTATACCGAAGGTGGAGCTGAGAGCGAGTGGCCTGTAGGCAGAGGAGTGGGCTGTGCCAAGGAGAACTGAAAGCTGAAGTGCTGAAGGAACTGGTGCACTAGTGTGACTAAGTCAAAGTGATGATGCGCCGTGTATCAAAAGAACTAGGCAAGAAATGATTGAAAGGAGAGAGGTTTCACTAGCAGCAGTTGGGGTACATATAGCAAACCCTAACTGGGTTGTACTCGCTATAGAGCACCCCACTACAGGCTAGACAATAATAACATTCTGACACCGTGCTCTGTCCCCGGTGATCTGCAAGCCAAGATAGCTACGCAGCTCACCCAGGTCAGTGCAAGTGTTGTTAGAATATATCTGTAACTGCCTGTAGCTGTAGTTTAGTGTAGTTATTATAATAACATGTTGGTGGTGCACCTTCTTTGCATGCTTTGTTTGCTATTTGTACCTCGCTCAATAGTGAACTCCTCCTCTTTGGCTAAACTCTCTCGACATGTTTCCCTCTCGAGTCTCCTCCTACCCCAAACCCTAGTCTTAATCTACTATTCTAACAAGTGTTTCTCTTAGGCAGCTCCGCCTTCATAAGGGTCAGCGCCTCAGTGCCGGTAGTAGCAAAGACCAAGTCGTCGACATACACGAGGATGTAGAACGGCGGCATAGTAGGGTTGGTGCGCAGAAACATCGACGAGTCAGCAACAAACCCAATAGCCGCAAGTGCGCAACTCGCGGCGCGCCCGGCGGAAACCATAGACTGGACGCCGGAGGCTCCACTTGGTACCCTCAGGAAACGACCCAGTGAAGCCAGGTGGACGGCGTAGCCAGATCTCCTTATGAAGGCTGCAGAGAAGTCAAGGGAGTGCAGCTCGTGGTCACGCTGTGCTGCAACGTGCAGTAACACCCGAAGAGTGGTCATCTTCGGGGTGGGGGAGAAGGTCTGGAAGAAGTCGACCCCTTGTCGCAGACTGAAGCATCGAGCAACGTAACGTGCCTTGAAGATAGGAGGAAAACCCGGCGGCCGCTTCATTCGGAAAATCCACATGCCATCGACTATGTTCGCACGAGGAGGGGGAACCTCGTTGATGTAGGTACCTGTGGATTTCCAGGAAGCCATCTCTGCGTTCATGGGTTTCTGCCACTTAGAGGAGTACTCACCCGTGATCGCCTCAGCGTAAGAGCATGAGGTGGGGATGTCAAGTGCATCTGGCTCTCCCTCAGGTCAAAGCAGCATGGACGCGAAACGGGGTAAAACGGCCGCGAGACACTCGAGCTCAAATTGCTTGTCCTCAAGGACATCACAGCTAAGAATAAGCTCACCCCCGACGAACGAAGGACAGACAGACTCAGACTCAGCAACAAGACTCGCAACGTAGTCAAGACGTTGGGTAGCAGCAAAGTCGACTAGCTCAGTGACTAGGGCAGACGCAGCAGTAGACTCAAAGGAAGGGTCAGTGACAACAGTAGCGAGGAGACGAGTGACAGTAGGACTAGCAGCACGAGCAAGGTCAGATTCAGAGTCGGGAATGTCAGCAAGAGAGGACGTCGGAGGAGACGGCAAAACAACACGCTATGGAACAGAGGAAGGACGAAGTATCATAGTGTGCGTGCTGGGGACATGTGGAGGACGAGGACAACGAGCACGACTGACAGTGTGAACAAGGGAGGCAGGACAAGACTCAGGCTCACGACGCTCTGCTAGGGAGCCTGTCTGTGCATGGTAGGGACAAGGAGCAAGCAGTGTGAGAGCTAGGGAGTAATTGCAGCTGTGATTGGTCAGGCGGAGGGCATAGGAGAGGCGGAGTAAGGCTAGTGGAAGATGGAAGACTAAGAACCTGACAAAGTGCCAAGCTAGGTGGTGGTAAGGACGACTGCTGCAGGGAGAAAAATGGTCAGCGCAGCGCAGTACCCGTACTGTCAGTAGCCACAGCACCTCCAGCACCCTCAGTTCCAGTACCTCCAGTACCACCAGCTCCAGTACCTCTAGCACCTCCAGCTCCAGCACCTCCAGCACCAGCAGCTCCAGCACCTCCAAGGTATACCTCCAGCTCCAGCACCTCAAGCACCAGCAGCGCAAGCGCCTCCAGCACCAGCAGCTCCAGTACCTCTAGCACCTCCAGCTCCAGCACCTCCAATACCAGCACCTCCTGCTCCAGCACCTACAGTACCAGCATTTCCAGAACCAGTACCTCCAGCACCAGCAGCTCCAGTACCTCCAGCACCTCCAGCTCCAGCACCTCCAGCACCAGCAGCTCCAGCACCTCCAGTACCTCCAGCTCCAGTACCTCCAATACCTCCAGTACCTCCAATACCTCCAGCACCTCCAGAACCTCCAGCACCAGTACCTCCAGCACCAGCAACTCCAGTACCTCCATCTCTAGCACCTCCAGCACCAACAGTGTCAGAATAATATATAGTTTTATATATTGTTCTATAACTGCCTGTAGTGTAGAATACTGTAGTCATATCACTTTCTGTTTGGTGGTGCACCTTTCTTGATTCCTGCCTATTTGTATTGCTCACACTATAGTGAACATCCCCTTTTGGCCAACTCACCTCTCGTTCCTCTCGACATTCTCCTAGGCTAGGGTTTCTCCTAAGCCTAGGATCCTCTACCTACTTCAACATGTTATCAGAGCTACTAGATCCTCGGGCCTAAGATTTTTTTTTTTCTCGCTCTCATGGCGAGCGCCTCGCTGGTTCGATGCGCCACGCTTGCCTCGCCGCGCTCTCACTGGCAAAATTTCGGATTTCGGACCTGCTGCGACCCGAAGCGCCGGCGCCTGCGCCAGCGCGTGCGCCAGCAACCTGCGCCCGCGCGTGCGCTAGCAACCAGCGCCCGCGCGTGCGAAGGTACCAGCGCGTGCGCCGGCGACCTGCGCCAGCCCGTGCGCCAGCTGCCAGCGCCCGCGCGTGCGCCAGCGACCTGCGCCAGCGCGTGCGCCAGCGCCAGCGCCTACCCAACACGGCCGCCAGCAGTGGCACCAGCGCCTTCTGCGAGCGCCAGCGCCAGCAGCAGCGTACGCCGCCTCCCCTCCCTTCCGCGACTCTCGTCGTGGGGGGAGGGAGGGGGGGGGGGGGAGGCGCGAGGGTGGTTGACGCCTCTCTGTTCGCTGCTGCGCCACACCGCTAACCTGCCACACGCCGTCCCTTCTCTCTCCCTGCTGCACGTGCAGCAGTGGGGGGGGGAGGGTTTGGGGTGGCGGGTGTGAGCAAGAAGCTGCCGCCCCTCCTCTCTCTCTCACTGCCGCACGTGCCGCTGTGGGGGGGAGAGTGAGGGGGTGACGGAAGTCAGCCGGTCATCTGCTGCTGTCGCTCGCTGCTGATGTGGCACCTCCAGCTGCCGCCCCTGCCGCCACCTTCCTTTGCTGCCTTTGCTTCTGTTGCCTGCTGTTGGGGCCTGCAGGTGCTGCCGTCGAGCCGCTGCTGTCCTGCTGCACGTTGCAGCCACAGAGCCTGCTCCTCAGGCGACCTGCCGCTCCTACACCTGCTTTTGTTTCTGCCTTGGCGGAGGCTTTGGTACAACTGGATCTGCCACTTCTGCACCGGCTATCACTGCTTTTGCCTGCCACTGTTTCTTCCGCTGCACTCTGTCTGGTGTACCCCATTATGGGGGCGTTGATTGCATATTCTTCCCTACAGGCACTTATGGGGGCGTGTCAGAATAATATATAGTTTTATATATTGTTCTATAACTGCCTGTAGTGTAGAATACTGTAGTCATATCACTTTCTGTTTGGTGGTGCACCTTTCTTGATTCCTGCCTATTTGTATTGCTCACACTATAGTGAACATCCCCTTTTGGCCAACTCACCTCTCGTTCCTCTCGACATTCTCCTAGGCTAGGGTTTCTCCTAAGCCTAGGATCCTCTACCTACTTCAACAAACAGCTCCAGTACCTCCAGCTCTAGCACCTCCAGCACCAGCAGCTCCAGTACCTCCAGCACCACCAACTCCAGTACTTCTAGTACCAGCAGCTCCAACACCTCCAGCCCGCATGAAATCCCAAGCTCCAGGAATCCGGCCTCGCCGAACAACCCAGTCGCGAAGCTGCTGCGGCAACAGGGTCTCCTGTCAATGAGACAGCTGTTGCTTTCTAGCGCCAGAACCGCCAGTAGGAGCACGTGTGACTCCACCACCACTAGAACTTGCAGCAGCGCCAGTGTCAGCACCCCCAGAACTGGCACCACTAGCACCATAACCTCCACCAAATAACCCACTCGCGAAGCTGCTGCGGCGATAAAGTCCCCGGCTGCTGCTGCCGTCTGTTAGAAACTAGAGATAGGAATGAGAATGACTAGATCAGGGTTTGGTACAAATATGAAACCCTAATGGGGTTGTACCCCATATTGGCTACCCCACTACAGCCTACACAAATATAACATGCATATATGTTTGACACCGTCCACCGCCAGATGCTGCTACGACCATGAAAATGGCCATAACAGGCAGTGGCAGTCAGTACTATCGGCGCAAAGGCGTCAGAAGCGACTGCTATAGCTGTAGCTTTAGCAGTAGTGGTAGTCGTTGTAGTGGCAGGGCAGCGCGCGGGCTGCAGGGCAGGGCGGCGCGCGAGCTGCAGGGCAGGGCGACGCGCGGGCTGCAAGGCAGGGCGGCGCGCGGGCTCCAGGGCAGGGCGGCGAGCGGGCGCAGGGCAGTGCAGCGCGCGGGCTGCAGGGCACGGCGGCACGCGGGCTGCAGGGCGGGGCGGCGCACGGGCTGCCGGGCAGGGCGGAGCGGCGCGCGGGCTGCCGGGCAGGGCGGCGCACGGGCTGGAGGGCAGGGTAGCAAGCGAGCAGGTTGCGGGTGGCTGCAGCAGCGTGCGGCAATGCAGGCAGTGTGCGGGCAGGGAGCGCGTAGGCCTCAGTTAGCGCGCGTGCAGGCAGCACGAGCAAGGCAGCGTGCGCTAACTGATACCGTGTCAAAAGTGTATGACAATTTAATGACTAGCACAAAGGCATACAGGATGCGTATTGTTACGAATAGTAATATTTGATATTACTGTGCACTCCTCACCGCAGCAAAGAGAAGCACGCAATATCGGGAATTAACGCGAAGCGTCAGACAGTTGGAATTGAAGCGTCGGACGGTTACAGCACATCTGGACCGTCGGGAGCAGACGGCATCGGGCAGCTACTAGCAGGATGGTTTTGGCGTGAACAGTTACGAAACTGTACGCGCCGCACGGTTGGGGATGAATTTGAATAAGGGAATGTACCCCTTAGAGTACATGGCTAGTTAGGTCGTTTCGTATTCCCTGTACTCTTATTTATATCGACGTACTTGCATGTTTTTATTATATCAAGCATTTTACATTCACTCTGCTATTGAGGTCAAGGGCCCACCAACACTATCTCACTGCTTGCGAACCTTCCTGAGTAGATCCTGGGCTACGATCAACTTCTGATCGCAGCATGGTATGAGAGCGGCTCGGGAATCCTTCGCACTGCCACTCCCGAAAATTGCGACATTCGGAAAGTGGCGTCCGGCACACGCTCACGAGTGAAGATGGCCGGAGGATCTGGTGGTCAAACTAATCTGACGGCTGAAGCGCAACCCAACCCGGCTGCGACAAGCGAGAACACGACGACAATCGGCTCCGAAGTTCTCGCACAACTGCTTCAGCGACTCACCAGCTTGGAGCAAGGACTCCAAACATTGCGGAATGGCGATGCGGGAACATCCTCGCAACCCTCTCAACCGGCCCCGACTGGCCAGAACGCCACCCCGCAAACATTCTCCCTCGACACCAATGGCTCAACCCCCAAGACTCCCCGTCCCAGCGAAGAGGCAATTCTCTCCGCTCAATCAAGGTTTCTCAGCATATCAAAAATAAAGACAAGTACCTGTTTTGACGGCAGAGACTTTTATACCTGGAGCTTCGAGTTGGAGCTCCTGCTGCAGAACGCCCAAATCTTCCACTACTTTGACGGGAGCTACGCGGAGCCCGCTGAGGACACCGACGACGCCAAGGCGAGGTATTACAACGAATCGCTGATGGCGTACGGGGTGCTCCTGCGGAACATGTCGCCGGCGGAGCAGCTCAACATTCGTTCTTACAAGACCTCGGCTGCTCCAGCCCTCAACGCCTGGCGGCACCTGACAGGAGTCTACCAGCCCAAGGACTCTGTCTCTTCGAGCTGACTGCTCCAGGAACTTCTGGAAACCAAGATGACCGCAGGGGAGAAGGTCAACAACTATCTCAATCGCTGTCGGAGCCTTCGCGATCAAATCGTGAAGCTGGGAAGCACGATATCGGAAGAAATCTTCGTCAACATCGTGCTTCAAGGGCTTGGCCCAGAGTGGCGGCCCTGCAAGGCGCTTCTCCGACAGCAGGGGGTCATCTCGTAGGCTGCCCTTTGCGCCGCCCTTCTCGTCGAACAGAGGGATATGGATCAGCAGCGACCAGCGCCGCGACGAGAACGCGAACGGCTCGCCTTCTACGCCGACAACACCGAAGAGCGAAAGCCACGGCGCCTCTCTATTGCAAAATCTGCAGAAATTTCGGGCATCTGGCGGATCGATGCAAGAACCGATCTCGCCCTCGCCAGACCAATCCGAGCACTTGGTCCGGCCGTCAAGACGCACGAGGCGACGTGCGTCCAGCCCAGGGGTACCAGCACCCTCCCGCGCGCAACCTGAACCCAGCGGTTCAGCATCAGCAGCAGCAGCCGTCATCGACTGCCCCAGTTCGCAACGTCATGAGCAACATGGCCATGACAGGCGAATCGCGTCGTCGCCGCGTGCGCTCACCTTCACCTGAGCCGGCACCGCACCCCATTGGCGCGTTCACCAACAACAATCCGTTCAGTCCGCGCCACGATTTCACCGACGACGACGACCAGGACTGGAATCTCCCAGTCCCGCTGCTTGAAAGTCCCCCGCACGTACCTGACATGCGGGTGGCGCCACTTGATTGGCTCACGCGCGAACAATTTTTGAAGTTCGACACTCCGCACATCGTCACGCCGTGACTGGCGCTGCTCGCACGTGACGACAACAAGCGCTACAACACCTGGTACCTGGACAGCTGCTGCGGCCAGCATATGGTGGGGTCCGAGCGTTACATATCCAACGCCATCCCCACTCCTACCGTCACTTACGTTACCGTGGCGAACAACACGCGCCTGCGCGCAAGCGCGCAAGGCATCGTCGTGCTCAAGGCACGCGGAAGCCGCACGCACATCACGCTCAATGATGTGCTGATAGTCCAAAACGTGCGCTTCAACCTTTTGTCCGCCGCACAGCTTATGGACTGCGGCGTCGACCTCAGCACGGACCGCGCGACGCGAGATATCCTGCTGCACTATGAGGCGCGCAACTTCCCCCGCAGGCAGATCGGACGAGCACACTCCGAAAACGGAGTATACGTCCTGGATTTCGATATTCCCGACTGCAGCGGCGACTCGCACGAGCTGATTGACCTCGTGCCACTACGTTTCGATCACATCCACCGTAGGGACTGGAAGCACCCTGACGGCAGGCCGTGGGTGCCGCATCATCCCCACCCACGCGAAACGGCACTTCACAACCCCGATCCAGATGGAATCTGCAGGGATTGTCACACGCCGACGACCTCAAAGAGCGCGATTGCAGGCCGCGGACTCGCCGCCATCGCTGAAGCAGAGCGCCACGCGCCCCCCGAAGAAGGGATGTCGCAGCTCGAACTTGAAGTTGCTACTCACGGCGTTTTCGGCACGAAAGAGCATCCTCTCATCGGTCCCCCCTCATAGCACCTGTAAGGCATGCTGCGCGGAACTGGGGTCGGGACCTTTGATGCCCTTGGCGAACCGCGCCCTTACACCTACGAGAAATTCTTGGAAGTCTACTCGACCCAGCGCGACTCAAAAACGAAGCTCACCGTGGAGAAAGAAGAAGAACTGGCGCGCCGCAAAGCCGAGGAGCTTCGCCAGCAAAGCCTCGCGGAAGCCCGCGGGACCTTCGCTTGCGCCGCCTGGGGAGCTGAGGAGAAAGCGAGCGCCTCCAATGAAGGAGGGTGGGGGAGCGCTGGAGGACGGGGAACAAGTGACACCGGCGGATGGGGAGACAACGGCGGAACCTGGGCCAACGCGAGCGGCGGATGGGGCGCCGCATCTGGCGCCGACAATAGCGGCTGGGGCACTTCCCGCGAAGAACGAAGGGGGGAAGAGGAAGAAACCGAAGCAGCACATGCAATCGTTCCTCTCGGTCGTCCCCCGTGCCACATCCCGCTTGCACCACCTCCTGCAGACATTCCCCCGCATCGCGACCCGTGGGACACCATCATCTGGGGCAACGAGCCGTCAGCACCACGTCGCACCGTCTACGGACCTGCCCCTGAGCCACACGAACCTACACTCGTCCCTGAAACCATCCCTGGGACTAACATCCTGCTCTCTGAAATTCGCGACAGAGAGTTCTTGGCGCTGATGCTGACTACCGCGGCAGAAGAGGAAGAAACAGAGGAACTAGCAGCAGAACCTGCTCCCGTACGTGACGAAGACCCTGAGGAAGCGCGCACGCACTACATGCGCACCTCCGGCTTTCGCGCTGACGATGCACTCTGGCACCAGCGCCTCGGACATCCTTCCCGCGCGACGCTGAAAAACTGTCAGAATGTTGTATTTGTCTAGCCTGCAGTGGGGTACTCTATAGCGAGTACAGCCCAATCTAGGGTTTGCTATTTGTATCTCAACTGCTGCTAGTCCAAACCCCTCTTTCCTGTTTCTCGTTTTGCCTAACTATCTTGACAAAAACTGTATCGACGCTAGCGTCTTCGCTCCTGGCGCACTCCTGCGCCCTGATGGCTCCGAAGTGAGTGGCGCGACACATCCGCGCAACTGCACCGTCTGCCCCGAAGCTGCGCTGAGCCACCAACCGTTCCCGCTGCTCGAACCTGGAACGAACCGCTACCCCAAGCTGCACAAGGTGTACAGCGATTTCCTGAACGTGGGGCATTGCGGAGTCGAGGACGAGCTATACACTCTTACCTTCATCGACGCTGGAACACGCTACGTGTGGGTCGTGAACGTGGAGACGCGCGACAGAGCCTACGAGGTGTTTCGCCTCTGGCTAGCGCATGCGGAGCGGCAATCTGGGAAGAAGCTCAAGATCTGGCAATCTGACGGCGCGGCAGAATTCAGGAGCAATCAGATGCAGACATTCCTAACACAAAAGGGGATCGAGCATCACATCTCTCTCCCCTACGCGCACCAGCAGCAGGGCGTAGCTGAGCGGACGAACCGCACGCTGATGACGAAGGTGCGCGCGCTGATGAAGCAGTCGAAATTGCCGCCGATCTACTGGACCTACGCGATGCACCACGCCGTGCGGGTGCATAACCTGCTTTCAACCACCGCAATCACCGGCAACCTGTCCCCGCACGTCAAATGGAGCGGAACCAAAGGGGATACCTCCATGCTCCGCGTATGGGGGTGCATGGTGCAATACCGCCCGCCGACTTCAACCATCGGCAAATTCGCCAGCCGCGCGCGCTGGGGAATTCACCTCGGCATCAGTCACGAATACAAGGCGTGGATCGTGCTGGACCTTCTCAGCCAGAAGACCGCCCATGCTCGCGACGTAATCTTCTACGAGCGTCTCTTCCTCGACCAGTTCCGCCGCGACGAGGAAATGAACGTGAACCGCGTCTATGCGAACGGTGGCCACAGCTACGCAACGCCTGAAGACGAAGCCGCTGCAGCGATCCTAGAGCAGGACACGAGGGGCGAGTTCACGTGGGAAAATCGGAGCAGCGACGACGACGACAACGATTCCTCAGAAGGAGGAATAGGCGGAACAGGCGGAAGCGGAACAGGCGGAAGTGGCAGAGGCACAGCACCGCCAGCACCACCTGAACCTGAGAGTGACGACGACGATGTGCAGGAAGTCGTCCCGCAACGTCGCACGACAGCACCGTCTCAGGACTGCAGCTGCTCGGGCTTCACACCGCAACCTCGAAAGCGCCGCGCATCATCGAGCCCCGAAACCCGCGCGAAGCCCTCTCTGGACCACACAGCAAGGAGTGGCGCGAGGCGATGGATGCAGAAATCAAGGCGCTGGAATCACGTGACACCTGGGTACTCGTCGACCGCGCAGCAATCAAGGGCGCAAGGATCCTCTCGGGGAAGTGGGTCTTCCGCGTGAAGACCGCAGCGGATGGGACGATCGAGCGCTTTAAGGCGCGATGGGTGGTTCGCGGCTATGACCAGAGGCACGGGATCGACTTCGACCAGACATTCGCCCCGGTTAGCCGCCACACCTCCGTCCGCATCCTGCTCGCCATCGCAGCTGCAAGGCACTTACCACTCCGCCAGATCGACGTGAAGAACGCGTTCCTGTACGCGTTAGTAGATGCCGTGATCTACGTGGAGCAGCCACACACCTACGGTGAAGGAGACTCGCGCGTGTGTCAGCTGCGCAAGTCACTCTACGGCATCAAACAGGCACCGAGGCTGTGGCAGCAGTACCTGCACAACATCCTGCTTGAAATCGGATTCAAGCAGATGCCGCACGATCCAGGGATGTACCGCCGCGATTTCCGCGGCGAATACATTCTCGTTACAGTGTACCTCGACGACCTGCTTTACACAGGGTCGAACAACGAGCTTCTCGAGCAGTTCGAGAAGGCCTTGGCGGGGCGCGTCGACATCACGTGCAACTACGAGGTGAAGCAGTTCCTGGGCCTCAACATCTCCTACGCTCCTGAGGCCATTCACCTTTCAGCGGCTAAGTACGCAGAGGAGTTAGGGAAGCGGTTCAACATTTCACCTGCACCCCTCTCAACTCCCTACCGAACCCCCGGACCGAACCACAAACCTGACAACAAAGCCCTATCTGTCAAATATTATAGCCTGTAGTGGGTTGGGCTATATGGGGTACAACTAGTTAGGGTTAGGTTATGTACCCCAATTCTGTCAATGCAACACATTCCGCTGTAGTTCTCATTCTGACATGGTATCAGCAGTAGGTTAGCGCTCCTAGCCCTAGGCCCGCCCGTCCCTACCACTAGGGTTACCACTGCGCCCCGCCAGCCCGCCAGCGCCCTACCCCACGCCCCAGCCGGCGCGCCCCTCCCCTCCCCGCCCTTAGCCAGTGCGCCCGCCAGCCAGCCAGCGCGCCAGCCAGCCAGCGCGCCAGCCAGCCAGCGCGCCAGCCAGCCAGCGCGCCAGCCAGCCAGCGCGCCAGCCAGCCAGCGCGCCAGCCAGCCAGCGCGCCAGCCAGCCAGCGCGCCAGCCAGCCAGCGCGCCAGCCAGCCAGCGCGCCTGCCAACCAGCGCGCTAGCCCGCCAGCCAGCCAGCGCGCCAGCGCGCCAGCCAGCCCGCGCGCCAGCCCGCTTGCACGCCAGCCCGCCAGCGCGCCCGCCAGCGGGCGCACCAGCGAGCCCGCCAGCTCGCCTGCCAGTGCGCCCGCCAGCGAGCTCGCCAGCGCGCCCGCCAGCGAGCCCGCCAGCGCGCCCGCCAGCACGCACGCCAGCGCGCCCGCTAGCGCGCCCGCCAGCGCGCGCCCTGCCTAGCCGCCCGCCAGCGCGCCGCGCCGGAGCGCGCCCCGCCAGCGCGCGCCCCGCCGCCCCGCGCCCAGCCAGAACGCGCCCCGCCTGCGCGCACCCGCCTCGCACTCACCTCCCTCTCCTCCTCCTCTCGCGGCTGGCGGCCGCTATCGCTTGTTCTCGCCCCTCATGGCGACGTCTCGCGTGCTCCGTTTCGACCCTGAGGGGCGCGCGATCGACTTTAGTACCTGGCTGACGCAGGCCCAGCGCCACCTTAGGAGCCAGCGCCAGGATGGCGTGCACCTGTTTGCGCACGCGTCCGGTGCTCTGCCCGCCCCGCCGCAGCCTACACCGCTGCCCACTACCCCACCGCCTACTTCCGAGCAGGAGGCTGAGTACCAGCGCCGGTTCCTCGCTCGTGACGTGTGGGAGTCTCGTGGCACTGCTGCCTGCCTCGCCCTGACCGACCTTCTCCCGCCGACTGAGGCCGTCCACTTCACTCAGGTCGAGTCTGCTGCAGACCTTTACACTGCTATTGTTGCTCGCTACTCCACTCCCTCCTCTGCCTCCCTCAGCCGCCTCCTCGTCCCCTTTATCTACCCTGACCTCGCCTCCTTTGAGACTGTCGCTGACCTCGCTACCCACCTGCGCTCCCTTGAAGCTCGCTTCAAGGCCGCTTGCACTGAGGAACAGCTTGCCCTTGCACCCCCCCCCATGTGGCTCACTATTCACTGGTTAGTCACTCGCCTCCCTGACCGTCTAGCCACAGCCCGCGACGCGCTTCTCCTGAAGCACCCCACTGAGCTTACTATCGATCTTCTTGAGACCGCTCTCTCGAAGATCGAGAGTAACCTCCTCGCTGTTGCCTCCGCCTCTTCCGCGCCTCCTCCTCGTCTCTTTGAGGGGTGTGCGGTACCACAGCTTCCCACCTTCACTGCCTCGCTTGCCACTGCCGCGTCTTCTGCCTCTGAGGAGACGGCGGCCGTTTCTGTCTCTGGCGGACAGAAACGTGGCAAGTCCGGCAAGAAGGGAGGGAAGGGCGGCGGGGGTTCTGGGGGTGTTGCGGGTGGCGGCGGTGGCGGTAGTACTAGTGGCGGGGGTGGCGGCGGGGGTGACTCGGGACCTGACGGCTCTCCTCTAGACGGTGGTGAGGGGTTTCCGCAGCAGCAGCAGCAGACTCCTCCGCAGCTGCCACCGCCTGGACAGCAGCAGCGGCAGGGACAGCAGCAGCAGCGCCAGGGCCAGCAGCAGCGTCCGCCTCAGCAGCAGCCCCAGCAGTGGGGCACTCAGCAGCAGTGGGGCCCTTCGCAGCAGTGGGGCCCCCCGCAGCAGTGGAGGCCTACGGGCCCCCCGAGCACTGGGCGCAGTGGTGCCCCTTCTAGTCGGGGACCCCGCTCGGCCGGCCGCGACGTTGGTCCCTGTGAGTACTGGATCCTGACGGGTCCGCGCAGGGGCACGTACTGCGGCCGCCCTGACCACTCTGCTGCACGCTGCTTCAGCCGTCTCGACGACCTGTACGTCCTGCACCACGGCCCCTCCGCTCCCCCGCCACCGCGCTGGGGACCACTCCTTGCTCGTGGTGTTGCTGTGTTTGATATGTCTATGGATGATGCTAGGTCTTATGCGATGTATGCTGATGTTGACTATAGTGCTGCTGGATCTGTTTACTTGCCTGTACCTAGCGTAGGATCTTTGCCTGTTGCTAGAGTAGGTGCTGGTGTAGGATCCTGTCTAGCTACTAGTACAGGTGCTCCCTCGGCGGACGCGTCGCTCTCCTTCACACTGGACTCCGGAGCGACGCAGTGCTTCTTCCGCGACAGCACGACTCTTACTCCACTCTCGGCGCCGGTTTCTGTAGCACTGGCCGATCCCTCTTCGGGACCGGTCATTGCGACTCACGCCACTACCCTCCCGTGCCCAGCTGCCCCTTCCGGTTCTCTGACCGGCCTCCACGTTCCTACTTTCTCTAGGAACCTGGTTGGTGTGGCTCCTCTGGCGAGACAGCACGTCGGGGTCTGGTTTGAGCCTTCTGGTGACACTGCAGTCTGTGTGGACGGTGACACGTACGCCCCTCTGGCCACTTTTCGTCAGGAGCCGGGCTCTGGTCTGTACACCCTCCACACCGACACCCGTCCGGTTCCCCCGTCCCACCAGGTAGCCAGGTCCAGTCAGGTAGCTGTGCCAGGTCTAGTGGCTGCGTCGTGCTCGTGTCGGTCGCTGTCCCACCCTGTCCTCCTCTGGCACCACCGCCTTGGTCACCCGTCCCTCTCTCGTCTCCGCGCTATGTCCAGTCAGCGTCTTGTCTTAGGCCTCCCCCGCGACCTCCCGCCGCTCCCGCCGTCCCCCGCTCCTCCGTGCGGTCCTTGTGTCCAGGGTCGGCTGCGCGCCACTCCTCACTCCTCCTCCCTTCGTCCAGCCTCCGAGCCCTTTGAGACACTCCACTTAGACGTCTGGGGCCCCGCTTCCCGGCTTGGACCTGAGCGAGAGAGCTTCTTTCTAGTGGTCGTTGACGACTACTCTCGGTACACCACCGTGTTCCCTTTGGCGAAGAAGTCCGACGTGACTTCTACGCTGATCCGGTGGCTGCTCGCCACCGAGAGTACTCGTCGTCGTCGTGTCAGTTGTCTCCACTCCGACCGTGGGGGTGAGTTTCGCTCCGGCATTCTCGCCAGATTCTGTGCTGAGCAGGGCATCACCCAGTCCTGGACTCTTCCAGACTCTCCACAGCAGAATGGGGTTGCTGAGCGCCGGCTAGGCCTGGTCATGGAGATTGCCCGCACCTCCATGATCCACGCCCGCGCGCCCCATTTTCTGTGGCCCTACGCGGCTCGGTACGCCGCTCACCAGCTGAACCTCTGGCCTCGCGTCTCTCGGCCAGGGGCTTCACCGACCAGTCTTTGGACAGGGTCCCCTGGTGTTGCGTCGAGGTTTAGTGTCTGGGGCTGCTTGGCGCTTGTCCGCGACACCTCTGCGGACAAGCTCTCACCTCGCGGCGTCCCCTGTGTCTTCCTTGGTTTCCCTGAGGCCTCCTCTGACTTCACCTTTTACCACCCTCCCTCCCACCGGTTCTTTGACTCTCGTGACGTCAGTTTCGACGAGTCCGTCCCCTACTACGTCAGGTACCCCTGTCGAGGTCTCCCGGTTCCCCCCCCTCCCCTCTTCCTCGCCCCAGCTCCTCCTCCTCCCGCTCCCTCTCCTCCGGTACCCCCCCCGGTTCCCGCTCCGTCAGGTGTGTCATAGGCTACCCCCCCTCCCTCGGTACCCCCCCAGGTCTCTCCTCCTTCCCCACAGTCGTCCTCACAGCCTCCGCAGCAGCCGTCGGCGCTTCCTCTCCCGGCCACTGCGGACTCTGAGGGTGTTGGTGCTCGAGGTGAGGGCTCTGGCGGTGCCGGTTCTGGGGGTGTTGGAGTTGGAGCTGAGCGTGCACCTGCCGCAGCTGCACGTCCCGAGCGTGTTGGAGTCGGTGGTGGTGCTGGAGCTGGTCGTGTTTCTGGAGCTGGAGAGTCTGGGGCTGGTGCTGGTGCCACTGGGCGCACCACGACTGGGGGTGCGGGTTTGCCTTCCACAGGTGCTGGTCGTGCTGCAGCGGGGGGCACTCGCTCTGGGGGTGCTCAGCCGGGCGCTGTCGAGGGTGGAGCCGGTTCTTCGTCTTCCTCTCCTGACCTCACTCCTCCTCCTCACTCCTACCCGACTCGACACCAGGCCCGTCTTCGTCTTGAGCGTGAGGAGCAGCAGCGTTTGGAGCGCGAGAGGTTGGAGGTTCAGCAGCGGGTGGAGCGTGAGAGGTTGGAGTTGCAGCGGGAGCAGCAGCAGCAGCAGCAGCGGCAGCAGCAGCCGGAGCAGTCTCCGGCCCCTGTTTCTGGCCTTCGGGCCCTTGGTCTCCCCTCCTCTCCTCCTGTGTTCGGTCCTACGTTTCCTCCTCCGGACTCAGCTCCGGCTGTGTTCCCTCGTTCTCGCTCTCCCCCCTCTCCCTCTCCACTTGCCCACACTTGGGCTCCTCGTTCTCCTCGTGCTCGTCCCTCGTCCCCCGTCACTGACCTCCGTGCCGCCTTGTTTCACCCTAGCCCTCCTCGTTCTCCTCCGTCTGTTCTCCCTCGTCCTCCTGAGTCGTCCCTCACTGCCGCCCTGTCCACTCCTGTCACTGACTACTACCGCACTTACCGTCCCACTCTCTCTCGCGTTCTCGCCTCTCTTGTTACAGACCCTCGTGCCTCTCCTTCCTCTGTCGCAGTCCTCACTGCCGCTGTCACTGACTTTACTGCCACGCGTCGCCTTGACTACGCCACTCGTGTTGTGGCAGCTCCTCCTGTCCGTCCTCTGTCCGCCAGGGGTGAGTCTGCCCTTGGCTGTGACGTCCTAGAGGATAGACAGTTTGAGCTAGAGTTCCTAGCAGCCGCTTCGCCTCATCTCTGTGCCATGCTCCTTGCTCCTGAGGGTGACCCCGACGCTCCTGACATACCTACTCCTCGCACTTACGCTGAGGCAGTGTCAGGGCCTTGGGCCTCTCAGTGGCGAGCTGCCATGGACGCAGAGATGGCCTCCTACAGGTCCACAGGCACTTACGTTGACGACGTTCCCCCACCAGGGGCGAACATAGTCGACGGCATGTGGATCTTCAAGGTGAAGCGGCCGCCGGGATCTCCCCCAGTCTTCAAGGCACGTTACGTGGCTAGAGGGTTTAGTCAGCGCGAGGGGGTTGACTTCTTTCAGACCTTTGCGCCCACCCCGAAGATGACCACTCTTCGAGTGTTACTGCACGTAGCGGCGCAGAGAGACTACGAGCTACACTCCCTCGACTTCTCCACAGCGTTCCTGCAGGGCCGCCTACACGAGGAGATCTGGCTGCGTCGTCCTCCGGGCTTCACTGGCACCTTCCCGCCTGGGACCCAGTGGAGCCTCAGACGACCGGTCTACGGTCTCCGCCAGGCACCCCGCGAGTGGCACGACACTCTTCGTTCTACTCTTTCCGACCTTGGTTTTCAGCCGTCCTCCGCCGACCCGTCGCTGTTTGTTCGTCGTGGGCGCACACCTTTCTTTGTTCTGGTCTACGTTGACGACTTGGTCTTCGCCACAGCCGACACTGTTGCACTGGCGGAGGTGAAGTCCGAACTGCAGAAGAGACACACCTGCACTGACCTTGGGGAACTGCGCCGCTACCTTGGCTTGCAGATCTCCAGGGACAGAGCCGCTCGCACCATCACTCTGACTCAGTCACACATGGTGCAGCAGGTCCTTCAGCGGTTCGGGCTTCAGCACTCCTCTCCCACACCCACTCCTCTTGCTGTAGACCACAGACTCACTGGGCCTTTTCCTGACGAGCCGTTCGAGCCCAGTGGTCCCTACGCAGAGCTGGTGGGCTGCCTCATGTACCTGATGACGTGCACTCGCCCGGACCTCGCCTTCCCTCTTAGCATCCTTTCTCGCTTTGTTGCGACTGGGAGACACCGTCCTGTTCACTGGACGGCGGCTAAGAGGGTGGCGAAGTACCTGGCCACGACGTCAGACATGGGGCTTGTACTTGGAGGGACTCAGCCAGTTGTTCTCACCGGTCACTGTGACTCCTCGTACGCTGACGACGCTGAGACTCAGAGGTCTACACAGGGTTACTGTTTCAGTCTGGGTTCTGGAGCTGTTTCGTGGAGGTCTACTCGGTCCTCCTCTGTTGCGACTTCTACCGCAGAGGCCGAGATCTACGCTGGAGCCCTTGCTGCACAGGAGCTGCGCTGGTTGACCTTCTTGCTCACTGACCTTGGCGAGCGGCCGAGCTCTGCACCGACCTTGTTTGCTGACAACAAGGCGATGATTCTCCTGTGTCGTGAGCCGCGACTGGAGAGCAGAGTGAAGCACATTGACGTCAGGTACTTCCTCCTTCGAGAGTTGCAGAGACGCGGACAGGCTCGTCTGGACTTTGTGGCCTCCGAGGCCAACACTGCAGACATCTTCACCAAGGCCCTCCAGCCTTGTGACCACCGCCGGTTTTGTCTGCAGTTAGGCCTCGTTGAGACTGGGTCTAGTTGACTGCTGTAGGGTGCTCTTTGCTTGCTTGTACCTTATATATATTTGTTTGCACACTTTTGGACTGGCCTTGTGGCCCTTTGCTTGTGCTCAGATTAGGTGGTGACGTTGTGATCCACCCTGAGCTTTGTTTTCTTTCTCTTGCTTTTGACTGGTCTTGTGACCGTAGGTTGCTTGTTGTTGATTGGCCTTCCCCACTTAGGCTATGGGGGTGTGTCAAATATTATAGCCTGTAGTGGGTTGGGCTATATGGGGTACAACTAGTTAGGGTTAGGTTATGTACCCCAATTCTGTCAATGCAACACATTCCGCTGTAGTTCTCATTCTGACACTATCCCCTGCTGGGATTCAGACTTACCAGCAGCAGTTGGGATGCCTTCTCTTCGCCTTCGTCACCTACAGGCCAGACCTCTCGTACATCGCAAGTCAGCTTGCGCAGTACTCACGCAAACCAACGGCTGAAAATCTTCTGGACCTGCAGCGCGCTCTTCAATTCTTCGTCTCAACGCCCAAGATTGGACAGTGCTACTCAACTGCACCAACTCCATCCTTCAATCTCATCGGCTACGTGGACGCCGATCACGCAGCAGATCCTGACAATCGACGGTCCAGGACTGGCTTCCTGTTCCGACTCGAGCCAACGGGACCAATCTCCTGGAATTCGCAGAAGCAGGAGTTGGTTGCCCTGTCATCAGCCGAAGCGGAATTCATCGCAGCAACCGCAGCAGTTCGCGAAGGCCTCTACCTGCAGGAACTTCTGCAAGAGGCGAAAATTCCAGCTTCGCCCACATTCCGCCTTCACTTCGACAACCAAAGCGCGATTCGCATCGCGAACAAGCCTGGTTTCGTCAACCGCACCAAACGCATTGCGCTGCGGTACTTCTTCGTGAAGGACGAAGTGGACAAGGGCAAGGTCAACTTGACCTACTGCCCGACCGGTGACATGGCAGCAGACTTTCTCACGAAGCGACTGCCACGTCAGCAGTATCAGCACTGCTCCGAACTCAGCGGCGTGGTCAAGCAGGTCAAGTCGAGCTACGGCCAGGAGTGAAGGGGGGTGTTACGAATAGTAATATTTGATATTACTGTGCACTCCTCACCGCAGCAAAGAGAAGCACGCAATATCGGGAATGAACGCGAAGCGTCAGACAGTTGGAATTGAAGCGTCGGACGGCATCGGGCAGACGGCATCGGGCAGCTACTGGCAGGATGGTTTTGGCGGGAACAGTTACGAAACTGTACGCGCCGCACGGTTGGGGATGAATTTGAATAAGGGAATGTACCCCTTAGAGTACATGGCTAGTTAGGTCGTTTCGTATTCCCTGTACTCTTATTTATATCGATGTATTTGCATGTTTTTATTATCTCAAGCATTTTACATTCACTCTGCTATTGAGGTCAAGGGCCCACCAACACTATCTCACTGCTTGCGAACCTTCCTGAGTAGATCCTGGGCTACGATCAACTTCTGATCGCAGCACATATCACAATGTCACACTCACTACCCTTACATAGATTCTCAAGCTACCAGTAAAATATATGCAAACATATTTTGACCTTTTGTTGTCAAGCCACAACTGACAAATTCATTTCATGAATTCCTACAACTCTCCAATTTTGTGGGTAATGCATTACATAACATAGCATCACGTTGTACAAGTAGTAAGAGAGATGACAATCAGGCAGCAACAGTAACAGGGCGCTTGCTGGTCTTGATGCCATGGATAGCTGCAGGGAGACACAATTAGTCGTCAACAACTGACCACCAGTCTGAACACATCAGACTATAGCACATGGAAAGAACAGTACACTCACCATCCTTGTAGCTCTTAGCTCCGAACACAGCAGACCCAGCAACCAGGGCGTTGGCACCAGCCTCAATGACCTGCAACCAGCAAGTTAAAGAACTTCAGGCAACGTTCACAAAGACCACAAATGGATAGGTGGTGAACTAATGACCACAAATAAACCGTACCTTGTACGCGTTGGCGGGGGTGACGCCACCATCAACCTCAATCCACGGGTTAACACCCTGCAAAAACAGATTCGCAAGTTAATACGAATTTCAATGACGAAATGGGTTGAATTTCATCAGCGTTACACCACTGACCTTCTCCAGGCACATTTGTCTCAAGTCGGCGATCTTCTTCACTTGGCTCTCGATGAAGCTTTGGCCACCAAAGCCAGGGTTGACCGACATGATGAGCACCAGGTCAACAACTGAATGAAAAACGCAGTCAAGCACGCCGAGTCAGAACCCTGACTGTTATACACCGCAACGCAGGATCGAGCAAAGATAACGGCTGCGTTGTTACCCGCATTCACTTACCATCAAGGACGTACTCAATCGCGGAAAGGGGGGTCCCTGGGTTCAGGACAACGCCCGCCTTAGCGCCGAGGTCCTTGATCTGGGATTCATTCAAAATGGGTACCAATTTTAGAACCCTAAACAGGAAATTCAATAAGAGTATCTGTATCCCTACGAAGGGATGAGAAGGCGGAACACCAGTTCCATTAAATACCTGATTGAGGGAGCGGTGCAGGTGGATAGTAGCGGCCACTTCGGCGTGGACGCTGACAATATCGGCTCCGGCCTTGATGAAGTCGGGAACGCGAAGCTCAGGCTCCACAATCATCTAAACCGGAACAAGCAACACAGTGAAGACGTTGTGAGCTTTAACTCTAGACAGACAAAGCAGGGATAAACGAGGGGTACGTCACTTGGGATGGCTGCTTACAAGGTGAACATCAAGGGGCTTCTCGGTGACGGGGCGAAGGGCATCGACGACAAGAGGGCCGATTGTGATGTTAGGGACGAAGCGACCGTCCATGACGTCGACGTGGATCCAGTCGCACCCAGCATCATCGACTGCCTTCACCTGAGGGTTCAGAATTGATGGTTTCGAGATAAACAAAAAGAAAAGGAAATTTTCAGCACGCAGCAATTTCGTCGTCTCTGTATTTCCAATAATGGCAGCTCCGAAATTTTGAGGTCGACTAACATAGACATGTAATTTACTAGATACTGAAGCACCCGAATAATCGACAGAGTTATGTCTGACCTGCTCGCCAAGCCTGGCGAAGTTAGCGGATAAGATAGAAGGGGAGACGATGATGTCGGACTTGCTGAACTGATCCACACGAGAGGTAGCCACGACATTGGGGTATCGCCTGCCAATCGGGTTCGAATGTAAAACAGTATGGCGGACGGATTTTTTTATCCCGATGTACGACTTTCCATGCTTTTTTTACTGGTCTTGACTACCGAAATGGAGGAGATACGCGTTTGCAGAATGCTAGTATGTCTACCTGGCGGGAGTGGCAGCGACCTTAACGTTGGACACCTTCTGCACCTTTGCGCCCATGAGCCCTGAGGACTGGGCGGCGACAAGGCTCTTGCCAGCTGAGAGAGTAGCGGTGGCCATGGCTGCTCTGCTTGTGTGGTTGAAGGTCTGAGGAATGACGACTGGCAAGAGACTTGCCTAGAGAGTTCAGTTCTCAGATTATCTGAAAATGCGTTTTATTTGCTTCAAGTAGTTGCTTACCTCCGCTCATTTCCTAACCTCTGCTCTCCTCCTTTCCCCCCTCTTCAGCCCAGCACTCATGCGCGTCACATTCCTCAGCCATGCAACGGCCGTTCCGCTGCGCCTCATGTCATCCAAGCGCATGTATCTGTCCCGCCACGCTCAGATGATTGCGCCACATGCGTGCGCGCTAATTGTTCGCACAAGCCCAGGGGGTCGCTTTTCATGGGCTTGCAGATGATTCCCCCCACCCCATCCCAGGCAGCGCAACCCAACCACATCCGACCGCTAGGTGCCCGCCCGATGCTTCTCACGTGGCATGCGGCTCCATTTTCGGGGACGAAGCAGGGGTGGCTACCCCGAGAGATGGTGCCACCGTGGATATGTATAAGGCAGTGAAGCTCCAATCCACCACAAACCAGAGCCACGCTCACGTGGCATCGATGAGTGGCTGAAGACGACTGTATGTGATTTGTGAGGTTTTCGTTAGAAGGTTCTACCGTGCAATGAAAGGGCAAGAAACACTCGACCATGACAACCTTAGGCTGGCATTGTGATAATACTCGGTTGATATAGGTACTTCACTCTGCTCAATCATGCAACCCTGGACTCTAAAGGGGAAATTAACAACCAAGGATCCTCCAACTGTGTCCACCTGATATTGAGATGGCCCGCGCCCAGACTTGACAGCAAATATGCCAGGTATCAGAATATCAAAGTGTCATGATTAAACAAATCAGTATATGCAAATAGGCTATGCTCTATTAAATATGTGACGAGTAGGAATCATACTTGACATTTTCAAACGTAATAGAAGCACACCTCGTTACGAATAGTAATGAATGAAACATTACTGTGCACTCCTAACCGCAGCAATCGAAGCACACAATACCGAGGCTGAATACGAAAGGGCGGAAGTGACGCGAAGAGTCGTACGGTTAGGATGGATCTGGACCGTCGGAGCAGACCGCATTAGGCAGCTGCAGGGAAGAGGGAATTGGCAGGAACAGTTTCGTAACTGTACGCGCCGCACGGTTGGGTTTGAATTCGAATAAGGGAATGTACCCCTTAGAGTACATGGCTAGCTAGGTCGTTTCGTATTCCCCTGTACTCATATTTATATTATCTGTATTTGCATGTTTTACTCATCTCAAGCATTTTACATTCGCTCTGCTATTGAGGTCAAGGGCCCACCACCACACTTACTCAAGCAAACCTTCCCGAGTTGATCCTAGGGTCGATCATCTTCTGATCGTAACATGGTATGAGAGCGACTCGGGAATCCTTCGCATTGACAACTCCGAAACCTTTGACGAACGGAAAGTGGCGTCCGGCATACGCTCGCGTATGAGAATGGTCGGAGGATCTGGTGGTCTAACGAATCTGACGGCTAAAGTGCAACCCATAAGGACTGCGATAAGTGAGGAAACGACGACGATCGGGACCGAAGTCCTCGCACAACTACTTCAGCGACTCACCAGCTTGGAGCAAGGGCTCCAAACATTGCGGAATGGCGACGCGGGAACTTTCTCGCAACCTTCTCAACCGGCCCCAAACGGCCAGAACGCCGCCCCGCACACCTTCTCCCTCGACACAAGTGGCTTAACCCCCAAGACTCCCCGTCCTAGTGAAGAGGCAATTCTCTCTGCGCAATCAAGGTTTCTCAGCATATCAAAAATAAAAACGTGTGTGTTTTGACGGCAGGAACTTCTATACCTGGATCTTCAAGCTGGAGCTCCTGCTACAAAACGCCCAGATTTTCATTACTTCGATGGGAGTTACGCAGAGCCTGCTGAAGATATCGACGACGCCAGGGCAAGGTACTACAACGAGTCCCTGATGGCGTACGGGGTTCTTCTGCGGAATATGTCGCCGGCGGAGCAGTTCAGCATTTGCTCATACAAAACTTTATTTGCTCCAGCCCTCGACACCTGGCGTAACCTGAATGGCGCGTATCAGCTGACGGATTCCGTTTCTTCGAGCCGGCTGCTCCAGCAGCTACTGGAGACCAAAATGGCCCCAGGGGAGAAGGCCAACAGCTACATTAACCGCTATCAGAGCCTTCGCGACGAAATCGCGAAGCTGGGAAGCTCGATCTCAGAGGAAATTTTCGTGAACATCGTGCTTCAAGAGCTCGGCCCAGAGTGGCGGCCCTGCAAGGCGCTTCTTCGAAAGCAGGAGGTCATCTCGGAGGCCGCCCTTTGCGCCGCCCTTCTCGTCGAACAGAGGGATATGGATCAGCAGCGACCAGCGCCACGACGAGAACGAGAACGCCTCGCCTTCTACGCCGACAACACCGAAGAGCGACGGCCACGACGCCTCTACTCCAAAATTTGCAAAAATTTCGGGCACTTGGAGATCGATGCAAATCCCGATCTCGCCCTCGCCAGACCAATCCGAGCAACTGGTCCGGCCGACAAGACGCACGAGGCGACGTGCGTCCAGCCCAGGGGTACCAACCCCCCGCGCGCAACCTGAACCCCGCGGTTCAGCATCAGCAGCAGCAGCCGTCACCGCCTGCCCCAGTGTGCAATGTCATGAGCAATATGGCCATGACATGCGAATCGCGTCGCCGCCGCATGCGCTCACCATCACCTGAGCCAGCACTGCATCTTATCGGCGCATTTTCCAACAACAACCGGTTCAGCACGCGCCACGATTTCACTGACGACGACGACCAAGACTGGAACCTTCCAGTCCCGCTGCTTGAAAGTCCCCCGCACATACCTGACATGCGGGTGGCGCCACTTGACTGGCTCTCGCGCGAGCAATTTCTGAAGTTCGACACACCTCATATCATCACGCCACGACTAGCGCTGCTTGCACGTGACGACAATAAGCGCTACAATACCTGGTACTTGGATAGCTGCTGCGGCCAGCACATGGTGGGCTCCGAGCGTTACATATCCAACGCCGTCGCCACCTCTACAGTTACCTACATCACCGTGGCTAACAATACGCGCCTGCGTGCTAGCGCGCAAGGCATCGTCGTGCTCAAAGCACGCACACCACACTCGATGTGCTCATCGTCTAGAACCTGCGCTTCAAACTACTTTCCGCCGCTCAACTCATGGATTGCGGCGTTGACCTCAGCACGGATCGCGCGACACGCGATATTCTGCTGCACTATTAATCGCCGACCTTCCCTCGCAAGCAGATCGGAAGAGCGCACTCCGAAAACGAAGTGTACATCCTGGATTTCGGCATTCCCAACTGCAGCGGCGATCCGAACGAGTTAATCGATCTCGTTCCACTGCGCTTCGAGCACATCCACCGCTTGGACTAGAAACACCCTGACGGACGACCGTGGGTGCCACATCATCCCCACCCATGCGAACTGGCGCTGTACGACCCTGACCCAGATGGTATTTGCATGGACTGCTACACGCCAACGGCGTCAACCAGCGCAATTGCCGGCCATGAGCTTGCCGCCATCGCCGAAGCTAAGCGACATGCGCCACCAGAAGAAGGCATGTCCGCGCTAGATCTGGAGGTAACCACACAAAGCGTCTTCGGCACCGACCAAAGCCCCTATGCCGGACCACCTTCTCAGCGGCTTGAAGGCCTTCTGTGGGGACAACGCTGCGGAACCTTCGACGAGCACGGGATCGCGCGCCCCTACACTCGTGAAGAATTTTTGAAAGTTTACCCTCACTTGCGCGACCCCACGAAGAAACTTATCGTGGAGCAAGAGGAAGAATTAGCGCAACGAGAAGCCGAGGAACTTCGCCGACAAAGCCTCACCAAGGCGCGCGGCACTTTTGCATGTGTCGCATGGGGCGCCGAAGAGGAGGAAAGTGCCTCCAATGAAGGGGGGTGGGGAAGCGTTGGCGAATGGAGAACGAGCAACACAGGCGGACTGGGTAACACTTGCGGTACCTGGGCAACCGCAAGCGGCGGCTGGGGAATTGCAACTGGCAACGAAGGCAGCGGTTGGGGGGCTTATCGTGAAGAACAAAAGGGGGGAGAAGAAGCAGAGGCAACACCTGCAGTTATTCCCCTTTGTCGCCCCCCGCGCCATGCTCCACCCGCACTACCTCCTTCTGATATTCCGCCGCATCGCGATCCCTGGGACACCATCGATTGGGGCAACGAACCATCAACTCCGTGCCGCACTGTTTACGGACCTGCCCCCGAACCGCGCGAACCCACCTTCGCCCTAGGAACCATCCTTGGGACCAACATCTCTCTCTCTCTCTCTCTCTCTCTCTCTCTCTCTCTCTCTCTCTCTCTCTCTCTCTCTCTCTCTCTCTCTCTCTCTCTCTCTCTCTCTCTCCCCGAGAAATCCGCGACAGAGAGTTCCTGGCACTAATGCTAACTATCGCCAACGACGAAGACGAAGCAGCAGAAACAGCAGCAGCAGAACCTACCCCTGTACCTGACGTAGACCCCGAAGAAGCTCTCGCGCGCTACATGCGTACCTCCAGTTTTCGCGCAAACGATGCGCTCTGGCACCAGCGCCTCGGACATCCTTCACGCGCGACGCTGAAAGAATAGCATTGATGCGTGAGTCTTCGCTCCTGGCGCACTCCTGCGCCCAGACGTCACCGAAGTGAGAGGCGCAACACATCCGCGCAACTGCACCGTCTGCCCCGAAGCCGCGCTAAATCACCAGCAGTTCCCGCTGCTCGAGCCAGGGACGAATCGCTACCCCAAGCTACACAAGGTGTACAGCGATTTCCTGAACGTGGGGCACTGCAGAGTCAATGACGAGCTGTACACGCTCACCTTCATCGATGCTGGAACGCGCTATGTGTAGGTCGTGAACGTGAAAGCACGCAGCACAGCATATGAGGCATTCCGCCTCTGGCTAGCATACGCGCAGCGGCAGTCTGAGGAAAAGCTAAAAATTTGGCAATCTGACGGCGCTGCAGAGTTCAGGAGTTACAGGACTTCTTGGCACAAAAGGGGATCGAGCACCACATCTCTCTCCCCTACGCACACCAGCAGCAGGGCGTAGCCGAGCATACGAAGTGCACGCTCATGACGAAGGTGCGGGCGCTGATGAAGCAATCAAAACTGCCGCTGGTTTACTAGACTTACGTGATGCACCACGCGGTGCGGGTGCACAACCTGCTGTCAACCACCGCCACCACTGGCAACCTGTCCCCGCATGTGAAGTGGACCGGAACCAAAGGTGACACGTCTATGCTCTGCGTGCGGGGGTGCATGGTGCAGTACCGCCCGCCGACGTCAACCATCGGCAAATTCGCCAGCCGCGAGCACAAGGCGTGGATCGTGCTGGACCTGCTCAGCCAGAAGACCACCCACGGCCGCGACGTCATCTTCTACGAACGGCTCTTCCTCGAGCAGTTCCGCCATGACGAGCAGACAAACGCGGATCGCGTTTACGCAAATGACGTGCATAGCTATGCGACACCAAAGGACGAAGCCGCTGCAGCAATCCTGGAGCAGGACACCAGGGGCGAGTTCACGAGGGGAGATCGCCACAGCAGCTGTCAGAATGAACGGACTAGAATGATTGAACTAACAGTGAAATCAGTACAAGTACCTAACCCTAGAATTGTGTACCCCCTATAGGCTAACCCACTGTAGCCTAAACAAACACAACATATATAATGTTTGACACACCCTCATAGGCAAAGTGGGGGAGAGCAAGGGGTCACAAGACCAGTCAAAGCAAAGCAAAACAAGCTCAGGGTGGATCTCAAGGATACCACACAAATTCCGAGCACAAGCAAGTGGTCACAAGACCAGTTCACATGCAGGTTGATAATATAACAAGAGATACAGTGATCACAACCTAGCAAGTGTAAACATGCAGGCATATATATAAAGATCACAGTACAAGCAGAGTCAAGAAGTAAGTAAGTGAGGTCCAGTAGGAACCAGGCCTAGAAGAGTACAGAAACGCTGATGGTCACAAGGCTGAAGCGCCTTGGTGAACACATCAGCAAGGTTGGCCTCAGTGGCCACGTAACGCAGACAAAGCTGACCGCGCTGCTGCAGCTCTCGAGCAAGGAAGTACCGCAGGGCGATGTGCTTCGTTCTGTGCTCCTCACACAAGGCAATGGCAGCCTGGTTGTCGACGTACAGCACTGGAGGAGAACGAGGCCGCTCTCCCAAGTCGGTCAGCAGGTAGGTCAGCCAGCGTAGCTCCTGGGCAGCCATGGCTATGGCGTAGATCTCAGCCTCACAACTGGAGCTGAGAACAGAAGAAGAGCATGTAGAACGCCAAGAAACTGAGCCGGAGCCAAGGCTGAAGGTGTAACCCTGAGACGACCGCTGAGTAGCCTGGTCGTCCGCCCAAGAAGCGTCTGAGTGTCCAGTAAGTACAACTCGGTCTTGCCCTCCAAGCACTAGCCCCATGCTCGACGTACTGCACAAGTAGCGCAACACCCTCTTAGCGGCATCCATGTGCTCCTTCCTGTGACGGCCAGGAGCGACATAGCGTGCAAGGATGCTAAGAGGGTATGCAAGGTCAGGTCGAGTGCAGGTCATCAGGTACATGAGGCAGCCCACAAGCTCTGGATACGGGCCACTCGGCTCTACGGACTCATCCGAAGGCAGAGCTGAGAGCGAGTGACCGGTAGGCAGAGGAGTGGACTGAGGCGAGGAGTACGTGAAGCGGAAGCGTTGAAGGATCTGCTGCACCATGTGTGACTGAGTCAAGGTGATGGTGCGCCGTGCTCTGTCCCGGGTGATCCGCAAGCCAAGATAGCTTGTCAGTTCACCCAGGTCTGTGCACGTGTGTCTCCTCTGCAGCTCCGACTTCACGTGGGCGAGTGCCGCAGTGTCAGCAGTGGCAAAGACCAAGTCGTCGACGTACACGAGGATGTAGAACGGCGGCAGCGAGGTGTCTGTGCGTAGAAACAGTGACGGGTCAGCAGTAGAGGGAGCGAACCCAAGAGCCGCAAGTGTCGTCCTCAGTGTGTCGTGCCACTCACGCGGTGCCTGGCGGAGACCGTAGACCGGCCGCTAGAGCCTCCACTGGGTACCAGGAGGAACCGACCCAGTGAAGCCAGGAGGGCGGCGCAGCCAGATCTCCTCGTGCAGGCTGCCCTGCAAGAAAGCAGTGCTGAAGTCAAGTGAGTGAAGCTCGTAGTCGCGCTGAGCGGCTATGTGCAGCAGCACCCGAAGAGTGGTCATCTTCGGGGTGGGGGAGAAGGTTTGGAAGAAGTCAACTCCCTCTCGCTGACTGAAGCCTCGAGCCACGTAGCGCGCCTTGAAGACAGGAGGAGAACCCGGTGGCCGCTTCACCCTGAAAATCCACATGCCACTGACGATGTTCGGCCCAGGTGGGGGAACCTCGTTGACGTAGGTGCCTGTGGACTTCCACGAAGCCATCTCTGCGTCCATGGCTGTCTGCCACTGAGAGGAGTAGGGACCCGCCATCGCCTCAGCGTAAGTGCGCGGGGTCGGGATGTCTGGTGCATCCGGGTCTCCCTCAGGGGCAACTAGCATGGACACGAGGTGGGGCAAAGCAGTAGCAAAGCACTGGAACTCCTCCTGTCTGTCCTCAAGGACGTCCGTGCTAAGAGCACACGCACCCCCGACGGACGGAGGACAGACAGACTCAGACTCAGCAACAAGGCTAGAGGCGTAGTCTAGACGACACCGGGCAGCAAAGTCAACCAACTCAGCGACCAGAGCAGACGCAACAGAGGACTCAAAGGTAGGGTCAGTGACAACAGTGGCTAGGAGACGCGTGACAGTGGGACTGGCAGCACGACGGGAGTCAGACTCCGGGTCAGGAAGAGTAGGCAGAGAGGACGCAGGAGGAGACGGCAGCGGGACACGCTGAGGAGCAGTGGAGGGACGCAGAGTCATGGAGTGAGTGCCAGGGACAGGAGGAGGACGCTCACGTGGGACACGACGACCAGTGCGAGCAGTACGAACAGGCGACGCAGGACGAGACGCAGGCTCACGACGCTCTGCAAGACCTCCTGTGGGACCAGTGTAGGGAGAGGGACCAGGAAGAGGCGAGGCAGGCGGTAACTGTGACTGCGACTGGACAGGCGGAGGACACTCTACGGAGGGAGGAGGACGAGGAGGAGGAGCCTGACCAAGAACCTGCTGAAGGAGCGGTACGAAGTACGGTCGCGGCCGCGTAGCGTCTCCAGAAGCAGCAGAGACACCAGCACTAAGGTCCTCAGCACCAGCAGCAGCTCCACCGCCCGAGTCCTCAGCACCAGCAGGAACTCCACCAGCCGGGTCCTCAGCACCAGCAGCAGCTCCACCGCCCGGGTCCTCAGCACCAGCAGCAGCTCCACCGCTCGGGTCCTCAGCACCAGCAGGAACTCCACCAGTCGGGTCCTCAGCACCAGCAGCAGCTCCACCGCCCGGGTCCTCAGCACCAGCAGCAGCTCCACCGCTCGGGTCCTCAGCACCAGCAGCAGCTCCACCGCTCGGGTCCTCAGCACCAGCAGCAGCTCCACCGCTCGGGTCCTCAGCACCAGCAGCAGCTCCACCGCCCAGGTCCTCAGCACCAGCAGCAACTCCACCAGCCGGGTCCTCAGCACCAGCAGCAGCTCCAACGTCCGGGTCCACAGCACCAGGAGCACCACTCCGAAGACTGCAGCGCCTCGTGTACCACTCTCGGATCTGCTGGAGGGGGGGGAGCTCCCGGGCAGGAGGGGAAGCACCGCGACCAGCTCCAGCAGCACCTCTCCGGAGGCGGCAGTACTGTAGGTACCTCTCCTGCAGCCGCTGTGAGGAGAGGGCTCCTCCAGGTGTAGTACCCCCAGACTCAGCACCCCCAGGCTCCGCACCCGCAGACTCAGCACCCTCAGGCTCAATACCCTGAGGCTCAGCACCCCCAGGCTCCGCACCTCCAGACTCAGCACTCCCAGGCTCAGCACCCCCAGACGCAGCACCCCCAGGCTCAGCACCCCCAGGCTCAGCACCCCAAGCAGGACGAGAGTCAACAGCTACCTCGACCGGCTCACCCGGGTCTACCTGGGACACACCTGAGGGAGCGGCACCCTGAGGGGGGAGGGGGTCTGGTACCTCAGCACCTGGAGCCAGGAAGAGAGGCGGGGGGGGGAGTGGGGCAGTGCGGTAGGGGAAGAGGCGGTAGTAGGGGACGGACTCGTCAAAAGTGACGTCCTGAGAGGCCAGGACACGACGCGAGGTGGCGTGGTAGAACTGCCAACCAGGTGCGTCCGGGACAAAGCCAAGAAAGACACAGGGGACAGCGCGACGGGAGAGCTTGTCCGCGGACGTGTCGCGAACAAAAGCTCGGGATCCCCAGACCCGAAAACGCGACGCATCGCCAGCCTCTCCCGTCCAACGCAGTGTCGGAGAAGTCTCCGGTAAGGAGACACGGGGCCAGAGGTTGAGCTGATGCGCAGCATATCGGACTGCAAACGGCCACAGAAAGTGGGGGGCAGCCGCATGAACCAAGGAGGTACGAGCGACCTCCATGACCAAGCCAATGCGGCGCTCAGCAACCCCATTCTGCTGTGGAGAGGCCGGAAGCGTGAACAACTGCTCAATGCCCTCCTGCTGACAGAAGGCCTCCAAGAGGCCAGAGGAAAACTCCCCACCTCTGTCAGAGTGCAGACGCAGGACAGGGAAGTCGGAGCGGAAACGCTCACTGAGCTGGAGACGAGATCTGCGGATCCAAGGGATCAGGACATCAGGGACGTCACCCTTGGTGCGCAAGGGGAAGACCGTGGTGTAGCGCGAGAAGTCGTCAACAACAATCAGGAAGTACCTCTCCTGACCCTGACCACGGACGCGGGCTGGGCCCCACACGTCCATGTGGAGCGTCTGTAAGGGAGCAGTCGTCGGGGGAAAGGAGGAGGAGTGAGGAGCGGCGTGCTGCCGCCCCTCGACACAGGGAAGACAGGGAGGAGCAGGTGAGGGTGGGAGGGGAGGGAGAACCCTGGGAAGACCAGCAACAAGGTCCCGTTTGTGCATGGCCCGAAGGCGCTGCACAGACGGGTGACCAAGGCGGTGGTGCCAGAGGACAGTCTCATGCGCCAGAGAGCGACACGAGCAGGGGGCGGACAGCTGACCTGACGCAGACGCAGACGCGGACGCAGCTACCTGGGGGGACTCAGTGGTCAGTGTGTACAGGTCCGACCCCGGCTGCCGAGTGAAGGTAGCCAGGTGACGGCCCGTCCGAGCACACGTGCAGTGCGTCACGCGCTCGTATGCAGGGGTGAACTGGTGAACACCCCCGTCCTGGAGCGCACTACCTGCCACCAAGTTCGTAGAGAACGAGGGGAGGTAGAGACCTGACAGTGTGCCTGACGGGACCGCAGGACAAGGAAGGACAGTAGAGGAGGTCGCAATGACCGGACCCCAAGAGGGGTCAGCGAGGGAGACAGCAACTGGCCGAGCGAGTGGCTCAAGGACAGTGCGGTCACGAAAGAAACAGCGAGAAGCACCTGAGTCCAGTGTGAAGGTGTGCAGTGCCGCAGTCGACTCAGTACCAGGGGGCACGGACTCACGAGCACCTAGAGCGGCAGCCAGACTGGTCAGAATGCCCGGGTCGGGCGGAACACGCAAGTACTGGGCACCCTCTCCACTAGTAAACATCGCATACATGGCAGTGAGAATAGCATCAAAGTCTAAAGCCCAGATATCAACTCCCTTCCTCTCCAGATCACCCCAGCGGGGAAGCTCAGCGCCGCCAGGGAACTGAGCGCGCCAAGCGTCGGTAAGGCGCGAGAAACAGCGGTGCGTGGGGTGCGGCCTCCCACACGTCTGGCCAGTGCGGTCACCAGTGCGGATGACGTACGTGCAGGTAAAGCCACCCGCCCCCCCCCGCTGCGAGTACCACTCACGTGCCTCCTGGAGCGACGGGGCGTGCTGCTGGCTCTGGCCACCACCAGCGCCTCCACGACCACCACCGCCACCGCCACCGCCTCGGCCACCTCCACCCCTGCCGCCGCCACGACCACCTCCGCCTCCGCCCCTACCACCGCTCCCGCCGCTGCTGTCACCACCCCCACTGCCGCCACTAGCCTCTCCAGTCCCACCTCCACCCCCACCGCCACCACCCCCTCCTCCCCCGCCACCACCTCCACCCTTGCCCCCCTTGTGCCTGCGGCGCCCGCTCGGAGCAGACGCGGTCCCGACCTTCTCAACGATGATGACGACAACGACGATTCTCGGAGGTGGAATGGGCGGAACGGGAGGGAAGCGGCGGAAGCGCAGCACCACCAACACCATCAGAGCCAGATGCAACGACGACGACGTGCAGGAAGTAATCCCACAGCATCGCCATGACAGCACCGTTTCTCGGCTGCAACTACTCAGGCTCCACACCGCAACCTCAAAGGCGCCACGTGACATCGAGCCGCGAAACCCGCGCCAAGCTCTCACTGGACCACACAGCAAGGAGTGGCGCGAGGCAATGGATGCGGAGATTAAGCCGCTGGAATCTCGAAAAACCTGGGTGTTGGTCGACCGCGCAGCAATTAAAGGCGCAAGGGTTCTCTCGGGCAAGTGGGTCTTCCGCGTGAAGACCGCAACAGATGGCACGATCGAGCGCTTCAAGGCGCGTTGGGTGGTGCGCGGCTATGACCAGAGGCACGGCATCGACTTCGACCAGACATTTACGCCAGTTAGCGGCCACACTTCCGTCCGAATCCTGCTCGCCATCGCAGCCGCTCGACACCTGCCTCTACGCCAGATCGACGTGAAGAACGCGTTCCTGTACGAGCTAGTAGATGCTGTTATCTACGTGGAGAAGCCGCACACGTACGGCGAAGGAAATTCATGCGTATGCCAGCTACGCAAGTCTCTTTACGGGATCAAGCAAGTGCCAAGGCTCTGGTAGCAGTATCTGCACAACATCCTGCTTGAAATCGGGTTCAAGCAGCTGCCTCACAATCCTGGAATGTACCGCCGTGATTTCCGCAGCGAGTACACCTTACTCATGGTCTACGTCGACGACCTGCTTTACACAGGATCAAGCAACAAGTTACTTAAACAGTTCGAGAGGAATCTGGTGGGGCGCGTCGACATTACCCGCAACTACGAGGTGAAGCAGTTCCTAGGACTTAATATCTCCTACGCGCCAGAAGCTATTCACCTCTCAGCGGCTAAGTATGCAGAGGAGCTTGGGAAACGCTTCAACATTTCGCTTGCACCACTCTCCACTCCCTACCAAACTCCCGGACCGAACCACAAACCTGACAACAAAGCCCTATCCCCCGCTGGCATTCAGACTTATCAGCAGCAGTTGGGTTGTCTGCCTTTCGCCTCTGTTAACTGCAGACCCGACCTTTCCTACACTGCGAGCCAACTGGCTCAATACTCTCGCAAACCAATGGTGGAGAACCTTCTGGATCTGCAGCGCGCCCTACAGTTCTTCGTTTCAACGCCCAAGATTGGGTTGTGCTACTCAACAGTGCCAACCCCGTTATTCAACCTGATCGGCTACGTGGCGCTGATCACGCAACAGACCCTGACAATCGATGGTCCAGAATTGGCTTCCTGTTCTGCCTCGAGCCGAATGGACCAATCTCGTGGAACTCACAGAGTCAGGAGCTGGTTGCCCTGTCATCAGCCGAAGCAGAATTCATCGCAGCCACAACAATAGTTCGCGAAGGCCTCTACCTGCAAGAACTCGCGCAGGAGGTGAAGATTCCAGTTTCGCCCACCTTTTGCCTGCACTGCGACAATCAAAGCGCAATCCGCATCGTGGCCAAACCCGGCTTCGTCAACCGCACCAAACACATTGCGCTGCGGTATTTCTTCGTCAAGGACGAAGTGGACAAGGCCAAGGTAGACTTGACCTACTGCCTAATGGGTGACACGGCAGCTGACTTCCTGACGAAGCGACTGCCACGCCAGCAGTACCAGCACTGCTCCGAACTCAGCGGAGTGGTCAAGCAGGTCAAGTCGAGCTACGGCCAGGAGTGAAGGGGGGTGTTACGAATAGTAATGAATGAAACATTACTGTGCACTCCTAACCGCAGCAATCGAAGCACATAGTACCGAGGCTGAATACGAAAGGGCGGAAGTGACGCGAAGAGTCGTACGGTTAGGATGGATCTGGACTGTCGGAGCAGACGGCATCGGGCAGCTGCAGGTAAGAGGGAATTGGCAGGAACAGTTTCGTAACTGTACGCGCCGCACGGTTGGGTTTGAATTTGAATAAGGGAATGTGTCAGAATGTGATGTTTGTCTAGCCTGCAGTGGGGTACTCTATAGCGAGTACAGCCCAAATTAGGGTTTGCTATATGTACTCAACTGCCTGCTAGTGAAAATCTTTCTTTCCTGCTCTATCGTTTCGCCTGCTGTTTTGACATGCTATCAAAGCGGTTTCGCTACTGGCCTGTGGGCCCGCCTGCTTCCACTGCTGTCCTGTCTATCGCGCACCCCGTGGCGCGCGACGATTTTCTTCCCGCCACGAGCTCGGGGCGCATGGCGGTTTTCTGCCCACCGCGCGCTCAGGGCGCGCGGCGGTTTTCTGCCCGCCGTGCGCCCCGAGGCGCACGGCGGTTCTCTGCCCCTTCGACCAGCGCGTCGCCCCCCCGTCGCCCGTCGCGGCGCCACCGTCGACCCGCGCGTCGCCCCCCGTCGCCTGCCGCGGCCCGCGCGACCTGCGCCAGGCCCGCGCGCGGCCCGTACAGCCCGCGCGCGGCCCGTATGGCATGTGCCAGGCCCGCGCGCGGCCCGTACGGGCTGCGCCAGGCCCGCGCGCGGCCCGTACAGCCCGCGCGCGACTCGTACGGCCTGCGCCAGGCCCGTGCGCGGCCCGTACAGTCTGCCCCAGTGCCGCACGCCGTCCCCCGAGCTTCTGACCGCGCCCCACCCCCGCTGCTGCCCGCGCTCCTGTGTTAGGGTTTGGGGGTGGAGAGTATGGGGGTGCCGTGTGTGTGAGCCGTCCCCTGCTCCTCCTCCTCCTCCGTCTCCCACTGCTGCAGCTGCCGCTGAGGGGGGTGGATGTGTTGGAGCCGTCGGAGTGGTACGAGGGGGGTGGCGTGTGAGCGGTGCTAGAGGTTCAACAGGGAGTGTGTGAAAGGGGTGTGGGACAGCTGGGGGAAGTTGAGTGGAGGCAGTCGTCTTGTCGTCCGCAGCGCCTGAAGTCTAGAGTGTCAGAATCACTAGGCAAGAATGAGATGAACTAACAGAAGTTTGGGTACAAATATGAAACCCTAGTTGGGGTTGTACCCCATATTGGCTACCCCACTACAGCCTACAAGCATAATACAGTTTAACACACCCCCATAGGCAAAGTGGGGGAGAACAAGGGTCACACGACCAGTCCAGCAAAGCAAAGCAAAGCCCAGGGTGGATCACAACGTCACCACACTCCGAGCACAAGTAAAGGCCACAAGGCCAGTTCACATGCAGTGCTAGATATAGTACAAGACAAGCAACACAATGATCAAAACCTAGCAAGCAAGCAACAAGATATATATAAAGTACAGTACAAAGAATGTCAAGCAGTGAGCAAGTGAGGAAACGTGGACACAAGGCCTAAAGAAGTACAGTGCCGCTGATGATCACTAGGCGGGAGCGCCTTGGTGAAGATATCAGCAGTGTTGGCCTTCGAGTCCACGTACACAAGCCGAAGCTGACCGCGCTGCTGAAGCTCTCGAGCAAGAAAGTAGCGAAGAGCAATGTGCTTCGTCCTGTGCTCCAGTCTGTGCTCCTGACACAAGGCAAGGGCCGCCTTGTTGTCACCGTACAGAACTGGAGGAGAACTAGGCCGCTCTCCCAAGTCAGTCAGCAGGTAAGTGAGCCAGCGTAACTCCTGTGTAGCCATGGCTGTGGCGTAGATCTCAGCCTCACAACTAGAGCCGAGAACAGAGGAAGAGCGGGTGGACCGCCACGAGACAGAACCAGAGCCAAGGCTGAAGGTGTAACCCTGTGACGACCGCTGCGTAGCCAGGTCGTCCACCCAAGAAGCGTCCGAGTGACCAGTGAGGACAACTCTGTCGCGTCCTCCAAGCACCAGCCCCATGCCTGATGTACTGCACAAGTAACGCAGCACCCTCTTAGCAGCCTCCCAGTGCTCTCGCCTGTGTCTCCCAGGCGCAACGTAACGAGCAAGGATGCTAAGAGGGTACGCGAGGTCAGGTCGTGTGCAAGTCATCAGGTACATGAGGCAGCCTACAAGCTCTGGGTACGGGCCACTCGGCTCTACGGACTCGTCCGAAGGTGGAGCTGAGAGCGAGTGGCTGGTAGCCAGAGGTGTGGCCTGTGGTGAGGAGAACTGGAAGCCGAAGCGCTGAAGGACCTGCTGCACCATGTGTGACTGAGTCAGGGTGATGGTGCGCGCGAGCTCTCTGTCCCGGGTGATCTGCAAGCCAAGGTAGCTACGCAGTTCACCCAGGTCAGTGCAGGTGTGTCTCTTCTGCAGCTCCGACTTCACACGAGCGAGTGCCTCAGTGTCAGCAGTAGCAAAGACCAAGTCGTCGACGTACACGAGGATGTAGAACGGCGGCAGGGACGTGTCGGTGCGCAGAAACAGCGACGGGTCAGCAGTAGACGGCGCGAACCCAAGAGCCGCAAGAGTAGTCCTCAGTGTGTCGTGCCACTCACGTGGCGCCTGGCGGAGACCGTAGACTGGCCGGCGGAGACTCCACTGGGTACCAGGGGGAAACGACCCAGTAAAGCCAGGTGGGCGGCGCAGCCAGATCTCCTCGTGCAGGCTGCCCTGCAGGAACGCTGTGCTGAAGTCAAGAGAGTGAAGCTCGTAGTCACGCTGAGCAGCAACGTGCAGCAGAACCCGAAGAGTGGTCATCTTCGGGGTGGGGGAGAAGGTCTGGAAGAAGTCGACCCCCTGACGCTGACTGAAGCCTCTAGCAACGTAACGAGCCTTGAAGACAGGCGGGAGAACCTGGCGGCCGCTTCACCCTGAAAATCCACATGCCATCGACGATGTTCGCCCCAGGAGGGGGAACCTCGTCGACGTAGGTGCCTGTGGACTTCCAGGATGCCATCTCTGCGTCCATGGCTGTCTGCCACTGAGAGGAGTAGGGACCCGAGATCGCCTCTGCGTAAGTGCGCGGAGTGGGGATGTCTAGTGCATCCGGGTCTCCCTCAGGGGCAAGCAACCAGGCCACGAGATGAGGTACAGCAGCCGCAAGAGAGTCAAAGTCCTCCTGCCTGTCCTCAAGGACGTCCGTGCCAAGAGCACACTCACCCCCGACGGACGGAGGACAGACAGACGCAGACTCTGACTCAGCGACAAGGCTAGCAGCGTAGTCTAGACGACAGGCAGCAGCAAATTCAACCAACTCAGCGACCAGAGCAGACGCAGCCGAGGACTCAAAGGTGGGGTCAGTGACAACAGTAGCAAGGAGACGCGTGACTGTAGGGTGCTCAGCGCGATACCGGTCAGACTCAGGGTCCGGAACGGCAGGCAAAGAGGACGCAGGAGGAGACGGTAGAGGGACACGCCGAGGAGCAGTAGAGGGACGCAGAGTCATGTAGTGAGTGCCTGGGACAGGAGGAGGACGCTCACGACGGACACGACTACCAGTGCGAGCAGGACGAACAGGCGACGCAGGACGAGACTCAGGCTCACGACGCTCTGTAAGACCTCCTGTGGGACCAGTATAAGGAGAGGGAGCAGGGAGAGGCGAGGCAGGCGGTAACTGTGACTGCGGCTGGACAGGCGGAGGACACTCTACGGAGGGAGGAGGACAAGGAGGAGGAGCCTGCCCAAGAACCTGCTGAAGGAGCGGTACGAAGTACGGTCGCGGCCGCGCAGCGTCTCCAGAAGCAGACGGGACTCCAGCGGCCGGGTCCTCAGCACGTGTAGGAGCTCCAGCGTCCGGGTCCACAGCACCAGCAGCAGCTCCACCGGCCGGGTCCCCAGCTCCAGCAGCAGCTCCACCGTCCGACTCCTCAGCACCAGCAGCAGCTCCACCAGGTGGGTCCGCAGCACCAGCAGCAGCGCCACCCCCAGAGTCGGCAGCTCCAACTCCGCTAGCACCGCCAGCGCCAGAGTCCCCAGCTCCAGCAGCTCCAGTCACAGTGCTCCCAGAACAGCCAGTCCCGGCAGCTCCAGTACCCCCAGTACGAGCACCCCCAGGACGAGCAGCTCCAGCACCCCAAACTCCAGCCGAGCCACTAGGACGGCGAAAGCGGCGGACGTACCAGTCGCGAAGCTGCTGCGGTGTGAGAGACTGCTCAGCACCCCGAACCGGAGCACCCCCAGACGCAGTAACCCGAGGCTCCGTAGGCTCAGTAGCAGCACCCCCAGGCTCAGTACCCGCAGGCTCAGTACCCGCAGGCTCAGCACCCCCAGTCGCAGCACCCCCAGGCGGCAAACTCTCAGGCACAGTACCCTCAGCTCCAGCACCCGCAGTCCCAGCACTCCCAGGCCCCGCACCCGCAGGCTCAGCACCCCCAGGCGCAGCACCCCCAGGCTCCATACTCTCAGGCACCGTACCCTCAGCTCCAGCACCCTCAGTCCCAGCACCTGCAGCCCCAGCACCCCCAGGCCCAGCACCCCCAGGCTCAGCACCCCCAGGCTCAGCACTCCCAGCAGCACCACCCGCAGCAGCACCTGAGTCACCTGTGACCTCGACAGGCTCAGCGACGGGAGGAGGGTCTACCTGAGAGACACCTGAAGGAGCAGGACCCTGAGGGGGACGGGGGGTCTACCGGAGGGGGACCAGGAGCAAGGAAAAGCGGCGGGGGAGGGAGGGGGGCAGTTGCGGGGTAGGGGAAGAGACGGTAAAAAGGGACCGACTCGTCAAAGGTGACATCCTGAGAGGCGAAGACCCGGCGCGGGTGGGTGGTAAAACTGCCAGCCAGGCGCGTCAGGGACAAAGCCAAGGAAGACACAGGAAGCGTGCGGGAGGAGAGCTGTCGCGGGACGTATCGCGGACAAGGGCACGCGCCCCCCACACCCGGAAACGCGACGCATCGCCAACCTCCCCCGTCCAACGCAGTGTGGGCGAGGTCTCCGGCAAGGAGACACGGGGCAGGGGCCAGAGGTTGAGCTGATGCGCGGCGTACCGGACAGCAAACGGCCACAGAAAATGGGGAGCCGCCGCGTGGACCAAGGAGGTACGAGCGACCTCCATGACCAGGCCAATGCGGCGCTCAGCAACCCCATTCTGCTGTGGGGAGTCCGGAAGCGTGAAGGTCTGCTCGATGCCCTCCGCCTGACAGAAGGTCCTCAGGAGATCGGAGGAAAACTCACCACCTCTGTCAGAGTGCAGACGCAGGACAGGAAGAATCGTTCGGAAACGGCGGCGGAGCTGGAGACGAACCGTGCGGATCCAAGGGATCAGAACAGCAGGGACCTCACCCTTGGTGCGCAAGGGGAAGACCGTGGTGTAACGCGCTAGTCGTCGCAACCAGCAAAAAGTACCGCTCACCGCCCTGACCACGAACGCGGGCTGGGCCCCACACGTCCAGGTGGAGGGTCTCCAGAGGAGCCTCTGTCGGGGGGAACGAGGAGGAGTGAGGAGCGGCGCGCTGCCGCCCCTCGACGCAAGGAAGGCAAGGCGGCGCAGGCGAGGCAGGGAGGGAGGGGAGGGGGGACCTGGGAAGACCGGACACAAGGAGGCGACGGTGCATGCCACGAAGGCGTGGCAAGGAGGGGTGACCCAGGCGGTGGTGCCAGAGAAGAGTCTGGTGCGACAAGGAACGACACTCACAGGCGTGGGCCACCAGACCTGACGCAGACACCTGACCGACAGCAGCTACCTGGGGGAGGGACGCAGTGGTCAGTGTGTAGAGACTCGACCCCGGCCGACGGGTGAACGTAGCCAGGTGACGGCCAGTCCTGGAGCACGTGCAGATCGCCACACGCTGTCCGCCAGGGGTAAAGGTGTCAACCCACTGATCCTGGAGGACAGCGTTGCTCACCAGGTTCATCGTCGAAACGAGGGGAGGTTGGAACCCGACAACGAGCCAGACGGAACCGCTGGACAAGGGAGGACAGTGGTGGACTGGGCAAGGACTGGGCCCCCAGAGGGGTCAGCCAAGGAGACTGGGCCGGTGCAGGAA